>CARXXK010000001.1:175862307-175929450 GCA_949089665.1 Macrosiphum euphorbiae | reverse complement strand
CGACAAACTTGATATAACTTTGTTACTTTAGAGTTAATCATATCTACACTTGCGTACAAAAAAACTACCTATATAGCAATTATAGGTAATATAAAGAATATGCTATACTCATAGTTAACTATAATAATGAATAACATAATTTATTAATATACTCCATACAAGGTATTATAGGTAGTATGTACCTATAAATATTCCATTATAATATTAATCAGGAATTGTTTCTTTTCTAGGTACATGACTGATACTAGTAATTTTTTCCCACGACTTTATTTTAATAAATGCTATTTATATATACTTTTTTAAATATACGGCCATAGGCGATAGGTGATTCTCGAAAGTCCAGGAAGGAATGAAAAAACTTAAAATATATAATATATATATATATATATATATATCTAAATATGTTTACTGTTGATATAGGACCACGATCAGTAACTATATTATAGGTATACTCAGGGCCGATTTCACCAATACAGTTAATCACGGTTAAACTTCGATTACCTACGCATAATCAGCTGATTACGTATATTTAACCGTCCAAATTCGGTCGGTTAAACTCCGGTTAACTTTAACAGTGATTAGCTTTGATGATGAAATAGGTCCTTATAAAATTATATACACTTTTATTATATAGTTATTAAAATAACCTACCTTTAAATATGATAAATGTTATCCTGTACCCATATAATGCTGATAGAAAATGACTTATAAGTTTATTGATAATTATCAGCTAACTTATTTGTGGCTTAGAAGTTTATATCACCACATAAATATACAGTAGGTATTTACACATTAATGTTTTACACATTTTATTACCATATTATGTAAGAATATAATTTACATACCTTAACATACAGTAAATATCGAAGCATATTACGTTCAACCAGCACATGTTGTCAGAGTTGCAAATAAACATAAAATAACCTAAAATATAGTTTCAAACAAACAAAAAGAATAATTAATAGTAAATATAATGTGGAGCCAATACAATTAGACAAATAATAACGGAAATATTTATATTTGTTGTCGCTTAGTTTTTAGATGCATGGACAAGTAGTTGCGTGAAGTTGCCCCCTCCCTACATTAATATTTTCACTGTGACTAAGGATTTCTAATATTTTCCATTTGTCATTGAAAACAATATATTAAGAGCCTGATATTAATTATCAAGCTTTTTTACCCAACACATAAAATTTAAAAGAAACTAAAGAATAAAAACTAAAAAATGGAAAACTGAAAATATACTTAAACAGCTCAAAATAAAATATTAAAATGGTATGGTGTATAGAAAATGCGAATATAAAACATTCAGTCGAAAATTGCATGTTTTCTTACAGTCATTCGCTTTAGAGTTACGCCAAAAACCAAAGTTGATTTTGCAATATTGTCGAAAATCGATTTCACCGTAAAAATTCCCGTTTTTCCTGTATTGTTAATTTATATTATCACGACACTTTTGAAAACTACTGGACAATTTTTACTTTTGACTCTCCAAAGTACCAACTAGATTCACTTTCTTGTCAGAAAAGATACTGTTGAAGAAAATAAGCACTTTTACTGTCTTAAACGGTGATTCTTTTTTTTGAATGCCATAATATTATTTGTTGGCTAAAAAAGCTTGAAAATTTAGTACAGGGTTTCTAATATATTGATTCGATGGCGTTTGAAAATATTAAAAGTCCTGAGTCACAGTTTTTTTTTACAATTCTTTAAAATTCAAATCTTAACAAAATAGGTAAAATCATTGAAATTATTTTTAACTGAGAATTTATAATTTTTTTTTTTAAGTCTTAAATTTGAAAAATGTAATACAAGATTCCTCATAAGTTTGTATACCTTTATATAAAAAAAAAAAAACAGGTAAGACCTACCGATTGGAATGCACAACGTGTTTTTTCTGTCTTCCTGTACCAATAACGAATAGATCATTATGCAGACCAAGTACACGAGGTGGCAGGCCATGTAGAACATGACGTAGTAGCCGTGGGTATTCCGGAGGTAAGGTAGTGTGGCGTACACGATCAGCGTGAGCACCAGGCACACGACAGACAGGGTTTTAACCCAAAAGAGGAAACTGACCGGTGGTTTGGCCTCTGAGCACACCAACGCCATCAGATCGGCGGCCTCCAGTGTCCCGTCCTTGGCGTAATAGTCCAAGCAGTACTTCGTTTCCGGTATGATCCATTTGACGCCTTCGTGGATAAGGAAAAGGTTGCCATCAGTGGTCAACGTGAGCCTGCTGATTATCATATTCAAAGCAGTACACGAGGATTTGTCCCAGTTCAACGGTAGCACCGTCTTGTTCGACAGGCCAGCCGGACTTCCGCCTGCGTCTGTTTCATAGGCGGAAAACTTGAACGGCATCTCGCTTTCTTCGCACCTCAATTTTCCCCTAAAATATCCAATTCTTCGTATTACACGAATAGTCTTAAATCGGTTAAATCTAAATAAAAATCAATGCTCTAAAAACCAGCACCAATTATACTTCTTCAACTAATAACACATGATATAAATTAAATAACTTTATACCTATACATTTATTATTTCACTACTGAGAACAAAATTAAATTATTTTTAATTAATTTATATATTGATTTACTCAACATTAATAGCTACATGTTCAGCAATTATTTTTACTAGGATTAATTGAAGTTACCAAAAAAACATAACACCAGTCAATGAATAATATAAATTTACAATCAATTACTTTAATGTTGCTAATTTAATAAATCAGTGATTTTTTTTTAGTGTACAATATACATATAAATAAGAATATATAATATTTAAAATAAATAAATACATTTAAATTATCCTAAGTATGCAAATTTTTTGTAATATAAAGTTTCCTTAAATAGAAGTTTCTTAAAGGGAGGTAGGTATTTGAGCCCACAATAAGCCATAAGTAGTATTTACCAATTACTTTTATTAAACATATATTAAATGGGGGGGGCTTAGTGCCCTCAAAATCACTTAATGCCCCCTCAAAAAATAATAACATAATATATATTATAATAAAAAAAAAAAATTTAAGCCCCTAAACTTTTTTCCTATTTGCACCACTGAGTGACACCGCTATGTGTTATAAAATGGCTACTCTCAATAACAATGAAATACGAATAATAATATCTAATAATTAGTAACAACACAAAATATTGTTAAATGCGTAGGTACCTCATATTTACTGTGTGTGTAGAATGTAGACAATAATTAAAATGTAGTTTGATAAAAATTAAAAAACCATTAAAATATAAATATAAATGTGGACCTCTAAAACTATACACAATATTATAATATAAGGGATTAATTTGAATAACACACTTTTAAATTTCGTACTACACACTTCAATTTTCATACTGCACAAGGTGTGTGGTACTACATACAATTGTAGGGACTGATCTCAACTCACTGTTGTACCTAGGCTATATTAAACTCGTTAGTGTAATTATAGGGGAGAGAATGCTCCGGTGCAAAGTAACATTAATTTATAATTGTATTTATAATGGCGATGGCAATGGCTATTTCAATTGTTTCTTTTTACAAGATTTAAGAAACATTTAATTAATACGTTGTCATTATTACCTAGGCCCGTCTCAATAGGGGGGGGGGGGGGGGGGGGTAAAGGTACCACCAGTCCGGCCAAAAGACCCGACTACGGAACAATTGTAAATAGAGCTAGTTAAAATCAAAAAGGAATTATAATAACTAATCAGTAATGAAGGATACTATATTAAAAGTAGGTATATGTATTAGTAGAAGTATTGCTATATTTTGTTTTCATTCTCTATCTGACCTACCCACGCAGTCCAAGCCTGGGCATAAACTCGTTAAAAAGTTAAAAGTTAAGTTAATTTTAACTTTAAACATAACTTTTTAAAATTTAATTTCTGTTAACTCAATCTTTACTTACTTATTTTAATTGATATAAACTTAATAATTAACGAGTTACTTTTAATCGAATTCAAGTTAAGTTAATTTATAAATAATAAAATAATAAATATAGTAAAAATAAAAATCGTTATTGATATTACATAAAAATTTACTAGAATAGGGAATTACTAATATAGTTAAATTCATTTCCTGTTCCATTAACCAGAATTCTTCAAGAAAAATAACTCAATAAAATTCATTTAGATATAAGATATACCTACCAAAAGCCAATTATATTATAACATATACCTAGGTGTATCGTATATATAAAGATATACCATACCGTACTGCGGTATACGGGCATATTGTAATAATAATAATTAATAAATACAAATAACTTATAAATAAAAATATGATATTATTTTATTTTATTAATACCTATAGATACAAATCAAAAATGTTTTATTCTCAAACACATATTATTGTAAAATATTTTCGGCATAAATAAATTATTTTTAAATTAAAACTAATTGCGTTATGCTCATGTTTATTTATATTTCAACTGTTTATATTTATAAACAGCCAATATTGTCAGTAGACAATATAGTCATAGCTCACATGGGTTCACTTTTCGTTCTCAGCTCTCTCAGCACGCAAGAATTACAATACCGTGTTTTAGTTTTTGTGTAACTATTAATACATAATATGTAATTATCAGTGTCCAGTGAAATACGTTTATTTTTTTTTGATTAAATTATTAAATTTTAGAATTTTTAATTCTCTCAATATATTATATAAAATATTTTATTTGATTAAAAAAAAACCTGTGGAAGTCTTTGCAAAGGAGATATAAACGGTGTTGGTGAAGGTACTTCGTTGTTGAGACCAGCAGCTCACCGAATTGGATGTGTTAAATTTATCGTTGATTACAAAAAACGATTAAAATAAAATAATGATTTATCCTCAAACAATTTTATTATTTTGCTGCGATTTAAAAACCAATGAACAATTTATTAATTTAATGGTTCAACAAAATGTATTGGTTCAATCATGTTCAAGGGATAATTAGCTAATTATTGATTCGTTAGGTAAATGTTTTGTAATAATTGTTCATACAATCCGGCATTAAAATCGCAACATAAATTAAAAATGTACAAATTATTTTGTGAATAAAAAGTTATCATTTTTAATTTTTATAAACAACATTTTTTTTCAAACTGATAATACAAAGTTTCTCATTAGTTGTATTCTTACAACGACCATAAAATATCAAAAATACATTTTACACAAAAACATTTGTAAAGATATTTCAATTTTTTACGAAATTATTCTAAGTACTTATTTAGATTAATCTTAAGCAATTTACACCATAAAGGCATGAACCAATTCACATCGTTCTACAATATTTATCTATGTTGGAATTTGCTTGTATAAATTAATCATAGCTACCTACCTAGTTTAGTAATATTTTTAATATTTATTACATAGGTACAACACAAAATTTGTGTTTTTTTTTAAATTTGCTTTAATTGCCTTATTCCCGACTAACAGAAAAATAAATTACTCATAGCAACGAAATAACAATGCTTGTAACAAAATATATTTAGTAACACAATAGGCCGACAGACTCATGTAACCACTTCCAATCATTTTTATCGTATACCTACAATGAATCATTGGTCATTGAATTCAAATATTTTGAAAATTTAATCGTGTATTGAAAATAGTAATTTAAGTAAAAGTAGAATGTTTCAAGGTACAAAAATTGATTGTACGGAAATCTTTGTTTTACGTGTAAATATTATCAATTATTATAATTTGAACATTGAAAATCATAAACAATGAATGTGCTTTTACTTTAAATTTTGTTTTTGTTTAGTTTTAAGACTTTTGTCAATTTTAAAACCCCAAACACTCATAAAAAATAAAATATGGTTTGGGAACAACCTGTTAACTTCTTACGCGTGCGTTATTGTTGTAGATACTTAAGTATTAGATATAATTAATTTTTATAAATTAATTAATAAATGAGAAAGGAATTATTGTTAAAGTCGTATACAGGAGTGGGGTGAGAGATGCTCTTGGGTGAGAGGAGATTTAGTGGTTGTACATTCAATCAGTCATACTAATAAGTTTAGGTATCTAGAGAAAATAAATATATCTTGTATCACAAGCTCATGAAACATGATACATGGTAAATGTTTACCCAAAATGTATAGTTATATGCATATAATGCAATTAGTAGATACTAAATACCTACTATTGATACTATAATAAGTTTAATAACCAGCATTAAAAAAAAGAAAAAAACCTTTTTTCAAATCATCTTGAACAATATTATTCCCTGTGGATTTCGGACTTTTTCTTCTTCACGTTGGTAAACCCAAGGAAACATGTGACAGAGAAAGTTAGTAAGTTTATATCAAATGCGGAATATCCATTATAATTCTGTCTTTTACAATAGCTATAAATTAGATCTAATTCGACCCCAAGTTGTTATGGAAATATAAAAATCTATTATAATTAATAATTATATTCTAAAATATATCGTTAAAATTTGAATAACTATATTTGATTACTCTATTTGAATAACTATATCACCATAGCTCCATATTATTGTTTTTGTGAACTGTGAATACAGAATAACAATTTCAATTATTTTATCTTGTTGATCAAAATTGCAGATCTATGAGACTGTATGTTATGTTGTAAAATACCCGAAAACATGCAAACTATTATACTGCATAATACTTCTTACCTAAAATAATATGCAGTTTATACCGTTCTAAAATAATTTCGGTATACGGGCGAAGCTGATTAATTTTAATATGTATATTGACATATTGTATAAAAATTACCTAGTTATTTCGTTGAAGAATTCTCTTTTATTTATAATGTATTATTTTATTCGAATTAGATAAACTCAACCCTGAGCATTAAGAGGATGTCAATGAACCATTTGTTTTCTCTCTCTCTTACCTTATTTTTAAGATGTTCGTAATTACTAGGGGAAGGTTTTTAAGAAAGAAAATTTTAGGAAAATCTACCGGAAAATAGGAAATCTGGATGTAAAAAATACAACAGTGGCGCCATCTGTCCAGACAATCTGTCCTGTGTTTTGATATTATATGTACCATAATTACGTAAATATTGAGCTTATTATACTCGCATATAAGTTACGTACATAAAACAATGCCACGTCTTCGTGGATGAGGAGAAAATACTGGTCGACTGACTCGGCACTCATAATTAGTCCAGCCGTTTAGGAGGAGTTCAGTGACATCAAGTAGGTATAACTTTGATACTTCACAGTTACATTATAAAGTTACGTAATAAGGGAAATAAAAAATTCATCGTTTTTCCTCGATCGTTATTATGTTGGTACCGCTGACTTGTATTAAGTACCTATTTAATATTTATATTCCAGCCAAATACGTCTACAGAACATAAGTGAACCTGAAATTAATTGTTGGCATAGGTACATGTTTTTTAAGACAATCATAGTCACAAAATCAAAACTGAAAAACATTTAAAATAAAATTGAAGTAGGTATGAAATGGATATAATATTATATTGTATATAATAATCTGGGACAGGTTTTCGATTCAAGTCCAAACCAGTAATCCCAGTTGTTATAACTTATAATATTATATGATAATATGTCTACAAAAATGTAATGTAGTAACCCTGACGATTTACCAGTGGAATCGCGCCAAAATTGTTTTCAATTTATAACCATGTATGTGTCAATTTATAATTTATACTTTATACTAATTTTAATGTAATCAGCAATCAAAACAACTTAAATAAAAATAAAGATAACAAAATTGCAAATGCTAAGTATTTTTAAAATTATCGCACATTTTGAGTGAAGCAGCGATCAAAAAGATTGATAAATAATATATTTATCAAATCTACCTATATATATTACAGGCCTCTAAGAGGTAACATACTACACATTATGCTATTGTAGTACTGACTGCAAGCGCAAATTGTATGGAGTCGCCGTCAATTATAGTAGATAATATCGTTTTTCCTATCTCAAAAAAATTACCACACTGTAAAAATCAAAACAGTATTTTTTATGGTTATTTTATTTTCAAATTTGGACGAAATTGGATATTTAAACGATGAAGAACGATTTTCGTTTTGTATTATATTTAAAAAATTATTATTTGTGGGTACTTAAAACTTCTATAGTATAAAAAATTAACACCATGCATTTCAGATATAGACTTGTAACCTTGTAACCTACTCTATACAGTGAAGAGACTTAAACTTATGTGCTTTTTTGTTTTATGAATAACATTTTTTTTTGCTAGTAAGATCTTTGAAATATCAATACAAGGGTCCTTGAAAGTTTTTCATACAGTAATTATAAATATAAAAAATACAATTTTTTTTTTTAGAATCACCAAAGTCAAAATGTTTATTCAATAATTAAAACCATGGAAATTCGCAAATTATCATTTACTTACCAAAAATACAATTCATACTATTTTTATGACCTTATATTTGAAAATCTAATACTAGATTCCTTAAAAAATTATTTATTGGAAATTAAAAAAAGAAGTTTATTGTTAAATTCAACACTTTAATTTAGCCCTTTGCTATTTTTGTCAATATTCTACAAATATTCATCGTATCTTGAAACATTTCATTGTTATTAAATTATGACATTCTATACTGAATTAAATTTCCAAAACATATAAATAATTATTTACATTTATAGGTATTTTTTAAGTTTTCATAAAAAATATTAGGCTCTCTGAGATACTTTACAATTTGATACAAGATCCCACATACATTTTTCCCTATGTAGTTGAAGTATATTTAAAAATAAAATATGTGTACTTAGGACTTCCTAATGAAATACTAAGTTCCTCTAAAATATTTCATCCTGGGACCAGAAATACAATAAAATATAGACATTGAAGTTCAAATTTATATAACATTAGATATTTAAATGATGAATAACGATTTTAGTTATTTCGTTGTTCTAATTAAAAAATATTGTTCGCTTGGACTTAAAGCTTTTATGTATATTATTTTATTTTACTATATTATTATGGCGTTTTCAAAATATTTTTATTCATTTAAAGCTGATATTTTAAGTTTATTGGGTATTTATACGTTGGGTTCAACACGAACCCAACACAGTTGACCGATCTACGGAAAGTAGATATGATAATAACAAATATATAAATATGTATATATAAGTACTAGGCGGTAACTTAACATTGATGCAATTATAACAATTAATAATAATATAATTTAATAAATGTAATATTTTCACGGGAATGAATTCAACCTTACAGCAGAGTGGTTACCAGTTACCTTCCAAATCCTCACATTTTACATTTTTACTCCTACCTAAGGATCTACCCCTCAGACAAATTATATATGTATAGGTATTAGCTATCATACATAAACATGATTGTACTTCGGCGACACTTTAAAATGACAAAATACCAGATGGTACCTGGCAACTATACCACAAACACGGTGGATGCTTTCTCCGCGTATAAAATTCATTGATAAATATTGCTATAATCTACATAATACTTAAAGGTATAATAATATTTATGGACATTTTTACAAAATATATTATACCACCCGACACCCACCTCTTAAATTAGGTCTGGAACTTGCCAGACTTGAACCATGTCCTCGGCCTCACTGTGTGTATATACACACAATCAAAATATTGCCAATCAGGATAACTCCTAACTTCCACCATCCGTTTCCCGCCAAATAACCACGGCACTAGATATAGCTGTCGATACGCTCAGTATAATCGCTATGTACTACTTTAAACTTACACATAGGACGCCGTGTACTTACAAGTTGGGGTCGTAGACCATTATATCTCCGTTATCGCAGCATTTGTTGACGCATGTGTACTTGCCCCGGCCGCAATACTGGTCGCGTGGCCGGCACGTCCGGGCCACCAGCTCATCGGACGGCGTCAGATCGAAGCAGTAGCCCGACGACAACTCAATGAGCGACCGGTTCGCCTCCATCAGCCCAGGCATCTCCTCGGCGGGCACGTCGACCAGCACGTCTTCCTCGTCGGTCCAATATAACTGACTGTAATGGAACATCTCCAACGTCTCATCGGCTGCCACCCTGAATCCGCGCCGCAGTCGATTCATCAACCTCTCCTGGTACTCGTCAACGTCCATCCCGACCGGTCTGCAGAACCGCGCTTCCGGATCGTACATCCGACCCACCGGGCAACACTTCCTGACCTCCACGGTATTATTCGTGGAGGACGCGACTCTGCCGCCGATCGCGACAACGAGAAACGCCACGGTGGCGGTGAAACACAATCGGATGGCATTCATTGTGTGCGCACACTGTTCGGGCGGCGTCGGCACATCCACTATCGCGACTGTCGGCCGCCGCGTACTGTGTCATCCAGTAATGAAGACCATTCGACGAGCAGCCGCCGCTGCCGACCGCCGCGCTCTTATATAATATTATAAAAAATGTAATATAGTGGTTTATGTTGCTTAAATAATATTATATTATTGTGTAATGAATTTCGGTTATTATTTGCATAATGTTAGGTTTTACGAATAAATTGTCGATATTATTATTAAATACCTATATTATTTCTGGGCAGGTTATCGCGTAAATTATAAGCACAACAAAAACACTTCGTCGAACTTTGTTTAAAAAAACTGCGAAGTAAAAACCACATCTTTAAGCACTATAAATATGTAATATTGTAAAAATAATGCCAAGTAAATTGAATTAAACCCTATGGTAAAAATTGAAGCGTCAGGGTGTAAAAAATATACCGGTTTAAAGTTATAACTCCTGGGTTAAAATATACTAGGATATAGTTACCCCAATGTTAAAAATGTTCTATTTTATATACTTTATACAAAATTCATCAAAAATTCAGAAATTTGTAAATGTTTTTGTAATTTATAAGCTGTTTAGTTCTAAGAGGACGTCGCACAAGCGAATCTATAAAAAAAAAAAAAATTCCCAAAGCTATAACTAACCATACTGTTGGGTATAGCTGTCAAAAATAATAATTAATAATTATAATAAATATACAATTATATTATTTTTATAATAAGTATACAATTTTAATGATAATTTATTATATTATTATAATATTGATTAATAGGTACATAAACTATTGTATGATATTGCTATATAAATATTTATTTATTTGTTTATTTATAAACGGTTAGGTATAGTCCCTTTGGTAATAAAAACTAAAAGTACGGTAAATTGAATATCAATTCGGAAATATTATACTGAAGTTAAAAAATATTTCATTATAAATGAGTCAATATTTTAAAAATCAATCGTATTCCTGTTTATGAATCTTAAAACATATATTATCCTAAATGATTTTTTAACTAAAATATTAATATGTAATATACTACAACTACTTTTTTTTATAATAAAAGTCATAACTATAATTAGTTATAACATTATCTAGTGGAAAATTAATAACACCGCATTTATTTATATTTAGTGAGAGGTAATTTCGACAACTAATTGCGATAAAAATGTATTATAAAATAATAAGTATTGTATTAAAATTGAATTTATATTTGTTTATAATTTGCAATGAGTAGTTTTATAACAGCCTTTTATTATAAATTATAACATACGTGCATAAAGGCTATTTAATAATTTAAAACTATAAATCAGACATCAATAAAATAAATGAATAAAAGTTGAAAGTTAAAAGCTTATTAAAAGTAACAATAATCGCATTTGGAACCTACGGGCTACGAGTAATACTAAAATGTGCGTCCAATCGGATTTTATAATATTATTTATTATTAAATTTCAAATTTCAACATTCAAAATTAACTTAAGCCAACACTTCGCTTGCTTCATTCTCCTCCTCGGTAACTTGTTGTTCAACATTTTCTGTTTCTTCTTGATTTTTTGAGGACAATTTTGATTTGCACAGTTCAGGAATAGTAAACCTTTTCAACTCTGCAAACAATAAAACCCATATTATATATCTGACTTTTTTTTTATTATTGATAAAAAGTTAAAATATAGCAAAGACATTAATGTTAATGGTTTTATGCATAAATTAATTAAATAAATCGTATGATAAATATTGGTACATATTATATAGGTAAAGTAAAAAAAAAACTATAATTTGATGTAGAGGTTTTTACGGTTTTTTTTTTGTTTAAAACCCATTAGATATTTTATCCATGGTGTAAGTAGGTTATAAGTTACAAGATAGTTATTACTTATTAGTTATAATAAATATATATAAATTCGTAGACCTATTAAAGCTTATCAATGCTAAGAAATAAGAATATTATTATGTGTACAACAGAATTGTCATAAAAGAAATACCAAAAATCCAAATTTTAATTTCCATGTAATCTATACCAATAGTATTATTGAATCGCAAATCGCAATTCGCAATAGCTGATGTAGAATTTCTGAAAATTAATAGCAATTTGGACATTTATATGTGTTTCAGAATCAGAATTCAGAGTAAGTTATCATATAATTTTTGAATTATAATTTTTACTCTAATATGGCTGCAGTGATAATATTAATACCTAAACCTAATGCCCAGTATCCTCTTTACTCTATATACTATGCTCTGTACGACACTTCGACCGCACCTACTATTGAACTGTTCATCAGTCTTCGTTACCATTATATTATATTGCTTACATTTATATTTTTAAGTTGTAAATTATTAAATCAAACTGAAACATGGGTCGCCCAAGTGGGTCAAAAATGCATACTTATAACATTTTTAATAATAATTTTTTATTTATTTTAAATATTAAAATGTATTTATTTATTTTGATTTATTATTTTTAATAATTAATCTTTTGTAATATTACCTAACTTCTGAAATAGTTACACTTAATTACAAATACCTGTCACTAAATAGAGGTTATTAATATGTTATTTTTTTTTAAATAGTAGGTACTTAATAATTGATCAAAATAAAATAAAAAAAAGTCAAATGATAAGGGTTAAAACCGGTATTAACCGAAACCAAAATTTGATATTTTTAAAAACCAAAACCAGAACCGAAACCCTAATTTTGGGTTTTTGAGTACCAAAACCTAAACCCAAATCGATAAAATCATAAAGGTTCAATTCTTGATTTACAGTGCAGTCCACAATGTTTATTTTGACAATTTTAACATGATAGTTATTATAGTAACAATAGTAGTGATACTTATACCTAATTAAGGTTGGTCAACATTAATGTATAGCGTAGAGTGTAAGGTTAAGAATATAATTCGACTTATAATTTATCATATATGCTTCATAACAATTAACTAGGTAATAAGATCGTGTGGGCGACTGCGTTTGAGACGTCTTTGAGGTGGTGGAGGTATGTGTACATTTAAGAGTAATGAGCCTGTTAATTTATGAAGGGAACTTAGTGAACTATGGAAATTTACTGCAAGGGGTTTTATATGGTTTTGAATTTTCATAATTTTGAGGTCCTTGTGTAGATTATCGTTTCGTATGAACCCTGGTGTGTTCGTTATAATTCTTGATATTTAACTTTGGAAAATTTGAATTTTTTTATGCGTGTCGCTGAGCAGTTCCCCCAGATTGCACAGTGCAGTAAACATAGTTTTCAATCCGTAGGTATTGTATGTATATTGATATTGCAACTACATAATAATATTAATAGGGCTAAATGTGTATACCTACCTATATGATTATAAATAAGTTCTTGAGACCTCCAGGACCATAGTTTTCAAGTACAATATTATAATATAATAGTTTTAAATTACTATTTAGATATTATGTTAAATAATATTATTTTTAATTTAGAGAGCATTATAGAGTAATATCTTAGTTTCCGAGTGTCGTGGTCTACCTATGTGCATTGTGTGTGTGTGTGTGTGTGTGTGTGTGTGTGTGTGTGTGTGTGTGTGTGTGTGTGTGACGTGTGTATAAAGATAAACACAATAAGTATAAAGTCGAAATATTTCTTCAATTCTTAATTTTATTATTTTTCGATTATAATGTTTTTACTAGATTGAGAAACTTGAAAATGTAATATAAGGTTTTTCATAAGTTTTTGTTAGAGGAAATCAACAAAAATGTTGAGCATATATCCAAAAATTTTATGAGTGTCCATAGTAAGAATTTTGACAAAATTTGTCTGCACATTTTTTTGAGATAAAATTTATGAAAATATTATTTTGTAGGTTATAATTTATAAAATGTACATAGTTTTTCTAGCTAAGAATTGATAATTTATAACAAGATTTCTCATAAGTGATTTATACTGTAACCAAAAAAATCTAAAAAATATATAATTATTTTCAGGCGCGGTTCTAGGATTACATTTTGGTATGGGCAACAGTAGATTTATTATTAGGTTTTAACTGTGAATAATTTTCCTCATAAAGTTGCTCCAGTAATTTTGGTATGAGCAGCTACCCACCATGCCCATACTCTAGAACAGCCGCTAGTTATTTTTATAGATATTTTAGGTTCAAATTAGGATAAAATTTAAAATATAAACAAATAAGAATTAAGTATTCGTCTTATTCCAATACAATTTATGATTTCTATACTCAATTAGTCATTTCGTTTAACATCAGATTTTATAATATGTAAGTAGCGGTTCTTTATTTTCAATACCTTTATTTATAACACTTATCTACCTATGTATTATTAATTACCCTGTGTAAATCGTCGCAAGCCTATTCACGGAACATTTGACAATTTAGTGACTTTTGCAAGAAAACTGCGTGTAAGAATGCTTAAATTCTTGCACACAGTTGTACCTTCTACCTATTTATTGATTTTTTTTTTATTATGATTTGAATGAATATCTAAAATATATTATTATTAATTAGGTATTTTAATTAGTGTTCACTATTGTATTTACTATTAATATTGTCCTTGAGTTGTTTTGCATGAACGTTGAAGTAGCATTTTACATTATCTAAAATGAAAAAAAAATTGAGGCACAATTATTGTATAATAATTAAACACTATTTATTTACTATTATCTTCTTATATTTTAGTTACCTATTTTATCTACTATTTTGTAAAAGTCCCTTGGGCGTTTATTCTTATAGTAAATAAATAAATAAACAGTGTATTTACTTTTATCAGTGAAACTATCCTATCTCAGATTATAATAGTTTTACTGATTATTTGTTTTTAATACTAAGCTACCTGTATGGACATTTAATGTACCAGCCCCTACACAGGAATTAAACATTTTTTTTTGTCCGATATTTAGTGCCAGTAATAATAGGCGTATGATGTATTTTCATGCTAATACTTTTGTAATTTCAATTTTAAATGCTGATAATTCTACGTGCAATGAAAGCTTTAAGCTGCATTGATCGTTCTACAAAATTAAATTTTGAAATAAATTCAGCCCAAATACTTATCAGAAATTGGCAGTGATTTTCAATAAAGTTAAGTAGAATAAATGTAGTCAGGAAATATAAAACCGTCGTCATGTGGACAAAAAGATTAAATTAATTCGTGAAGTGCGTCAACTACTTGTTACTACTATTTTGGCAACTTTACATAAAATATTTTAAGCTTAATCGTGTTGTTAAAAAGGTATGAAAACCTATGAGGCTGGTCAAAGTGTCAACAATGTACCGACTTGATTTTGTTCTCTAGCCATATGTTCCACTTTTCTAGAGAGTGCGCTGTAAGCTCTTAAAAGGGACGAAACGTCACAGACTTTAAAATAGAAATGTTCATGGATCTACTCACAAAATACAAGTGATTTAAAAACACTCGAAAATAATTTTGTAATATAATCTTTTTTTGCTATATTATGATTCAATTTAACTGTTTCTATTATAAAAGATATAGTATTAATTGCAGTACCATCATGTAAAGTACAATAAGCGATAGTGAGAAAATTTTCCAAAAATAATTTACCATCCATATACAGGTTTAAAGATTTACCGCCTTTGTCTATAACAAAAATATATGATTATAAAAAAGATATTAAATGTCTGTTAAGAACTACATAGTAAATTCTGAGCGGAGCGAAGTGTGTTTTTTTTTAAAAATATTTTTGTGCCTGTGTACACAATAAGTAGCTGAAATAATGTTTAGATTTTAAAGTTCAATTGTCTGATGAGGAAATTAACTTAGTTGATAGAATCGAGAAGGCAAAATTGAAAATTCCTAGTAGTTTACAAAAGCACAGGGAAAAACAAAAAAAAAAAAATTTAAAACTGCAATTTTTACTCAAAATCGGTTTTCGACAAAAATGATTTTAGTTTAAGGTGTAACTCTAAAAAAAATTACTGGAGATGCATGAAATTCTTATCAACTGTTTATAATATTATTTGAATTTTTTCACACCATAAAATTTGCAAATTATTTTATGGTTAAAAATGTATATAATGTTCAATTTTTATAGTTAAGAATTGAATCAGCACCGACAAATCTAAGATGGAGGCAAATTCAACTCTCAAATGACGCAGTCGTTGGAGTAAGTTAAAATTTTAATCATTCGACTTTAGGTAATCAAATTAGCAGTGATTTTTTAATCAATATTTAACCCAATCGCAGCATAAGACTCCAAATAGATAGACACGCGTGGTACACTTAAATATAGTCACTTTATTCTAAAATATAATTCAGTATTTCAGTATATACTTTGTTTTTACCTTTCTCAGAATCGATCAAATTAGCTAAAAAAAAAATATTAAAGTTTTAATAATTATTAATATAATATATCATCTCTAATATTACCTGAATCCTATGATTTATTAAAGAACTCATTTTTATTTATTTATTTTTTTTTTTTTTTGATACCTTATTAAATCAAAAGAATCGTAGTTTTTTTCAGTAAATTTCAGTATTTATTAAATTGATAGATCGTTGACCCATAAAAGATCTAATCAAGTTTACGAATGACCAAACTATAGTATTAAACCCCCGTCAAAATATAAGTACCTACCTACCTACCTACTATCTACTTATAATTTGGAAACAATTTTTAGATTATTTTGTAATTTACCTATAAGCATTTATTGCTATATGCTTCAATAAAATTGTTTTTATGATAATCGTTAGTTTACGCAGCAATATCAAGTTTAAAAATTCGAATAATGAAGATATTGAAGAACGTTTAAATTGCATTTTATTCTAGATAGTCTGCGTCAGTAGACAATACCATTAACAGAATTTACTATAATACCTACATAGCAATAGTATGCAGTAATGCAGTATATTGTACACATATTTTTTAAAATAAACAATTAAATTTAAAGGAATTGATTTTGATTCTATTTATTATTTTATTCATGATAAACTTCATATTTATTTTAAAAAATGTTCCCAAGAACATCTATAGGCATTGTCTACAAAACAAAGGTTTTGAAAGAATGTATCTATTTTTTTTTTTTAATAAGCACCAAGTGCTTGAAATCGTTCATAAAATTGAAGTAGTCGAATTCGACGTAATTTTGGGATAAAAAGCTGTTTTTTTCTTCATCGAGTCCCAGAAAATACTGAACTATTGGAGAATTTAATAATAAAATATTTCCGAAAATAAATCTTTTCTTTATGTTTCTTCGAATTTTTTAACAATCTAATACTTTTTAAACTATTTATTTTATACAAATTCTTAACTTTATCTATAATAAATAATTAAAACTTTATTAGTATTATTTAATCAATTCAAGTTATAAATATAATCTATAATAATTTTCTTACCTAATTCGTATGATGTTAAAAAATTTTTGTAAGGATTTTCCACTAATAAATACATATAATATATATTTTGTTATTACATAGAATAGGTAACAGTCTTATTCTACTATGATTTACATTTCAGAAATCTTTTAATTCATGATTTCTATACCCCATTAGACATTTTGATTAAAATCAGTAGTATAAAATGTGACGCCGGTTGTCGTTTGCTTATCAGTTATCACTATTGTTATTTTTGACCTTTTTTGTAAGACAGTTGTGCATCGTTTGATTTTTGGGTTATACATCGTTTGTGCATCGATCATTGAAAAGGTTGTACATCATTTGCGCATCAATATTATTTAATAATAGAACTGAAAAAAAGGTGTATACCCAAAAGCGCGTTGTTTTCTAACTTAAGTCATAAAATTCAATCGTAAATGAATTAAACACAATTTAGTTGAATTCATTTTTACTCAAACTACATAATATGTGTTATATGTATATTTTTAACTATAACTATGGCCATGTAATGTGCCCAATTGAACTGGGTATTACATTTTTACTACAAAATAATTTGCAAATTTTTGAGCTTTTGATAAATTTTGTCAACATTTGAACTTTAAATGCTTATTGAACAAAAACTTGTGCCAATATATATTAAATTATTCATTATCTATATAATATTATATGTGTGTACAATTATTATTATACGTTTCTATTGTTCAGAATTTTGATGCGCATATGATGTACGATAATTTGGTGCAGGTAAACAGACGATGCGCAAATGATATACGGCCAAAATATGAGTACCTAGCGGTTCTTTATTTTAAATATTTAATTGTTGCCGTTATTCTTTTAAATTGGTTCCAGTATATATGTATAAATTGAACTCATAGATTTAACAATGTTACGCTAGTACTCCAAGTATAAACATTTTTTTTTTAAATTTCTTAAGGATTTATAATGAAATTTTACCACGATAATTTGTTTTGTGACCATTAAAAAGTTCAACATCAGTAGTGTGTAAATAAAATCAGCGATGAGTCATCACCGTTGGCTAATTAATCGTGTATTAACTAATTAATTAATTATTTAATATTTTAATACTTTAAATCGAGAAATTAATTTTGATATAAAGCAGGGTGACGTCACACAGACACCCTAATAACTCGACAGTAAGTTTTATCAATATTTAATATGATTTCTGTTGGGTCAGATTGATGGTAAGCTATATTGAAAGAGGAAGACTGAGGATGGAATACTTGAAACAAATCATGATAGACATGGGTAAGAATGGCTACAAAGAGTTAAAGGAATTAAGTTACAAAAGGAAAGCATGGAGCACTAGGACGACAAACCGCAATAGAAACAATTTTTCACAAGGAAGAATTTACAAAACAAAATTATCGTGGTACAATTTTGATTTTGTTATAATATGGTTGCATAGTATCAAAAATTCAAAACTTGGGCTGCTGGTGTGTCATGGCTCGGAGAATTATATCTTAATTAGTTAAATGTAGGTACCTATGTCGTCTAATTTCTAGACTCTAGAGTATATATTTTTGTTGTAAAATAATTATATACTCACTATCATACTTATACGTTTTATGATTATGCACTGTTTATAAATTAATAATTTAAAAAAATTAATGTTAATACTACAAACACATATATTATGAATGCATTTTTTAACAATATTAACGTTAAACATGTATGGAGACTGATATTAAAATCAAGTTTGAATAAGGTAATATAATTTTTATCTCACTAAAGTTGAGCACATATTCAACTAATACGTTAAGCTTAAAATTTTACATTTTATACAAAATAGGTTATTATTTAATGTCATATAATCACAACAATTTCAAGATATTATAAATCAATAGAAACATTTAAACAGTGCCTATGACAGTTTTTCAACAAATCTTATTTGATTATTTAAGTAATATAAAAACTATTGATCCTAGAAATTTGAAATGATCATTTATTTTTAATAAATAATTAAATCTAAAAATAATTTGTTCAGCTTAATTTGAGAATTTTTGTGTTTTCATGTCTCTCATTTATGTAACCTTTAATGTTAAGTACCTATACCTAATATGATTAAATATTATTAAATTGAAATATTTGTTTTATTTTTATATTGTAATTTAACACATCGTCACCATTAGATTACTAATTAGGTTAAAAAAAATATTTACCAAATACATAGTTGGTTATAGAAAGTAGACAATCTAAAAGTATAAAAAAAAATTGTAAATTAAATAAATATATTTACTTGTTTTTAAAAATAAACTAAATTAAATTATGTTCACATTTTACAGTAACACAAATAAAAAAATAATACCTATATTTATCAATTAGTATCAAGAGTATTGTCAATCTTGTAAAAGATACTTTTTAAAAGTATTCAAGTACAAATTTACAGTTACTTATTAAAAAAAAATGATTTTAAATACGTATTTGAATACTCAGCAAAAAAGTATTTGAGCATATGTACAAAATACAAATACACCACGTCTTTATATCTACTCAAAAATAATCATAGTTCCCCATTTCTTATATTATAAAAAATACTTTGTATATTGCAAATTGGATCAGCAAAGATAAGTATATGTCAGTTATCAACTGTAGGTCACTCATTGGACCGGTGCTTAGCTATTTTTTGATGATAATGTTAATCTTTTTCTCATCGTATCAATCAGTGTTTTTTTTTTAATTTACAATCTTTTCTTTTCCCAATGTTCAATGATTCTTAACATTTCGTCCTCGTTTTCCTTCAGACCAATGAAATCTTCTACATCTACTCTAGGTACAATGTACATTAAAACAAACGGCTTATTGTTTGTTTCTCTCCTCATTATCTGTCATTCCACATAATATATTTAAGTTTTCATTAGTTCTTCTCACTTAGGTCCTCAGACGGTTGAGAGTTTACAACATATTCCATGGTAGGTTATGACCAGATGGTAAGGATTCTGTAGGTACACCCCAGCCGGTGAGCATGTCCTTTTTTGTTCGTTCATTCCATGCTTCAATCCGGCATTGTTTCAATCCTCAATCCGGCTTTCCGTTGGCTTACCCTTAATGCTGATGTCGTTTGCATAAAATATTTCTTTGATTCTAACCTGCTACGCGTTGGAGTAAATGCCTGTCGTCGTTTATTTGTTTTTATCTTTCTATATTTGCTGCTACTTCGCGTATTATTTCGGGTGCGCTATTCCGAATAATACCTAATTAAATATTATAAGATCTGTACTTTATCAATAATGGTTGGTTTTAATTATCCCGTCGTTAAAATTATCGTGTCAATTTAATGCTGTTTCTACTTTCTTTACATGACTGATCCATACTGCGTATACATACTCCATATTCCCCAGCTGAGTAGCATACATATAACTGATAGGTACTAGCTGCTATTCTTATCACTTATGGTTCAGCACATAACTCGTTCGCATTAGTTAATGCCAGAGATAGGTTCTTGAAAAATATAATATCAATTTTTACTTTACTAGTCGATTAAACGGTTTTCCGTTAAAATTAAATACTGTAAGACCTTCTTACAACGGAATAATCACTCGGTTCCAACTGATTTTTCAGGTATATAGGAGTTTTCGTTATTCGAAGACTAAAATAAACGAGTTATAGTTTAAGCGGGGATGTTGTTATTTTACATTGTAAGGAGATTTTACTATTTACATATTATGTTATTGACTTGTATTTTATAATGAATTAAGTAAAAATGGTAAATGATCTTACCCGTAACAGCTGTGAATGTATATATGTTCATCGTTATTATAAATGATTAGTATTATAAATTATAAATAATTTATATAATCATTGGACTTACTCTGATCGAATGCTGTAAATTTATAAATACGTTATAAAAGAAGTTATTAAAGTACTACGATTTGGAATACAGTTGATCAGTTGATTCCATAATAGTATAAATATTTTCTATTTTTAGTTTTGTTGAACGTGATTCGTTGTTAAATAATAATTTTTATGAATTATTAATTAGGTATGTTAAAGACTAGTGAACTTACCATCATCGAGGGTAACCTCTTTCACTTCTGTACATTTATAAACATAAAAGTTGTTAAATGTATTACAGTACTACGATTTGGAATACAGTTGATCAGCTAATTTAATAATATTTTTATAAATTTTTCAAATAAATATGGAGTTTGATTGATGACTAGCTCCAGTACCTCCATAATTAAAAAATCTATTTGGCATAATATTTTACAGATTATAGGTAGATAACTACAACCCAGTTCCTGTATTAAAACCGTTTAATATAATATGCCTTGAAACTATTGGAATCGTTGATATTATTAGCCAAGGTTATGCAAAAAACATTTTAAAAAGTTTAAAATTTAATCGGTGGAAATATTCTAGCTTTTACAATATGTAACAGCGCGGTTGCAGAAATTTGAAGACGATTTGATATATGCAATTAAACGTAAAGGTTGGGATGGCGAAGAAGACACTAAAATACAACAATGGACCTTTATTGGGGCTTTATTTTACTCAATAATTGTCATCACAACTATTGGTGAGTACGCATGGATATAATTATTTAAGTTAATTTTTAAGTACCTATCAACATAATTACTTACACAACATTTATACGTATAGATCCCAGGGGCGGTTCTTGAGAAGCCACAAGGGGGGGGCAGCGAATATATTTTGCATATACCTACATTATACTTACAATTTGCATTCATATCAAATTTTTTTTTTCTATTGTTTGGTACATGAGATATAATTATAAATTATATAAATTATAAACTTTATACTACAACGGCATAACACAAAGATATAGGAATCAATAAAAAAATTAAAACATAAATTATTTTTTATTCAAACTTAATTAACAATCAAACTTCAAACATATTATACATATTAAATAAACGAGCGCCCTCTATACTTCAATAGGAGTAAACATTTTTGTAAACAGTAAACATTTTGACAAAAATTAAAAAATAAAAATATCGCCAAAACGATTTTTAGTAAACTGTTTGCTCATTTATATTTTTAGTTTTTACTCGGCCCAAGGGGGGGCGGTCCACCTATCGCCCCCCCCCGTAAAACCGCCACTGATAGATCCCTAGATATATAATATATATATACATAGGAATTTATTGTAAATAAGTCTTAATTATTATAGTATTAGCTTAGTTACTCCTAAACCTCAATAGTTTCATTTATATTTTTAGTAGGTACCTAATCTTAAGATATTATGTTTCCTACAGTTTAAAAATGATGCTATTAAATCGGTATAGGTACTAGGTATAAAGTTGTTTAGTTATAAGGTAAAATATCTGCTTGTATACAACTATACAAGTAGGTTAATAATTTGACAATAGAAAAGTGTTCATCTGTATTATTGTCAAAAATATATTTAAGAACAGATATGTATAATATGAATAAATGTATATTCTACAAACTTGAGATATTATACAATTAAAACTAAAATGAGGGTTATTAAATTTATCTAACTAAATAATTGTTTGAACAAGTTCATTTAATTTATTCTTGATATATTTCTATACATTCATTGGTAATTAAATTTCTGTTATATGCATGAAAAGTTTATATTAGTTGAAAGGCTAACATATTGTGCCTTATATATTATTATCATAAAACAAACACCAAACTAATTTCATATATATATATATTTGAGATATTGTGATGGGTCTAAATTGTTAACATAGGTTATGTAAATAAATACCATGCACCGTTTTATATTTAATTTGGAATTAGTTTCCGTTTTATGTTTTAAAATTAGTGAGAATATATATTCCTATGTATTATTGTCCTATTGATTTTACATAGGTATTTGATACCTAACCTACAAAGTTATCTCGTATTAAACTACAAGGTACAAAGGAACGAAAAGATCGGTAGGTACTCGTACTTTAATAGTATAATATGGTTAGAAGGTAGTATAAGTAGGTTGTAGGTACCTATTTCAACTAAACGTAGCACTAGTATCATCTTTATTTTAACCTTTATAAAGGTGATACCCATTACACTGTGGGAGAATTTGACTAGTGTACACTGCTGTAGTGTCCTTACCCCAATATTAATATATCGTTATATTATAACTATTATGTTGTATCGTTGTAATGTCGTTCGACACACACACACGTTTCTAAATAAACTATAATATATTTAAATAATATGTATGTCTTAAACCCGTACTTATTTTTACTATTTAATATCTAAGTTTTTGTTAGTCACAATAATCTGTACGAAACCGATATAAAAAAGTCAGGGAGGGTATATAAGTTAAGCATTTTTTTAATACAGCTATGAACGAAGTGCATATTTTCGTGTTATAAATTGTGATAAATGAAAGCATGTCAAAATGTTAAATCAAACTTTAAATTAACTTATTTAATGTTACTTATGAGCAGGGCTGTGAATTTCATGCACTAAAAAAGTCTTAAATATGCATGCATTTATGCACTATAAACAAGTGAATTATGCTTTAAAATATGCATTATAAAATTTAAAAATATGCAATTTGAAAAAAAAAATTAACCATATATCCTGGATGAAAAAATGTTTTATTTAAACAAATATTGTAATTATAAAATGACTGAAAATGGACTTGTTTCGTCCAAATTCAAGACATTTTACAAATGAGAAAAACATATTATTAAAATTAAAAAAAAAACAATAACAAGAGAAACTCGAAAAATCTTGCATTTATACGCCCTTACCAGTTAAATATGCAAAAATATGCAAAATCAGATTTTTTTTATTTAATTTATAAATAACGCAAAACAAATTTTGATCAAATCCATTTTCTCATACGATGTAGCAAAAAAAACATGAAATGCTGAAATGCATGAAATTCACAGCCCTGGTAATTTTTGTTATTTGTATGATAACAAAATAATAAAAATCACGATTTGAAACAAAAAGGAATTTGGATTTGGATTTGGGCTATCAGTTATAGTAGTTAATTTTTATTTACCAAATATATTTTATGTCATAACTGTATAAGTGTACTCGCCTTGGGACGATCAGTTAATTCAATAATATTATTATAAACATCGAATTTTGATTGATGACCAGCTCCACTACCTACGCTTAATTAAAAACCCTATTTTGGCATAATATCTATATAATATATATAGCACCTTATTAAATTCATTTAGTAAAATATTCTTTGAAATTATCATCAGCATTACTATTTATTACTAAATATATTTAAGATTTTAAGCGGAGCGATGAATTTATTGATTTTACAATGATGTGTACTACTAATTTGTGTCTGGAGACACTTATTATGGGAAAAAAAATCGTTTGATTTCAAACTTCAGCATCTTTTCCGGTATACAATTAAATCTAGTTGGCACTTTGGAGGTGAAAAGTAAAAAAAAAACACAGTTAACTTTCGATATTTCCTTCAGAACTTTCTTAATAATTGGTTACTACAAAAATGAAAAACTAAGGAAAAATGTGTATTTTTTTTCGAAATATACGTTTTTAACCAAATCGATTTTGCTTAATCATATACATAAAATATTGTGTAAACGTGAATCGTTATTAAACGACTATTGCTATGAATTATGAATTATATTTAATACTAGTGGACTTACCATTCTTGTCTTCTATAAAATATATTTAAACATAATAATTATTAAAGTTATTATAGCGATTTTGAATACAGTCAATAAGTTAATTCAATAACAAAAAAGTAACATTTAACAAATTCTTAACTGAATTTAATAATTTTAAATCACTTCATTCTAAAGTTGTCAATAATGTTTTCCTTAATGTAAATAGTTCTTTAAGTAATAATAGTAATTTGATAAAATCTAAGAATCCCTTGTGCACTAATAATTGTGATACTAATTCCATTTCTAACTTAAATATTTTCTACCAAAATGTACGTGGACTTAGATCCAAACTTGATTTGGTCAGGGCTAACATTCCTGTGTTTGGTGAATATGATGTGGTGATTCTTTCCGAAACTTGGTTTATCCCTGACTTTATTAACTCAGAATTTGGCTACCAGTACTTTTTATTTATTTATTTATTTAAGTTTTAAACGGGCCAGGCCCAATTACATACATAATAATAATAATAACCACTCGATTTGGTGGAGTACTAATTGCTATTAGATCTAACTTAAGTCCCTCTCTCATTAATATAAATACATATAACATTGAGCAAATTTTTGTAGCAGCTAAAATCTCCTCAAGTCTCCTCATTTTCGGAGACGTATACTTACCTCTTAACTGTCCTTTACAGTTTTATGAGTTCCATGTATCGTCGGTTGATGAAGTTATTTCCATTCACTCTCCTATTCCTTTCATCCTAATCGGTGACTATAACTTACCCACCATAGTATGGTCTTCTGATAACCTTGGCATGGTTGTAACGGGAGTCTCTTCACCTTCACTTTCCCTCATTGCCGATTCTTTTTCCCCTCATAACCTCTTCCAGTGCAATCACACCCATAACTCCTTTGGTGGTCTTCTTGATCTTGTCTTTTCAAGCTCTAATGAGGTCACTACCAGTAGCGCTACTTCACTTCTAGTCCCTGCTGACTTGTATCATCCACCTCTAGCAATTTGTTTCCTTCTCCCAAAACTTACAAAAATACCTAATTCTATTTCTTACCATGATTTCAAGAATGCTAATTATGAGGCCATCAATAAGTTTTTTCTATCATTCAATTGGAATGATACCTTTCCTCTCTACAGTGCTAATGATATTGCCACTTTTTTTAATGATGCCTTATTGCAATGCATTAATTCCTTTTTTCCTCTCAAAATCTATAAAACCACGTCGTTTCCTCGCTGGGTCTCTAAAGAGTTAAACAATTTAATTTATAAAAAAAAAATGGCACATTGTTTATTTCAAAGGACTACCCTCCCTAGTGATCACTGCAAATTTTCAGAATTAAGAGCTAAGTGCAAACGCGTTTCTAAGCTTAACTACCATGCTCATATTAATACTCAATCAACTCGTATTTTTTGGAATGGAAATATTTTCGTGATCTGAACAGGCAAATATCAATCCCTTTGAATGTTCAATATAGCTCGCTCACTGCTTCTTCTGACTTAGAATCGGATTCCTTCTTTTCTGAATAGTTTACATCTATTTTCAAGCCGGTACCATCTTCCTGTTCTCCTGCCCTCCCATTTTAGCACCCTTATTCGCTTCCCTATAAATGCTACTTTTCTCCAGATTCCTCTCTGCTCTCGATAAGTTGAAAAGTGTTTCGTCTAATGGCCCCAATGGTATCTCAGCTTTCTTACTTTTCCAATGTCGTCTCTCCTTGTTCTTCCCACTATATCTCTTGTTCAGGAAGTGTTTGGATGAAGGTGTTTTTCCATCAGTGTGGAAAATTTGCTCTGTCATTCCTGTTCTCAAGTCCTCTGATACGTCTCTTGTTACCAACTATCGTCCCATCTCTATATCACCCGCACATAGTTAAAATATTCGAATGTATCATATTCAACTATTTGGGGTCCAAATTAAATCGCATTCTTATTCTTCAACAACACGGTTTTCGCATTGGGAGAAGTACCATTTCTTGTACTTTCTCTTACTTTATTTATGACTGCCTTTGTAGTGGCGCCCAAATTGATATTATTTTCACCGATTTTTCAAAAGCTTTTGACACTGTTCCTCATAACTTGCTTATTAATGAACTTGACCGTATTGGTATTGGAGATTCTCTTCTTTCCTTGTTCCGTTCATACCTATCCAACCGTAAGCAGTTTGTTAAACTAAATGAGGTTTCATCTGGCTTATCAGATGTCACATCTGGTGTTCCACAGGGTGGTCATTTGAGTCCTTAATTGTTTTGCATTTATGTTAACTCAATTTCCAGTTTCCTCAAAAAGGCTCATTTCCTTTTCTATGCTGATGACATAAATATTTTCCTTAAAATTTAAACCCATTCTGACTGTTAACTTGTTCACTATTATCAAATGAACTTATTCAATTTAATAATTGGGTATCCACCCTAGGCCTCTCTCTTAATATTAGTAAGTGTAATGTAATTTCCTTCTCTAGATCTCGAAATCCTATTCATCATCCTTACCTGCTTAACAACATTCTGCTGCAACGCGCATCTATTATAAAAGATTTTGGTATTTAATACTCTTCCACTCTCCCTTTTAACCATCACATTGATATTATTAAAGGTCAAGCTAATAAGGTTTTAAGTTTTATTAAACGTAATACCGAGCTTTTTTCATCACCTACCTGTCTCCGTTCTTTATATTTTGCTCTTGTTAGATCTATTTTAGAATTTGGGGTTGTTGTTTGGCACCCATACCTTGCTAAGGATCAGCTGCGTCTTGAGCGAGTTCAGCATAAATTAATTTCTTTCGTTGCTTTTATACTTAGATTACCAAATCCTAATCACAACTATTCTGATATTAGCCATTTTCTAAATATACCCTCTCTATCATCACGCCACAATCTTATTGATTTACAGTTCATTCATTTTCTCCTTGACAACTCTATCGGCTCTCCTGACCTACTATCGAAAATCCAATTTAAAGTCCCCTCTTACAATGTTCGAACTCACTCTCCTTATTACATTCCAACTCTGTCTACTTCCTTCAGCCATAATCACCCCATGCACAGGATGCTTAGGTTAGCCAATCAACTGTGATCTATCGTGGTTTTCTCATTTAATTTGTTTGTATCATATTATTAGTTTGTACTTAAATCTGTGCTGTTATCAATTTTTATTTAAATGTGTATATACTGTATACCTTTCTATAAAAGCCGTTATTTTATAATAAATAAATAAATAAAAATAAATAATATAAATATTTTCCGTTTTTAAATTTGTTATTTTGTATGTTTTGTAAATGATGC
The DNA here is from genome assembly GCA_949089665.1 of Macrosiphum euphorbiae. NCBI lineage: Eukaryota > Metazoa > Arthropoda > Insecta > Hemiptera > Aphididae > Macrosiphum > Macrosiphum euphorbiae. The sequence continues at coordinate 175,901,043 of CARXXK010000001.1, read as the reverse complement.
AATTCCATAGTAACCAGTTATGTGTTCAAACTCTAAGTAGAAACATGCTCATCATCGTATCCATGAAATAAGTTATATATCATAGCGACTACACTTGATCAAGACTATTCACAAAAAGATGAAGAATCCGTTTTTCATACATCTCTAACTACACAGTTTTGGACAAATATTTGCAATTAAATGAAATGATAATCTTTAAAAAGGTCGGCAAGTGGGGGTCACTCTGCTGTACAGTAGGTTATAAATGGGTCACTGTATAATGGATGATATTAAATTTGAATTCAACGATATATTATCATTGTATAAGAAAAACGATTCTGAGCAAAGACGGTATATCAGTCTAGGTATAAAACATAATATAATATACATATCTATGGTATTAAAATAAAATTGACCTATATAATAGGTACCTATAATAAATTCCAAATTAATCATATCACAATATCCATTAGGTACTTATAAGCGTTATACATCAACAACAAACCGTGATACTATCATAGATATATAATAGTACACTTTAGAAGTTTCAAGTATCCACGAATAATATTATACAATCACAACAATAAAACTAAAATAGTTATTCTATAGGTTTTTTAGTATGTAATTTCGTCCAAATATGAATTTAAAATGTCTGTAAAAAATAAGTGTGTCCATAAATTTTTTAGATTTTTTGGCTACAGTATGAACTATTTATGAGAATCTTATTTTTAAATTTTCAACCCTTAGCTATAAAAACTGAACATTTTATAATTTATTTATTACGCGCTGATTAATAATTTTCGAGATTTTGAAAAATTCTGCCAAAATTCCATGTTTAAATGCTTATAAAAAAAAATTGTGCATATGTATTTTAAATATTTTTCAACTGATATTGTAACAATATAACAGGAGCCTTGTATTAAATTTTTAAATTTTTTGTTTAAACAGATAAAACTTTATTGATATTCATAGAAAAAAAAACTAAAAAAATTGAAAAATGAAAATATCCGTAAACAGCTCAAAAAGAGTCAAAATATTTTCAAAATTATATGGTGTATAGGAAATGCTAATATAAACATTCAGTGAAATTTTCATGCATCTATAGTTGTTCGTTAATGAATAAAAACAAAATAAGGAAATCGCTACATGAGAAATCGAGTGAATATTAAATGTTGTATAAAAATATGAATTTCAAACGCTCATAAAAATTTAATTTGACTGTCCGGTAGAGATTTTTTTATTGATAAAGGTAGACAAACTTATGAGTAATCTTGTATTACATTTTCAAATCTTAGATTTAAAAAGAAAAATTTTTACTAATTCTTAACTCAAAATAATTTGCTAATTTTCGTGATTTTTCCATATTTTGTCAAATTTTGAACTTTAAATGCTTATAAAAAAAAATTGTGACCAAGGATTTTTAATATTTTTCATCTGCCTTTGAAACAATATACTAGGAGCCTTCTATTAAATTTTCAAGCTTTCGCAACCAACAAATAAAATTTTATTGATATTTCTAGAAAAAAAACTAAAAAAAAATGAAAAATGAAAATGTCCCTAAACAGTTCAAAATAAATCAAAATATTTTGAAAATGTTATCGTGTATAGAAAATGCAAATATAAACAACCAGTGAAAATTTCATGTATCTACGATCATTTGTTTTAAGGTTACACCAAAAACCAAATTAAATTTTCTGAAAAATCGATTTTGCGTAAAAATTCACGTTTTTCCTTAATTTTTCTTTTGTTTTTCTTGGCGCTTTTGAAAAGTACTGAGAATTTTAAATTTTGACCTCCCCAATGCACCAACAATATTCACTTTCCAATCGAACAAGATACTGAAGTCGAAAATCGAAGCATTATTTCGACTACTTATCGTGTACACAGACACAAAAAAAAAAAATAAAAAAAAAAAACACACATCATTGTAAAATCAATACATTCATCGTTTCACTCAGAATCTAAAATATAAGATCAAAGCTCATTACGAAATTTAAATACTTTGGGACTACACAACATATCGTAAAATCTGTTTTAAGAAAACACCTCTACCAACACTCAAGGAAGTAAAACTGTCCAATTCCATTGAAAATAATATAATTATCAAGCTAAACGAAACTCTAAAACCGGAATCTTTCCCACGCAAATAGACAGTAAAATGAATCAGAAGTGCTTGTTTCGTGCAATATTACATTTAGTTAATTTTACGTATATAAATCATAGCAGGTGTGCATTAGTGTATACTTTTCATTCGTGATACGCAAGAAAAATAAAAAGAATAAAATTAATATAAAAATAAGAGTTAATTTTCCATAGTATGGTAATCCACGGGTGACATAATATAAATAACAACCCGTTAAAAAGTTAAAGTTTCTCCAAATAATTCTCCACCAATTATATTTATATCAAGTTTCTATGACTGTTATTAAAATAAATAATACAATTTTGAAAATTATATCCAATCATTTCATTGATAATAACTATTTTACTTTCTGTAACCAAATGGAAACCAAATATATTATATATTATAATAATATATCAGATTTCCATTTGCCAAAAAAAAATTACAGGGGTTTATCAGAAATAATTGAGTGCAAAAATTCAGAAAAATGGATTCAGTAGTTTTTCCCGGTTAGTGGGGTTACTGTTTTTATCTTTTGAGTCAAAACCGGCTTATAGAAAGGTATAAATAGGAACAAATAATAATGGAAATTTATTTTGGAAATATAATTAGTGTGTAGTAATAAATAATAATATACCATATTATACTTCAAAGTGCACACGAATAATATTTTTGAATAACAACAAAAAGTCTAAAAACTTTATTTACTAAAAGTACCAATAGAGCAACGAAAAATATTATTCTCAATGCCATAATTGAATAACCGTTTACCCAAACCCTATGCATTGTCTACACTCTACGTAGATTCATTTTCTACATCTTCAGGTTTCAACCACACACTTTCACATGTCTCATTAAAAACAAAATTGTTGCGTTTTACATATATTTTCTAGTAACTACCTAAACTAATGATTTAGTTTCTGACAATCAAGAAAACCAAAATTTCATTAACAACAAAACGTTCAAACAAATTTAACTAATTACAGGACTAAAAAATATAGATAATTCTTCACCCGTTATGCGCATATCGTCACTGACGGGAAAAAATGCCAAATTTATGATTTTGAGGTTTTGGTATCCTTTGATTCAGTAAAAAAAGCTTTTTATTTTTATAAAAATCTCCTATATGAAATATCTTCATCGGAGAATTAATGAAAAATAATAAATAAATTCTCTTATGTGTTGTCTACAGTAAATCGTTTATGAAATAACTCCATTTTGATTTTTTTATTTAAAACGTTTATTTGTGTTTCCTGAAAACTACACTTTTTTACATATAAGGTCTACTAACTAACGACAATAATTTATACTGATTAAGTAGGTACTATAGGTATACAATTATTATTGAAGTATTAGATACAGTATTGGCGTACACATGGGAGCATTATGACCCCCCCCTTGAAAATATCTGTGTAGTGTGTACGCCACTGATAAGTTATTATAGGTACAATTTGTTGTTACAGTAATAATAATAGTAAATGTGAGTCCTTACTTTTGGTAAAATATGCTGTATAAATTAAATAAAGTAATTATAAATTAGTTCATATTTACACATTTGGTTTGATGGTACATTTCGTGACAAATTTGTGGAATTTTATTTGTAAACATATTTTATTTAGTGTAACACAATTTTATATTAATAGTCAGCTATAAGCTACAATACTATGATTATGATTTGTCATAAATCAAGAAGCTATTTAAAAAAATATATAGATAGGTACAGACATTTGTACAGTCGTATCATTATTTCGATAAAAATAATAGCGAAAAAAAATGCTCCACTATTTTCAAGAATTAAACGATAGCTGGTACCTACTCTTTAAACTATAAAGACATTGTAAAATTAACAAACTAAAGATTTAACTACGAAAAATCAAGAAAACCCAAATGTCCCAACTCCTAGTAATAACCACGGATTAATATACTGGATACGCAACTTATCAATGCTTTTTTTTTAGTCCGCCCGCTTCTCACGTTGAGGCAGGACTACTAGCGCTTTATATTATTGTTCAGTTAACCGTGAAAATAATGAACTATTAGTTCATTCTTCTCCCGGTTAACACAGAACAATCCTATAAAGCGCTAGTAGTCCTGCCGCAACGTGAGAAGCTGGAGTACTTCACTTATCACAGGTTCGTTGCTTATTCAGTATATTAATCCGTTATAATTGACGCAATAAAACATTGGAAGAAATAAAATATTACAGGACTAAAAATAAACATAAATAATTCTTCGTCCGTTTCATTCAGAGCTTATACTGTTTAAGTATACAATATTATTATACATATGCATTAACTATAAACAAATATGTGTCCTTACTTAGGGGAAATATGTCTGTAAATATGTAATGCAGTAGTGATTAATTAGTTTATGTCAACACATATTTTGGTGAAATGGAAAATTTCAACTTTCGAGACAAAAATATGAAATCGTATTTGTAAACATAGTAGTTTATTCACAATTCATTCAGCGTTTATACTGAATAAGTATACAATATTATTGTATAAGTATTACTGTATTAGCTATATAAACAAACATGTGCCCTTACTTGTGGGTAAAAAGGCTGTAAAAATGTAATAAGGTAATAATATTATAAATTAGTTAATGTTGACACATTTAGTATAATGATTAATTTTAATAAAAATTATGAAATGTTATTTGTAATCGTTTTGATTCTGAGCGGAGAGATGGATGTATTGATTTTACAATGATGTGTGTGTTCTTTTTTTTTTATACACGATAAGTAGTCGATATTATAATGCTTCGATTGTCAACTTCAGTATCTTGTCTGGTGTCAAAGTGAATCTTGTTGGTACTTTAAAGAGTTCAAAATAAAAAACTTCCAGGAGTTTTTCTCTATGAGAAAAAGAAAAAAAAAGAAAACCAGTCTTTGATAAAATTGATTTAGTTTTTCTGCTTAACTAAAAAAGTAATAACCGTAAATACTTTAATATTTCAGAGGATGTTTAAATTAACGTTAAAATATTAACACTATTTTTGACCTATTTATAGTGTAAAGTGGTCGGGGACAATAGGCATAAGAAAATTTCGATTTGTATTACTTTTTTTAAAACTATTGTCAATAATACCTTTTTTTGTTTGTTAAAAATACTTGAAAATTTAATTCAATGTACTAGTAAGTTGTTGTTAATGAAAATTAAGAAGAAGTTGATCGTAAATCTGAAATTATTATTTATGAGCGTATAATTTTTGAGTTTTAAAAATTTGCAAGTTATTTTGATTTGGGAATTCATAAAAAAAATTCTTTTTATAACTAAGATTTTCAAATTTAATACAAGATTCCTCATAAGTTTTCCCAACTATAACAAAAAAAAGCAATAAAAAATTTAAAATTTAAAATTTTAGGCATTAGGCATTTAAACGAATAATAAAAACAATCTTTATTATTTCGTTGTACCTAATTATAAAAATATATTATTATAATATAGACTGTCAGTCAGACCGCCTCCACTCAGAATCGTTTTTCGTTAATACAATGATATTATATCATAGAATTCAAATTTAATACCAATCATTATAGTGACCAACTCGTAACCTACTTTACAGAAGAGCGTTATCCAACTTTTTTATTTGTTACTAACATAATTTAATATTTATAGACAATAATATAAGCTATAATAATTATATGGATATTATTTCTCAAATAAAGATTCAGAAGCTGTCTTCAAAAAATATCCAGACATTTGCATAGTCACATCATATTTAAATTAAAAAAAGGTGGGCAAGTGGGTGTCGCTCTGCTGTACAGTAGGTTACAAGTGGGTCACTGTATAATGGATGGTATTACATTTGAATTCAATGATATTATATCATTGTATAAGAAAAACGATTCTGAGCGGAGACGGTATGTTCTTCTAGGTATAAGACATATCATATACTTATCTATGGTATTAAAAAAAATTGAGCTATAATGAATTCCAAATTAATCATATCACAATCACAATATCCATTAGGTACTTATAACGCGTTATACACCAACAACAAACCCTGATACTATCATAGATATATAGTAGTATACTTTGAAGTTTCAAGTACCCACGAATAATATTATACAATCACAATTCACAACAAAATAACTAAAATAGTTATTCTAGATTTCTTATTATGTAATTTCGTCCAAATTTGAATTTAAAATGTCTGTAAAAAAAACTGTGTTCATATATTTTTTAGATTTTTTGGTTACAGTATGAACTATTTATGAGAACCTTTGTTTTAAATTTGTAAACCTTAGCTATAAAAACTAAACATTTTATAATTTATTAATTACAATGATTGATAATTTTCGATTAATTTTGATAAATTTTGTCAAAATTCGATCTTTAAATGCTTATAAAAAAAATTGTGCCTATGTATTTTTAATATTTTTCAATTGCTATTGTAACAATATATCAGGAGCCTTGTATTAATTTTTTACACTTTTTGGCCCAACAGATAAAACTTTATTGATATTTATAGAAAAAAAAACTAAAAAAAATTGAAAACTGTAAATGTCCGTAAACAGCTCAAAAAGAGTCAAAATATTTTCAAAATTGTATGGTGTATAGGAAATGCTAATATAAAAATTCAGTGAAATTTTCATGTATCTACAGTTATTCGTTTTTGAAGTACAACAAAATAATGAAATTGCTACATGAGAAATCGAGTGAATATCCAATGTTTTAAAAATTTGAATTTCAAACGCTCACAAAAATTTAATTTGACTTTCTTATAGACATTTTTTTTTTGATAAATGTAGGAAATCTTATAAGGAAACTTGTATTACATTTTCATATCTTAGATTTAACAAATATAATTTTATTGATATTTTTAGAATAAAAAACTAAAAAAAAATGAAAAATGAAAATGTCCCTAAAAAGTTCAAAACAAATCATAATATTTTAAAAATTATATCGTGTATAGAAAATGCAAATATAAACAACAAGTGAAAATGTCATACATATACGTTCATTTGTTTTAGAGTTAGGTACACCAAAAACCAAAATCGATTTTTTGGAAAACAGATTTTGCGTAAAAATTCCCGTTATTAATTAATTTTTATGTGTTTAATCCCGGTGCTTGTGAAAACTATTGTGAATTTTAAAACTTGACCTCCTGAATGCACCAACTAGATTCATTTTCCAATCGAACAAGATACTGAAGTTGAAAATCAAAGCATTATTTCGATTACTTATCGTGTACACAGACACAAAAAAAAATTTAAAAATTAAAAAAAAAACACACATCATTGTATAATAAATACATTCATCGTTCCACTCAGAATCTAAAAATAGCGGAAAAAAAATTTCCCATCAATTTCAAGAATTAAATGATACTATGTAAAACATATAAATAATCTAAAAACCTCAAAACGAATAGTTTGTTTTAAAGGTACATTAAAATTTAAAATAAATGTACCTATTATATATTATTACCAGAAATATAATTCCATATAGCATCTGAAAATATGTAAACATAAATAATAATTAATTTGTGGATAGTGTGTTATAATATTTGTAATAAAGATTAGTATGTATTTTAAAAATAATCTATAGTTATTCAACTGGAAATGTATTTATTTTTCAATATTGACGGGCGGAAGCCCATTTAAAATATTAGAACAATTATAAATTATAATGGTATTTACAATTATTAACAATTATAATATACAGAAACGTACAGAATATAATAAATTATATAGATACAAGATATGAAATAAAAATAAATCTGAAATATGTCGAAACAACATCAACAAATCATTTTATTAAAATAAAAAATAGGTACAAAATACTGGAGGCCCACGAGAAAATAAATTTATCCCTCCTTAGTTCTCAAACTCTGTTAAAAGTGAGCTACACAGATTTTTAACACGATATTTGGGATCTTTTGATTAAGCAGGTGCACGATTTTATCTAATCATTATAAAGTGTTTTTTAATATATATTTAAAAAATATTACATTTAAAAATCACAGTGTATTAGGTACTAGGTGATTCTTTTAACATAAACTATTCATTAAAAAAATCGTACATGGTTTCTGATCGTTATTTTCATTTAAATAAAAATAATATATTATATTTTTAATATTTTTTTATCCTTAAGTGTTTACTTTTTTGAACGACAACGCGCACAGCTTTAATTTCGTATTCCAGAACAGACTATTTTTCTAAATATTTTGATACATAAATATCGAACCTAGTTGGAGTAGCTTATGATTTATAAGTATTTTAAGTATAGATGAGTGGAGTGAAGTAGAGTGGAATGGAGTGGGGTATGAGGTGAGGTTACCCCCCCAAAACGTTTGTCGGCTACTCCGATCATAATATAAACATTAAATCCTTACAAGTTATAATAACTTATGAACTACTTGTCCTATAAATTCGATTTTTATGTATCGAAATACTTAGAACAATATTCTGCTTTAGAAAATGAAATTTAAACTGTAGGTATGTTGTAATTCAAAAAAATCATAAAAACTTAACATATTGTTACGTTTTGCCCCTTCGGCGATCCAAAAGACGATGATTTGGAATAAAGTGATAGTCAATTTAGAACAGTAAAGTGCAATGTTGTGTATTACGTATAACAGAATAAATGTACAATATCGTCGTTTCTCGTGTAGAATATGGCTGGCGTGGACAGCTCCGGTCATTGGCTCTAGTATATTATCTGAATATCCCCTGTCTCTGGAAGTACCTACTATATACGATCTCGGCTCCTTTGAGAATGATCGGCGAGTGGACCCAGGTGTCCTTCAGGTGTAGCCGTTCGAAAAGTGGTTGTTTTCGAAAAGAAGAAACCGTCGCCTCGTATGCTAATTATGTTATGTTCGCCAATATTCTGACTAGTTTTCCAAATGTCAAATTAACTGGTTGGCCCAGTGTCAAATCTTATAATGGGATTATAGTTTATAGTTTATACATTGTGCGCGGTCGTATGGACTGTAGTCCATTGCAATGTTAACCGCTGTGCATATACGTAACTAGACCTTAAAGTTGGGAACCGAGCATTTTCCAAACAAAAAAAAAGGTGGGGTGCTCACTCCCTCCCACCAACTCAAGATAAATAAATTGTTAAAATTATAATATTGTTCAATTATTATAGCGTGTTTAACATATTTTGTTGTGTGTATAAAATAAATTATAAAAAAGTGTTACTGAGGTAATTAATTAAATGATTACAATTATGTAGAAAAAGTTACATAGGATCATTACATACAATCATATAGTTGGTCAAAGATGTTAATAAAAAAAATTAAACGATAAATCAAATTTAAATATAAAAATTAACTACCGTTGGTAGGACTATAGTAATTATGACAGGTAATTATTAATCCTCAAATTGGAAAAGTTCATAATTACCTACTTAATCATATAGCTGATACACACCTCGAGGTAAATACCTTTTTATAATTCTAAGGGAAAATTGAAGAAAATGCATTTACTATAAGAGATTCTGCATATTAAACTGGGCCCTTGATTTTTTTACTGAATGGACAAAAACATTGATAGAATGAAAACATTATGCTTAAATGCACACGTATAAAATCAAAATCTAAAGTTTTTTTTAAATTGATAGTTGTTTACTGCATATTAAAGTAAATACAATTATGTACATTTTGATTGTAAAATCATTTATTTAAGTCATGTAGCTTATTTTTCACAATTTATTGTTTAATCTCATTATTTTTGCTAAATAAAGTTGATCCAGTCGTAAAAATATTTTAAATTCAAAAAGTATAAGCTATTCTATTAAATACTTAAATGCCTAAAACTAAAAAAAAAAAAATGCCCATTTTCCAAATTTATTCACAGAACTGAAGTAATATTTATTTATAAAAAAATATTTATTAATACTACTCTCAATTTTAAAATTACAATAAATTAATACTGAACATAAGTAGTGTTATTTAAAAAATAATCTCATCTTATTGTAGGTTTTTTAGTATTGATTTAAGTAAATGATCAGATGACAAAGACTTATGTATTTGATAAGTTATAAATATTACAAAAATATTTTTAAAAGAAATTAGTCAGAAATTAGAGAGTTTAAACTTTAAACCTCACACGAATGATGTAGTGCCTAATATTCGGTCATCGGTCCATAGCTTTTCGAATTTCTATTTCCATGCAGGCTCTAAGATTAGTTAAGATATTGACTACCCATTTATTTTGTCGATGTCAAATTGGCAATTAATAAATAACTACCTACTAAGTACTTGTGCAACATTTATTGTGAATAATTTAATAATTTATTATTTTGTGCAACTCAACAAATCAATTTTACCTACATATTGATATAATTGATTTAATCAATTCATAATAGTTTATACGATCAAACTTCTTTAAACTAAAGACATGTATTTGAATTATTAATACATTTTCTCATATTGATAAATTGTTAAATATATAACACTGAAATACGATTTTTGTGCCGACTTACTATTATTTGCTTCTGAAATATTATAAGACAGTTCATTATTTCGATAGTACTATTTAAGTTTAGTTATTACACTTAACGAAGATAATCCTTCAAGCTTTAGATTCTAAAAGAATTTATAATACATTTGAATTACATTGAAGGGGGGGGGGGTATTGTTATATAATTATGTTCCATTCAATATCTGACATCATGATTTGGAATTAAATATATGAGCTACAATCCACAAAGTTGAAAATGTAATTTGAGATCCACCATAAGTCACTCTTACAATAACTAGTTGAAAAATATCGTAAATACATTGTCGCAGTTTTATTTTATATTAGCTTGAATTACATAATCTAGGTAAAATTGATAATTATTAAAAAAATGAGATGTCTCTTATTTTATTTTGTAATTTAAAAAATATAAACTATTGGGACTTGAAACTTTCCACCACTACGTATATCCTTATAGTTTAAAAATATAATATCATCTTATAGTTGATGTTTTAATATGAAGATAAGTTAATGATCAGCTCAAGTTTTGTATTTATTTGATAACTGTTCACTTATAGAAATATTTAAAAAAGATTTAGTCACTGATGTGTAAGTTCAGACGAATTCTGAAGTGCTTAAGACCCCTGAAAACCATATTTTCAATTTTCTCACGAACTTTGATGACTGTCGAAAATTTAGGTAGGTGTACTTGAGTTTTGAGTACTTCTAACGGTTCGATTTTAAAAATGTAAAGATTTTTGATTTGATAAAGAAGTTTCCTTTGCATCAATCAAATCATATATTCAATAATTCGTAATAGTTTATATAAGCATATCATATAAGGAAACTTATTTCAACTATAAACATATTGTGGAATTATAAATATATTTTCTTGTAGGTAGTTATAAATTGTCAAATTGTAATAACTATTTAAAAAATAAATATGATTTTTGCGCTAACTTACCTTTATCTGAAATTGTAAGCGATAAGTTTTTTAATAATATTATTTAAGTTAAGTTATGAGATTTATCAATGATAATCCTTAACATTTTAGATACTAAAATAATGTGAAATTTACTTGATTTACAATGAAGAGGTGGGTTTTTTTGTTATATTATTATGTTCCATCCAGTGGCGTATTTACAGTGGGGGGGGGGGGTTGGACCGGCCCTACCCCCATTGACTTGTGTCACTTACATATTAAATATTGTGTTTTTACATGGTTAAGAAAAACAAATTTTATCATACGATACGAAGGCTTGGTTAAAAAAGTTTCAGTTACCAAAATTTTCAATTAGTATCGTGAATTTTTTTTGTTATCAGTTTGGTACCGAAAGTGGTCGAAAAATACCGAGTACACTTTTTAATTCAAATATTTTATAGTTATAGTTGTGTACATTGCCAGTATCTACAGCCACTCCAGAGAGATCTTTTTAAACCTATCTAAGATTAACAATAAATGAAGTTATGCATTTTAGAAAATATCTTTATAAAAGTTATAAATTATAACATAACAATATTAGATTCTGAAGCTATTGGTTTCACAATGGTGTTTATTTTTTGTTTTTTATCATGTTTACAAAATTTCTACCAGAAGGATTGCTTTGATTTCAATATGTAGTATCTTATATTTTAGCAAACTTTATAAAGATGGTACTTTAAGGAGGTCAGTTTTTGATTTCATCGATAGTTATGTAACGCCACAGGAAAAACCACCGATAAATTACAAAAAACCGCTACAAATGTAATTTTAATTTTAACGGTTTGTTTATCACCATAGAAACGAATAAAAAAAAAGCGGGTAAGTGGATGTCACTCTGCTGTACAGTACGTCACAATTGGATCAATGTATAAAATATTGTATTTAACTTGAATTCAATGATATAATATCCATTGGCGCAACTAGGGGGGGACTTAGGGGGCTTAGCCCCCCAAAATGTATTATAGCCCCCCCAAATTGTTTTGATTATTTAAAATGTAATGATAATTTAAGCATGGGATAGTGAGATACATACTAAATAATATGAGTATATGACGCAGAGAATTATTCAAAAGTAAATTGTATAAATATAAAATATTATTATTATAGTTTTTTTTGTAATTCCTACAATCCTACATAATTAATAATAATATTGTTATCTAATAAATGTGACGGACGACGGTGGAATATTGCGGTGGTTCACTGCGACAACGTCTAATAATCGAAATCCCGGTATTTCCGACTGTAAATAAATAATCAGAGTCGAATAGTCGATCTGTGTTTTGGGATTCTCCGTGGCCAGTGCTAATGAATTGCGTGTATGCAAACCGTATATAGTGACGATACTGTACTGTACTTCTGTTGTGTTTGTGTATTGCAGTATTACAGTAGACTGCAGTATTATTTAATATTTAGACCTTGGAACTTGGAAGTGTTTTATTTTGGTGTTAATACTTTGGTGAGTAAAAATGGACAAAAAAAAAGTATTTAGTATTTTTAATAAACCAAAAAAAGTATCCAGTACTAGTACAGTTGATACAGTTGAAAACCAAAATAATCCAGACGATCCTCCAAGTTTTTCAAAAAGCATGAAAGTAAGTAAATTTAATTATTTTAATATATTATTCAATTAAACTTAAATGTAAGTTTTTAGATATTAAAATATTATAGTTATTTTTAATTGTATAGCAACCAAACAAAGAAGTTGATTGTATGCCAACTGATCTGGGAGATTTGCAATCCGGTCCAATTCGTCCAAAATTACAAGTAATTTATAATTTCAGTTAAACAAAAAATTACACAATATCCTATTTTTTTATTTTACATTTTTATTTGGAATTTCTAAACTGTAGAAAGTAAATGCATGATTATTATTTATTAATTATTGTGTTAATTTTTTTTGTGATAGGTGTATCCAAAGACCAAGTTTGGGAACCAAAATAGAGCTTTTTCAGCAGTTTGGTATGAATATTTTGACTGGTTAGAGTACAGTATTGAAAAGGATGCAATTTTCTGTTATGCTTGCCGCAATTTTTCTACACACTCTGTTGAAGATACTTTTGTTCAAAAAGGTTTCAAAAATTGGAAAAAAGTATGTTTACATACTATAAAAATAATTTGAAATTCTCATGGTATTTTTGATTGGTTGATCCTTACTTTTTATTGGAATGACCTTTTTAAGAATATGAAAATAATATGATAGCAATTGCCAGTTTCTTATTAGTTACTAAGTGTTATTATATGTTTAGATAAGTGGTTCTACTGGATCTGGATCTTCTAAGAGGTCCAAATCAAAACTTGAGTTGCATGCTGCTTGTAAACAGCATCTTATAAGCAGAGAAAAATTAAAAGGCTTTTTATTTTATTAGGATCTAAGAGAAAAAGAACACAGCCAAATAAACTAAGTAATTATATAACAGAAGTAAATACTGGTGAAAGTGAAGAGCATAGCTCAAATGATATTATGACATGCTATCGTGTCAAGTATTTTATTATTTTGGACACTGTAATAATGAATCTTAAAATGAGATTTTCAAAAGAAAGTATGGAGTTGGCTAAAAGTGTGGATGGCTTTTTAATGTTTGACTATTCAAAAAGCCTTACATTTATAAACCATTATAAAGTAAGTTAATTAATTGTTTTTAAATTAAACATTAATGAAAAAAGAATGTTAATGCTAATTTATTTTTGCATAGAATTTATTGAATATCGATTTGGAAAGTTTGAAGGCAGAAATGATGGTAGCACAAAATCTTAAAAAACAATCTACCGATAATAAAATGATGACACCTGCAGAAATGGCTGAAATTGTATCACCTAACACTTTTCCAAACTTGTATAAATTGTTGAACGTAGCTTATACAATTCCTATTAGTAGTGCCACTTGTGAAAGAGCATTCTCTGCTATGCGGCGGGTAAAAAATTGGCTACGTTCAACAATGTTACAAGACCGTTTTTCAAATTTATCTTTACTAAGCATTGAAAGAGACTTAACTAATAACATAGACAGCGATACTGTCTTAGAACATTTTATAGCTAATAATAAAAATAGACGGATAGATCTTAATATGTAAATTACAAATTAAGATTATCTATTATGTCATATTTTATGTAAAACACTACATAGAAGTAGGTACATGATTTTTAATAATATAGTATGATAATAATATTTTATGATTGTTTTTATTTCAATTAATAATTATTGTTTTGTGGCTGCGGCAATGGGGGGTATGGGGGGCGAAGCCCCCCATGACTCACATTGACAAAATTTATGTGTAGGGCTTCAGCCCCCCCAATATTTTAGACCTAGTTGCGCCAATGATAATATCATTGTATAAGAAAATCGAAAAACGATTCTGAGCGGCGGAGACGGTTTGTCAGTCTGGATATTGTTATTATTTACTAAATCCTGTAAGTTGAATTTATATTACAATAGGTACCTATTATTATTTTTAATATTATATAATAACAATACAAAATATCCAGACTGCCAATCAGAATCGTTTTTCTTATACAATAA
The DNA here is from genome assembly GCA_949089665.1 of Macrosiphum euphorbiae. Lineage (NCBI taxonomy): Eukaryota > Metazoa > Arthropoda > Insecta > Hemiptera > Aphididae > Macrosiphum > Macrosiphum euphorbiae. Next base: position 175,886,030 of record CARXXK010000001.1, on the reverse strand, counting down.
TATTAATATATTATAATAATAAATTGAATTCAAGTTTAATACAATCCATTATACATTTACCCACTTGTAACCTATACTGTACTTACCAGCTTTTTTAAATTTGTTTTGTACTTATTATTATTTAATAATTAAAAACTCAAACATTTTAAATCGTTTAAAAAATATATGGTATATTTATTTAATAATGAGTGATTCGTTTTAACGAAATTCTACGTCATCGATCCATAATCGTTAAAAACCCTCGCTTACAATGACATAAGATACACTCTGTATAGTGAAAGATACGTGAATGTGAACGTCATTTATATTTTTAATAAATTTGATCGATTTTTAAGACGTTCAATGTATTTACCATTTAATAAATATTATATGTATAAAATATATTAATTAATTTTATTATAATAATAATATTTTCATTTTTCCCATTATAATTCCTATAATATTTGTTTGATTGTAAATATATAAATTAAATACATGAAATTCCAGTGTCCCCGGCTGGACATACAACAACAATAATATTATGATTTTCACGAATTTTTTATAAACCTAATCGGTTTATCATAATAAGTACCCTAGTTTCGCTTAATTTTATCACTAGGAAATCCTTATCAAAATGTAACTCAAATAACGTGTCGGATATTAAAAATTAATTCAGATACTTAATAAACTGTATAATGTGCTCTAAAGTCTAAACTGTATTTTAATTTTTTTGGTTGAGTCGTATACCTACCTATTATGTTTATGGGTTTTTAATTTTTATATCGACTGCAGGCTAACGATTCATAAGAAAAAAAATTAAATGAACGACCCAATCAAAGCGTTCGTTTTTTAAAAGAACGTTAACTCGTTAGTTTGAAAAAACACGAACATGAAAGTGAACGAGTTTCCTTTTTAAGGACTGAACGTGAACGTGAAAGAGTTCATTTTTTAGTAAACGTTCCGAACACTGGTTATGATGATATAGTATATTCATTGCAACTTCATTCGATTTTTAGATACCTATTCGGCATTTACGACTTTCGCACATGGAAAATGCGTTGACTAACAATTATTTTAAGCAAACCAAGCAGATTATGTTGTTAGCATGTTTCACTAAACATCATCTTCCGAATTTGAAATTTCGTAAAATCACAGTAGTGCCGCTCTAAAAATAGTCAACTACCCGTCACTATAGGTTACTCCACGCTAAGACCATGACCAGTTTGCGTCCAAAACCGAGGTTTTCCAGTGTTAACTGTTTATGCTCTTAACGCGCACTGAGTATATATATTATTATGATTGTTTAAAATTCCGGTATTTTCGATAAATTAATAATTTATTATTTCATACAACTTATCAAATCAATTGTACGCAAATTAATTGGTAATATTAGTATATAAGCATATAATTTAGGGAAACTTTTTTAAACTAAAGACATATGTTAAAATTATAAATATATATTTTTTTTACTGTCAATTAAAATATTGTAAATATTTAAAACAAAAATATGAGTTTTGTGCTAACTTACTGTTTTCCACTGAAATTAGATAAAATAGATTATATTTTTAATAGTATTATTTATGTTTAGTTAGATACCTATTACACTTATCAATGACAATAATTAACTTTTTAGATTCTAAAAGAAAGTGGAAATTAATTGATTTACAATGACGAGGTGGGTTTTTTTTTGTAATATTATGTTACATTATATATAAGATGACTGATATAATTTTTTATTAAAATTTAATTTTTGGGGTTTAATAATTAATAGGTACTTATAAGTAGGTACAATCTTCATTAGTAACTTGTTGATCAAAAATTTTAAAATTTTATATGAGGTTCCCCCTAAGTTATTTTTAAAGCATCTTTGTTAAAAGAATATCGAAAATACGTTTTCTCAATTTTATTTTATTACATTTTGAATTTAATATTTTGATAACTTGGATATTTAAATAAAATAATTTTTCTTCTATTGAGTATAGTTTTTTGGTTGTAATTTATAAAGTATTTACAATTGAGACTTGAAACTTTCCACCACCATTGTTATAGTTTAAAATAATCTCGTCTTACAGTTGATATTTCAATATTAAGGTAAGTAAATAATCAGTATAAGTCTTATTTATTTGATTAGTCTGAATATTGTACTCAAATTGATTCCTAATAGACAATAGTTTATACAATATACAAACATAATTATTATTATACGAGTAGTAAAGTAAACTTCCCTAAACTAAAGACATTTATTCGAACTATAAATACATTTTTGAAATTGTATAATATGAAAAACTAATATAAGATTTATGGGCTTACTTTCTACACGTCCTGAAATTATAAAAATATGTATAATTTCAATAGTATTTTTTAAGTTTAGTTATTACACTTATCAATGATAATTCCTCACATTTTATGTACTAAATTAATGTGGAATATATTAGAGATAAAATTAGGGGGGGGGGTTATTATAGTATGTTATATGTTGTAAGTTTGTGCCCGATAAGTATTAATTGTTGGACGAGATATCTGTGTGGCTGTGCCCTATATGGACCTATATTCACTGTCATACAGGTCAAGGTAATGTTTCTCAAGTTGTGCCTGCTCACTGTTGCCATTTGTCACTCACTCCTAGCAGACTTTAGTTAGTCTGGTTTTGAGAGCCGTTTAAATGTTGTTTTTCGATTTTCGTAACGACGATATATTATCGTCCACCTGAAAGTCCTTCACCTCAGCATTTCTCAGCAGTTGTGCATTTTGCTGATCCACGTATGGTGCACAATTTGTATGCATTTCCCACCTGTTTTCCGCTTGACTTGTGATTACTCGAAACTGCCAATTTGTATAATATTTTCGCGTTTATGCCAATAGTTCACGAATCGGTACGAGCTCTGAGCACAATTTCAAATATTTTCAAAGTAAATGTTGCTGCATCGAAGATACTTGGAGTCGACGACCTAACGGGTTTTATGTTGGTTTTTTCGGATATGCGTATATTAGATCTGACAACACGTCAGCTTCTCAAAGCGACTGTTTGTCAAACCACCATCTGAATTTTAAAAAGTTTGATGATATTAGAGAACATACAAGGTACAGACAAGATTGAAACTAGATACAACACAATTGCATAAATCCGTCACGCCTAAATTGGTGCTAACCACCTATCTAGTTATCCCGTGAAAATTACTAAATAGTCGTAGTCAAAATTGTATTAACCAAGGAATATTATTGTGCTATTCTTAACCGTGGTTAAAATTGTCCAGCATTTAAGGCATTTACACGTCGGGACTCGGGAGTACGTTCGAACCAATATAAATTATGTTATTCATGTATGAGTTTGACGCACACGGTGATCACGTGTAAATCCAAACACCTATGTGGGAAACAAACGACATCATCGTACATTATTACATTTAGAATAATAACCTACGGCGACTACTTACTGGCAAGTCGCCCCAAACGATGGTGGGGAGGTTTGGGATACAGTATATAAAAATCCGGGGGACGGGACGGTGTGAGATTTTTGAAAATCTAAAAAGGTTTATAATCAATGGTATGGTTTATAAGATGTATATAGGTATAGGTATAGAGTCACACTTGCATCCATTTCAAGCCTGCAATCTCCCTCTGCTCAAATCTGTTTAAACCCTTATGGGGCCCGGCTAACCGTCACCTGTCCACCAGTTAATTTCTAGTCGTCATTCTAACTTGATCCGTAGTCTCGATACACCTTTTAAATATTGTGTTGTGATTTTTTTTCTATAGTCCTCTTTATTCCATTTATATAGTCCACTATAATAGTGGCTATAGTGCCCGTACATCACCGGAAAGTGCAATAACCATACGCCAGGCCCTGCACCAGCGGACAATGCCCGATGAGTAATGACACTCATTACGCCGTCGACGAGTCTCAGCTGTTCCAGCCAGGTTGACCTCACACAATATGTCTGACATAACGTCTTAGAGTTAAATATAAAATACAATTTTTAACTTTGATTATCGGTGAAAAAAATTGTAAATGTTATATGAAATTTCCCAAAAGTTATTTTTACAGCACTTGGTTGAAAAATATCGAAAATACGTTATCGTAATTTTATTTCATAAACTCTTGAATTTCATACTATGATAAATTTGGTATTTATAATATTGATTTTTCTTCAAACGATTATAATTTTTTTTTTTTGTAATTTAATAATTATAAGCCGTAGTGACTTGTAGTATTGTCTATCACTATGTGCATTCGTATTATTGTTTAAACTTAATATATGTAGAATAATGGCAAGCAAATTGCTTTTTTCTGTTTTTTTAATATTTATATCATGAAACTGAATAGTTTCATAGCACTCTTCGGTAGGTATACACTATTATTTTGGACAATATTATATTTATATTATAATTATAATTTATTATTTGAACACACTTAACATGCTATATTCACATGTTTAGATTATTACTCACTTTTGATATAACAAAAGAAATGTGGAAGCATTAATATAACTGTAACAAATTAATAAAAGGCTATGTTATTTGGTTAGGTTGGATTTTTTATTTGTTACATTATACTAATAAAAACACAAACAACAATAGGTACAACCCATATGCGACAAATTCTATAAATTATTCATATAAATAAGTAATAACAACAGATAACAGATTCATTTACGAATAATACTTACCTTTTATTTGTGCTAGATTTATTTGCGTATAGATTGAATAAAAATAACCTGCCAGTAATTTTAATATCAAATAAATAAACAAATATTATACTCTATAAAATTCAAAGATTAATAGTTATTTTATTTGAAAACATTGATTTTCAATGTCCATTCGGAGTAACATTCGAATTAATAAATCAATCGAAATAAATAATTTATCAGACTATAATAAATTAATCTATATATTATATATTTATATAAGAATGAATGTTTGTCTGTATGTATGTCGATTTTCCTTTATGGATTCCTAAACGGCTGGACCGATTTTTATGAAGTGTTTTTTGTGTGTTTTTAGTGGTTTCCTACTTTAATCAATTAAATCTGGAATAAAAAATGTCATACACAAGTTTCAATCATCAAAATCGTTTTCACTTCTATTAGATGTAAATATTTAAAAAGCATTTCATTTGATAAGAGAAGAAATTCCTAATATTCAAATACTATTGATTGTGCAGCGCATACTTTGAATTCAATGTGTCGGGATATAATGAAATTAGAGTAGAATGAATTTATTGGAAAACAAGCGTAAAAAAATTGTAATTGTATTAATGGACTCCAGAGTATCATGTTTTAAGTAGTAATATTTAAACAATTCACATGACATAAACATTTGGGCTATGTCTATACATAGCGAAGAATGAAAATATTCTTGTTTGCATAACTATAAAAACTACAAAAAGCGGTAATAAATTAAACATTCCTTCTTTCTGAAGTTCGATTGTAATTTTAAAAAAGTTGTTGAATTTATAAGCTTCTAGACTATCCTCTTCTGCAGGAATCACTTTTTTGATTTAAAATAAGATGTGTCCAAAATAAAATATACAAATGTAAAGCAATAAATTATTTCATGGGATTGAAACTTAATTTTAAGGTCTTTTAAAATTAAAAATTGAAAATCGATTTATCGACCTAGATATTTTGTCAAAGAGTTCATACGTGTATAAAAAATGAAAATCGGACATTTTGAAGTGTGTGTAATTTACCACCGCTTATTGTTCTAAGACGTATGGAAAATACGTGTGCTGTGATCCAATTAAAGATATACCTTTATATTAAAGTATATTGCATATTATGTTTAATCACTTTAGGCTAATTTCACAGAAACCAATCTCGCCGAATCATAATAAAATAGTATTATTTTCCAAATTGCTTGACCAAAGTGGAATAAACATCATTTTATCGTTTTATAGCCAAAAGTTGCTCTAATAGAAACAATCATACCAATTTCAAAATATATTTGTAATGTAATTGGGCTAAATACTAAACCATTTCTTAGAGCAGATTCTTTTGTTACTTTAAACATTCTCGAATAAGTTGCTGTACAGGCTGTACTTTTGTTCGTTAGCAATGCATAAGTCTTAAAAGTATTTAATAGAATTAATAATTATGTTCTAAAAAATCACATTAATTTACTTTTATAATAATTATGAATTATAATAATTATAATTACTAATGGTATCATTATTCCTAAGACATGGCTGTGCAATGTATACATTACATGCAATATGGAAATAAATATATTTTATTAGATTAGATAGGCATAATATGACCTTAAATTGCTGTTTGAAATAAAGTAATTAATATCTGTTAAATCATTAATTGGTACATAGATTAAATATTTAATAACCATGTAAAGTAAAATAGGTACATACACTGTACATTACGTTGAAAGTTCAATAAAACATTTTATTTTAATTTATTAGGAAATTATAAAGAAAGCATTCACTCTTTATGCGATCCACATACTAATTTAAAAACGCAGATTAATATTTTTTACATATTAACTTTTAACTTATCGATCTTGTGTTCTCTTAACTTGAGTTAATTATTTTTATTAACTTGCCCACCTTTGCTTAGTATTTTTCTCAATAAAAATGTATATCATATATTATTTTTTTTTTTTTGAAACGCGCTTGATAAATAATTATAATAATATATAATTATTATTACCATCCTATTATAAAACCTCTAGTATCAACTTATGTAAATTTGATGTCACCTGAAATAGCTTACTTCCCACTATATTTCGATTTTCTTCAAAAGAGTGTTTAAAAACGGTTTTGGTTTATTAAGATATTTTCATTATCATTTTAAGTTCAAATTTCGATACTTAACATAGCATTGAATTCAAATTTAAGACGCTTTTTTCATTTAAATCCCAATATTCTAGTTTGCATGTAAGAATTTTGTAAGAGTTAATTCCCACATTAGGGGAATGTAGTTCCTATACCCACCCAAGCTCTGATGAGTGAAAACCTTGGATTTTTTCGGCAAAATGGGAGAAAACGCTTTAATCGTAGTAACGATGATCATAAGCTACTGCCGATGATTGTCAACCAATAATAAAATGTATATCGATCGCCTGGGGGTCAGACGCTGATCGATGGCTCAGTCTTCGTGCACGAAAGTGATTTTATCTTGACCTGACTATTATAGAACTGAAGATCTAGAGCACCTATAGACTAAAAGTTAATTTACGATTTTTTCAAGTAAAGTCACATCACAAATCAATCGGGATGTCAATTTTTATTTTTGCATGACTTATATATGTTAGGTCTTCTGGGGTATCCAATTTGTCATGACCAATTTTTAAAGTCACACTTTCAAACTTTCGATGTTAATCCTATTGTATTACATTAAAAATAAATTTACCCATTTCTCTGGGTCCAGCCTCATCATCCACACAGCCAATCTTTTCCATCGCGTAATCTTTAAATGTATCGTAAGATTCTGGGATATCCAATTTTTCATGACAATGATCCGCAAATGTGAATTACAGCACAATTTATGAAAAAAAAGTTTATAACAATAGGTATATTTATTAGGTATTCACGTAGATGTGTTATCACGTGACAAGGACGTTGTGAACCAATAATGCAACAGAATCTGTATTTTATTTAAAAACATTCGTCTTATACTCTTTTAATTTATACAATATTACCACTCCAAACTACTTACCAAAATCTTTTACAAAACAGTAATTTAAAAGTCCATCAGCCGTATCTGTACACACAATATAATAATAATTACCATAGGTTTATTATAGACTCCTAAGTTAAACGCAGTAATCGACGGTTTAAAATATTTAATATTAATGAGTGTTTGATACAATATATTATATTGAATTATTAAATAATTTTACCTTTTTTATCTGATTATAATATATAATAAAAAATGTTAATATCTTGATCTGATAATACATTAAAAATCAACACACCCAAAGTTGTTGATATCATAAATGTGTACTTACATACAAGCCCAACTTTTAGTAAAATATCTATATGTCATTTCCGAAATTAAAAATATAATATTAACAATCAACCCATTTATTAAAAGAAATTATTTATTAAAATAAAAAAACTAATCAAAAAATAATTGAAACTAATTTTAACTAAATTCTCGTAAAGCTTATCACTACCACAAGCGTGTTTTTAGAAACAATACTGTAGGTAGTTCAAAAGAAGAAGTAGGTATAGGTATCTAAGAATAATGAATAAAAATATATAGTCACGTTTTGGCCAAGGTGAGCTTGGCTAGTTAAAAAGTTATTTTTTTAAAACTATTTAGCTTAAGTAGTTAGTTAATTTTCTAATCAATTGAAAATATGAACATTTTTTTTTAAATGCCCTCTAGCTGGAGTTTTATTATTTAAGCGACCCAAAGGTCTTAATAAATATATTTAACAATTATATACATATTTTACATACTAAATATAAATTATATATACTTTACATTTTGATGGAGTCACTTCCAATGAAGTGGCTTCTGCCTAATCTAAACTTAAAATAATCTTAAACTGAGTCCGTATGGTTTCAGACGCTTATGTCGTCTAATGTCTTTGGAGTTATGGAATAATTGGATGGCCAACCAATGGATTGACATAGCGATCCAGACTTGTCTCGTGTTTACGAAAAAACCTTTGGAATTCGTCTGCTATTGTATGCAGAATCATGTTATCACGATGAATTGCTATGATTGTTTCGAACCGGTAGGCTGTGGCAGTGATGGTCCGAAGTGCGATGATTCAACAGCGGTGTATCACATGTTACAACTCCACCGTAAATCCGTTTTATAATAGCTGCATTCAGTAGACGTTTGTTTTCGATGGTTTTCGACTAACCAATAAAGTTTTCGAATATTTTCTTATATCTAAATTTTTTTTGACGGACGTATTGTTTCCAGTTTAGACGAGAGTCAAGGTGCATTCCAAGATATTTAGCTGAATCTGCTCGTGGGATTGGCCGAGGAATACTCCACAACAGTACTTTTTTTCTTCAAGAGCTTTACCAATCACATTAGTAACTCGGTATACTATATCGATTGTCGAATGTTTGTTGTAAAATCCAAACTAATGTTCTGGCATAAGATCGTTTTCCTCTATGGACGGCTTTAGGCGTTCAAGCAAAAGTTTCTGTAATAGTTTAGACAAACTTAGAAGGAGTAATATTGGTCGGTATGATGTAATATCTTCAGTCAGTTTTCCTAGTTTGAGCAACATTAATATTTGTGTACTTTTCAATTGCGCTGGATCGTATTCTGTGCGAAAATGCATTTTCTTTCTTAAACTTTGGGAATATAAACATTGATCGCTAAATTCCAATCTTAAATCTTAATAAAATGACAAAATTAGAATAACTTTTATAAACTGTTTTAAGTTAATATTTTTTTCCATATTAAATTATTGTGTTTCTTAACAAGTAACTTCTAAATTATCGATCTTGTGTTCTCTTAACTTAATTTGAGTTAATTATTGTCATTAACTAGCCCACCTTAGCATTTTGGTACAAAATAAAGCTTTAAATTGTAGTTGAAAATTGAAATATTATAAAATATTAATTAAAATATTATAAAGTATTAATTTAAATATTATAAAGTTTCACTTTATTTAAGTTACTTCATCGTGGTTATCTTATTTATAATTACACAAATTGATTTCAAAATGTATGAATTATATAATTTATTAATATGAAGTCCCTTACCCTTGCATTCTAAAATATAAAAAAATATTGCATTAAATATATTATTGGATATTTAAAATTGACAAATGTCATTGATTGGATATTATGTACACTTAACTTATAGTTTATATTACATAGGTAAATTATAATTATAAATATATATATATCTTAATTTTGGTACTAAATAAAACTTGAGATTCTAGTTAAAATATCATAAAGGTAATTCTAGTACTTATAGTACCTACGTCCCATATGCATTTAATCATGCTTTATCAAGGCTATTGGTTATGTTATACAAATAACTACTGTAAAATGTATTAACAATATAATTTACTAATATTACGTACCAAGTTCCTTACTCTCATAATCTGAAATATAATATGTCATTGATTGGATATTAGTATATTACATACATTATATATTTATATTATTATGTATGTACCTACCTATATTGTATAAATTATCTAAATATATAAATGGATGTTTGTCTTTTTCTTAGCTAATGACTCAATACTACAGGACTGTTTTTAATAAAAGTTATATCAATAGATTCCTTGACACTCGGTGGATTTTTATTTTTTTAATCCCTATAATTAGCTGAAGGGTAGTTCAGTGATTAATTTTATTTTGGACCACGGAAATCAAATTTTTTTATTAAGGTTAATACATTGTTTATATACCTTTGGTTACATATTACTTATTAGCTAATATATAAAACAAAGTGGGGTTAGTTACACCATTTATAACTCAAGCATAGTTAGACCAATAGAATAAAAACACCTACTACAAAATTGAAATATGACAATATTTTAGAGGGCAAGACGAAGAGTTTTTTAAAAAAAATATATAAATTTTGAAAAGTTAAAGGTCATTTAAAAATGTTGATATATTTGCTATTTTTAAATGATATAATGAACGTTATATTGGGAATAACTGAAAAAACGCAAAGTCTTGCATTTGGAAATATATTGTCACAATTCAATTTTATAATAGGTAGGTACCTACATTTGCTCTAGAACCAAAATTGAGCGAGTTCTACTCAGACTGCGTAAACGCGTTTTGTCTATATCGTACGTATCGTATTCAAAATTACAAATAAATGAGTCGAGTCCTATAGGTACCTATCCGTTTACGAAGGCCAAGCCAAACCCATTCGTTTTTAATCCGTATTAAATGAATATCCTATAATTTATTTTTGCATCAGAACGCTGCAGTCCGTGCCTATCAATGCGCGGGGCCAATGGACAGCTCGAACTACCTTCTAGCCGGCCCTGCGTGTCGCACAATTTGAACAACAATACCACCAGAACCACTTTTAACTTATGTGGCCGGAGCTACTTGGAATTCCAAAAACTTTCCAGAGCACACCGTAATGCATGATTTCAAATAACATCGTTTGGAGCAGCGATTTATGAAATTTCACGTCCGGCGTGGTCTATGTTAAAATCGATTAAATAATGATTCCTTATTGGTGCTACTTGGCTCACGGCTCCTAGCGGATAACGGGTACACATTTTTTTTTATAATAACGTAGGTAATGATAATAATACTCCACCTGGTGGAGCCGTGGTTACATCCTGTGCGTAGGTACTTTTCACTAGCTAAAATTCAATTTTACGAAACGGGTAGAATATTATAGATATTCTATTAATCCCAAAGTTAATTTAATAAATTTCCAAAATAAAACTTTAACTTATAATTTAAATACCATAAAGGTATGCATAATACCTTTATAAATCTAAGTCACTTTATCATTGTCATGTTATTTATTGTTATACAAATACATTTTTCAATTTATTAACTCGGTACCTAAATAATTTACTATTGTGAAGTCCCTTACCTTCGCTCTTGGATACTGAAAAATTAAAAATACTGCATTAAAAAATTATTTTATTTTTAAAATGGACTAATGTCGTTGACTTGATATTTCACACATTGTTATATTACACAAATTAGGTATATAACATAAATATCGTCGTATAGAGATCTTCATTTTGGTACAAAATAAAGCTTGAAATTATAGTTAAAAGATCATAAAGGTATTCGTAGTAGGTTCCTTATACCTACATACATTTCCGTCACTCTATCATCACTACCTATGTTAATTACTGTTATATAGACAAATTGTAAAATGTATTAACTATATTATAGCTTACTAATGTCAAGTCCCTTACCCTCGGGCTCGGATACTGAAAAAATAAACATAATGCATTAAATAAATATTGGATTTGTAAAATAGACAAATTTCGTTGATTGAATATTGCATGCATTATAATTTATATTACACAAATTAGGTGTATAACATAAATATAGTCGTATAGAGATCTTCACTTTGGTACAAAATAAAGCTTGAAATTAAAGTTAAAATATCATAAAGGTATTTCTAGTAGGTACCTTACACCAACATACATTTCAGTCACTCTATCATCACTAGCTATATTAATTACTGTTATATAGATAAATTGTAAAATGTATTAACTATATTATAACTTACTAATATTAAGTCCTTTAGCCTCTTGTTCGGGTTCTGAAAAATTAAAAGTACTGTATTAAATAAATTATTGGATGTGTAAAATGGACGAATTTCGTTGATTGAATATTGCACGCATTGTAATTTATATTACATAAATCAGGTATATAATATAAAATAGATCGTCGTATAGAGATCTTCATTATGGTAGAAAATAAAACTTAGGATTATAGTTAAAATATCATAAAGTTTATTCCCAAGCTATTACTAGTAAGTAGTAGATGCCTACACACATGTCAGTCACTTTATCATCGTTACCTATGAAATTTACTGTTAACAGATACATTGTAAAATGTATTAACTGTATTATAATTTACTTATGTGAAGTCCCTTACCCTCGCTCTTGGATTCTGAAAAATTAAAAATTCTGCATTAAAAAATTATTTAATTTTTAAAATGGATGAATTTCATTGATTGGATATTGCACAATGCACATATTATATTAAATATAAATTAGGTTTATATTAAAAAAAAAATTTGTAAAGTTATTATTATCTTAATTTTGGTACAAAATAAAGCTTGAAATTATAGTCAAAAAATCATGAAGGTATGCTTGGAAGTACCAACAAACATTTCAATCACTTTATCATCGTTACCTATGTTAGTTACTGTTATATACTTATATTGATAAATAAAATTGTAGAACGTATTAACTATATATAACTTACTAATGTAAAGTTCCTTATCCTCGTGCTCGGGTTCTGAAAAATTCAAAATACTGCATTAAATAAATTATTTTATTCGTAAAATGGGCGATTTCCATTGATTGAATATTGCACGCATTATAATTTACATTGCATAAATGATAAATCAGCTATATATTATGAATATCGTCGTATAAATATTTTAATTTTGGTACACAATTAAGCTTAAAATTAAAGTTAAAATATCATTAAATTATTCCTAAGGTATTTCCAGTAGTATACACACATTCCAGTCACCTTATCATCGTTACCTATGTTATTTACTTTTATACAGGTATATTGTGAAATCTATTAAGGTTGTCGGTGCCGGCCATTTACTAAGGAGTACAATTTAGGCAATTCAATTCACATGTTGTTTTGGCTCGGCCTCGTGTAGAACGTGCATGTGTGTGATTTTGTAAATCGATATTAGTGTGAGTGAGCACACGCGTGCACAAGTCAAAGCTAGACTTCGATGACTATTATCGAAGCACTATTTTGATGAACAAAATTGGTTTTACAGAAAAAATTCTCATGCCTCGTAGATATGTCAGATTTTGGTCAATTTTTTTTAATCTGAAAGATGAGAAGTTTCTGCAGGTCGAATCAAAGCTCGAATTTTTATTTTATTTTAAATAGTAGTAGAAAAATACGTTTGAAAAATAACAAATATTGTGTCTTTTTTCAAATGCATATTCCAGCTTCTATAATTATCATTTTAAAAATCGGGACTTGATCCGACCTAAAAATGTTCTCTACTTTTAGATAAAAAAAAATCAACGAAATCCTACAATTCTACAGGGCATGAGAGTTTTTCCTGTAAGATATGTTTTTGTACCAAAAAACGCACCGGCTCCGACCCCCTTAAGTGTATTAATATTTACTTATGTGAAGTCCCTTACCCTCGGGATCGGATACTGAAAAATTTAAAATACTGCATGAAATAAAAATTCTTAAATTTTAAAAATGGACGAATTTTATTGATTGGATATTTTACAAATTATATTAAATAAATTTGGTATATACATTTTAAAAAAATTCGTCGTATAGATAGTATCTTGATTTTTGTACAAAATAAAGCTTGAAATAAATTATAGTTAAAATATTACTAGTATTCCTAGTAGGTACCAACAAACATTTCAGTCACTTTATCATCGTTCCATATTATGTTAGTTATTAACAACTGTTATATAAATAAATTGTAAAATGTATTAACTATATTGTAACTTACTAATGTGAAGCCCCTTAGCCTCGGGATCGGATACTGAAAAATTAAAAATTCTTGAATTTTTACAACGGACGAATTTCATTGATTTTATATTTTACAAATTATATTAAATAAATTTGGTGTATACATTTTACAAAAATTCGTCGTATAGATATTATCATGATTTTGGTACAAAATAAAGCTTGACATTATAGTTAAAAAATCATGAAGGTATTCCTATTAGGTACCAACAAACATTTAACTATTTAAGGTACTGTATCATCGTTTCCTATGTTAAATAGATAAATTGAAAAATGTATTAACTATAATATTATAACTTATTAATGTGAATTCCCTTATCCTCGGGCTTGGATACTGAACAATTCAATATACTGCATTAAATAAATTATTGTATTTGTAAAATCGACGAGTTTCATTAATTGGATATTTCACACATTCAATTAAACACATAAATTAGGTACAGACATAATAAAGCTCGAAATTATTGTTAAAATATCATAGAGGTAATAATAGTAGGTGCCTTCTACCTACACTTTTAGTCACTGTCACTTTATCACGGTTATCATATTATACAAATGAGTTGTATAATGTATTAAGAGGATGTCAGAGCACTATTTGTTTTCACTCACTGAGTTAAAAATACTTAAAATTGACAAATTTCATTGATTGGATATTACATAGGTACATTATTATATTCTACAAGACATTTATAAGTTCCAAATATTATAGTCATATTATAGATAATTTAATTTTTGTACAAAATAAAGCTTGAAATTATAGTTAAAAAATCATTAAGGTATGCTTGGAAGTACCATCAAACATTTCAATCACTTTATCATCGTTACCTATGAAATTTACTGTTATACAGATACATATTGTAAACTGTATTAACTGTATTATAATTTACTTATGTGAAGTTACTTACCTTCGCTCTTGGATGCTGAAAAATTTAAAATGTTGCATTAAAAAATTATTTTATTCTTAAAATGGACGAATGTCGTTGATTTGATATTTCACACATTATATTACACAAATTAGGTATATAACATAAATATCGTCGTATAGAGATCTTAATTTTGGTACAAAATAAAGCTTGAAATTATAGTTCAAATATCATAAAGGTATTGATAGTAGGTACCTTATACCTACATACTTTTCAGTCACTCTATCATCACTACCTATGTTAATAACTGTTATATAGATAAATTGTAAAATGTATTGACTATATTATAGCTTACTAATGTTAAGTCCTTTAGCCTCGGGCTCGGATACTGAAAAATTAAAAATACTGCATTAAATAAATTATTGGATTTGTAAAATGGATGAACTCCATTGATTGAATATTGCACACATTAAAATTTATATTAAACAAATCAGGTATCTAATATAAAATATATCGTCCTATAGAGATTTTCATTTTGGTAGAAAATAAAGCTTGAAATTATAGTTAAAATATCTTAAGGGTTATTCCCAAGATATTACTAGTAGATACCTACACACGTGTCAGTCACTTTATCATCGTTACCTATGAAATTTACTATTATACAGATACATTGTAAAATGTATTAACTGTAGTCTGTATTATAATTTACTTATGTGAAGTCCCTTACCTTCGCTCTTGGATGCTGAAAAATTTAAAATACTGCATTAAAAAATTATTTAATTTTAAAAATGGACGAATATCGTTGATTTGTTATTTCACACATTATATTACACAAATTATGTATATAACCTAAATATCGTCATATAGAAATCTTCATTTTGTTACAAAATAAAGCTTGAAATTATAGTTCAAACTTCAAATATCATAAAGGTATTAATAGTTGGTTCCTTGTACATAAATACATTTCAGTCACTCTATCATCACTAGCTATGTTAATTACTGTTATATAGACAAATTGTAAAATGTATCAACTATATTATAGCTCACTAATGTTAAGTCCCTTACCCTCAGGCTCGGATACTGAAAAATTAAACATAATGCATTAAATAAATTATAGTCATATTATAGATAATTAAATTTTTGTACAAAATAAAGCTTGAAATTATAACTGAAACATAATAAATGCATGCATTTTACCAAGCACCTTCGCTTATATATTAATTTTAGTCACTTTATCTTCGTTATGTTATTTATTGTTATACACATATAAATTGTAAAATGTATTAACTATAGGTATATAATTCACTAATGTGAAGTCTCTTACCCACTGGTGCTGAAAAATTAAAAAATACCGCATTAAATAAATTATTGGACCTAAATTATATTATGTATATTACATAAATCAACTAAATTTATATATATAAATGGATGTTTGTCTGTTTCTTAGCTAGCGACTCGAAAACTCGTAGGTGCAACTTGGGGGGGGGGGGTGCTTGGGGGGTGATTTAGCCTTCCCAATCTCTAATTCAGCACCCTCTAGCCACTGTTATAACTGTTACGAAAAATCAAAAATAATGGGATAAAAGATCAATTTCCTAATTTTATGTGAGATTTATTTTTATTTGACGGTTTCTTAAAAAAAAAAAATACAATTCAAAAATAGTGTATCCCGACATATTTAATTGATTTCAAATTTCAGTTACAATTTCAATGAGTTCTGTTTTCTGTAACATGTGAACATAGTTTTTTTAGTATGCAACGAAAAAACGAAAAGAAATTGGTTGAGGTCTAAGTATGATACAGTTGGTACGTCACAACCTAATGGTTTTCTGACTTGTCGATTTTAATTTTAATATTAAGAGGCATATTTCAAATAATATGTTTACATTCGGTGTTGGATTGCCAACAGCATAAAAACAAAGAAAATAGGTTTAATATAATACATTATATTCTTATTAACCAATATCAAACGTCTGTTATTTGGATTTGTTATATAATGGTTGTAACTTGTAAAATATTGTGCTGTAATAATAAGACAATTTTATTATTTACTTTGTAAGCGGAATAATATATATTATAATTAAAAATGGGCAATAAAGTTGAAGTTATAACAAAACTTTGTTGTTGATTATTTTCAAATGTACGATAGGTGGTGTGTGGGGGCAAACCCCCACGAGTTTAGTATACATAACTTCAGCACCCCTTAAAACGTAGCTGTAGTTGCACCTATGCAAAATCGTCTGGACCGTCTTCTAATAAAAGTTATATCAATAGATTCCTTGAAACATGGAGGGTTTTTATAGCTTATTTTTCAACCACTATAAGTAACTAATGGTAGTTTTCACATTTGTATTTTTTTTTTATTATTATTATTTAAATGGTTTCCACTGGTTAGGTATGTAACGAGACAGAGTTGTTCCCATAATTAAATATAAACGAATCCATCTTCGTCAAGCGAAACATGTACAAAAACGTAACCCCTTTTTGGCCTTTGCACAGTAAAGAATATCGTACAATAAGGGTTAATTAGGCATAACTAGTATCCATGAATTTGCAAATACAATGCCCACGCATATTACCTAACTATAGCCCATAAAGAATCTCAAAAGTGAAAAGATCAGCATGAAACGACACAAAAACCAACACATTGAAATCGTCATACGCCTCATAACCTGTACCTAAGCTTCAACATATTATGCAGATATACAGGCCAGATTCACCAGCAACAGCACCGTCCGACAGTTCAACAGTTCGTCGACAATATTATTCGCTTTACTCTTTCAATAGTTTTTAACTTAACAGTCGCAAAGCGGATTCCGCCTCTGTAATTTGTACAGCCCGGTCGTCACTCGCTTCTGGTAGTACTCAGTCCGTTCCGCACCAGTCCAACCCGTAAGAAGTAACCATGAGTATACGAATACATTGCCCATTATAAAAATTATTTAAACAATTGTAACTCGAAGATTAAATGTATAGCCAAAAGAAAATATTGTAAACTTGAATTTATACTTTGATTACCATTGATATACCATTGATTACCATAATCCAACTGCGTTGAGTATCCTTACAGGTACATAGCTTATTACTATTACCTAATTACTACTAACTGTCCAACCCACTCCAATAAATGTATTTGTTGAAAAACATATTGGTATGGCATATTTCTTCGAGTGATTTGTAGCGTCGTCGGTGTATCCCGTGCTTTGTTGTATATATAAAGTGTTAAGTTAAAAATCGTATTTAAGTGTCTAGCAAGTCAGACACCTCAAGTTAAGCTCGATTTACGTGCAACTTAGTCACCTAGATAGACAATCCGAATATTTTGCAGACCGGCTCGGATTAAGATAATTTTGGGCCCGGGGCCAAACAATTTTAGGGACCCATAAACAAAATACAAAATATATTGGTGGCCCACAAATAAATATATCTTAGAGATAAGAATTAATTTTTATTATATAGGTACCATACTATAGCTGATCCCGTGCATTTCGTTATACCCGTTAAATGTATCAACTCTATATGACTCAAAATTTGTTCAATTCGTTATTTAATATTCAGTGTATGGTGTTCAAAATGTATCTTAACTTTTCCGTTGCCCGGAATAAAAATTCTGATTCACAGCAGTAGGAAACTATATTATAAGGATATTATCAGGATATCACGGATCCCGTGATGTTTGTACGTAACTTTATAATTTAACTCTAAAGTATCAAAGTTATACCAAGTATGTTACTGAACTCCTCCTAAATGGTTGAACTAATTGTAAATGCCGAGTCTGTCGATCAATATTCCCTCCTCGTACACGAATACGTGGCATCGTGATTGTTTTATTTACTATGTAACTATTATATGTGAAAATAATACGCTCAATATTAACGTAATTGTGATACATATCCGTAACAACTCCGTTCGCAACAATTTCTGGTGTCTCTCAAGGAGGACACCTATCGCCTTTGCTATTTCTATTATTTATAAACGATGTATAGGTATAAGACATAATAAAAATTCAATTTCTGTAAAATGTCGATCTTTTCTGATGACTTGAAAATGTATATCGAGGTTAACTCTGTACAAGATTTCGAAAGAATACAGTCGGGTCTTGTAAAATTTTCGAATTGGCTTACAATAAGCAGATCAAAAATATAAATATCAAAAAATGCGCTTCTATATCGTTCACCAGACTTAAAAATCGTTTAATCTTTAACTATCTATGTTAAGATAATGCAACAGCGTGTTGCTTTTGACTTTAATTTTGATAGTGTATTTAAACTTTGTTGTTTGTGCCTATAGGTCCAGTACAATTCAATTTTAATAGTTTATAAACACCAAAAATATATGATTTTGTCAAAGCTGGACAAGTTAGTCATTTTTTTCAATTAGTTGAAGTTAAGTTACTTAAATAAAAAAACTAACTAAGTTAGAGTATAAGTTAGTTTCTGAAACTGTCCAAATTTCTAACTTGGTTTGTTAGAAGTTAGTTTGAGGAAAATAATAACTTAAGTTAGAGTAGAAGTTGGAAGTTAGTTTTTTTATAGATTAAAAAATCTTTTAGTTGAAAAAAATAAAAATAAGTAAATATAAAATAAGTTATCTAACTTGAATTATTGATTGAAACTGAAAAATTGAATTAAACACCTAATAATTTGAGCATCAAAATGTTCTAATTAGGTAAGTAATAATTTCAATTAATACAAATTAATAAATAATATAAACTATTTCAATTTATTAGAACATAAAGGGTGAAAAAAAATATAACAGTACCTATGTCAGTATGACAACTTACAACATCGTGTCTACACTAATTGGTTAAGCTACCCGTGTAGATACTATTTATATCTAGTAGATATCAACATTCTACAGACTACTCGGAAAAGAGTAGTGGTTCTTGTGCGTGCATTATTATAAATACAAATAATTAATAATAAATATGAGCCAATAATCTATATAGGCATATAGCTATAATGGCATGATTGAGGAACAACTTTTGGAATTTTGGAATGAAAAAAATAATAATAATAACTAGTTAGTTTTTTTTCTAACGAGTTAGATTACACTATTTTTCACATTAAATTCAACTAGTTAAGTTACAAAGTTAATATTAATTAAAACTAACTAGTTAAGTTTGAAAGTTACTTAAAAAGTAATTTTCTAACTTAACTTTAACTTTCTAACTAGTTAGTGCCCAGCTTTGGATTTTGTCGATATTATGATACCATAATAATAATAATAACATATCCATTATCGATATATCATAATTTATAGCCTAGGTATATAGGAAACGTTAATGTATTTTATCCAATTATTTCTGATTTAATCAAAAAAAAAAAATTTATATCCGCCACATTTGTTTGATACCCGTTAAGGGGCCTGGGGCCTTGGCCACTCTACCATCTCGATCCTAATCAGTGGGTATATATAGTCACCCATTTTAAAAAGGAAAAAGTATATGTAGGTAAATTAAAACAAACCATCAACATTCAACATATAGGTAAATACATGCACATTTTAATCATTTCCATTCATAGTCATTTCATACATCTGACTTTAAATTTTTAGGATATAAAATATAATAAGTATTTGATTACTAAATCGTGAGTAATAGGACCTATTTAATGAGATTTTACTTTTATAATAGGTACAATTATTTACAAAATATAATATTATTATTATAATATTAGTGATGTTTTTATTAATTAATATACCTACATGTTTATAATTTAATATAATTTTAAAATAATTGTTAGTTGTTACCTTCAGTTACTCCATTACATAATAATATAATATCAATAATCACTGTTAATATTGTTAAAAGGTTATATGAAACCATAGCTATTGTTCAGATAAGTACGAAGAACGAGTGAAAACTTTACTTTGAAATGTATGTAGGTAGGTACGTAATGTGATTCTATCGTTAATAGACAATAGGACAATAGCGGTTCTATGTCATATACTACAAAGAAGTATCTACCTATTTACTTAGGTGTTTATGCATAAAAACAACTAAGTAAACATTTCATATACATTTTTCATAAACATCTACTAGAAACCATATAAAAAAAATTAGAAGTTGTAATGGTAGGTAAACGTTAATACGTCTTACGGTGAGGTAAAATAAAAAAAATTGAATAAAGCTAAACAACACTTTTGGACTTTGACGTTAAATCCACCGTATTTTATTAAAATTATAAATTACTAAGATTAAACGTTTGTAGGTATACATCGTTTAGCTTTAACAAATAACCAATAAATAATGGAGACGAGAATGAGGTAAATTTACCGATAATGTTATATGTGAAACACTGCAAAGACATCAGACAGCATAATATTTAACTGCATTTTTATTATATTAGGTACATGATTACATTGTAGTGGATATTTTTTATTTAAGTATCTGGCAATAGTATGTCGAGAGCGGAGCACTTAGAAAGAACTCCTTTATCAACTCCACAATATTTAAAATAACAAGTGATTTTCAAGTTTTTTTTTTTTCGAAAAATGTTGAACGTTCTAAGGTATTAAAATATTATTTCTTTATAGTTTATACGCCTAGGTAGGTACTACAGGTATATAGGTACCTACTCGTTTTAATTAATATCTAATTATTGCATAAAATATATGTTTCATAAAAACACAAAATGAACAATTTTATATTATGTTAATGAACTCGCCCGAATCCTCCTAAACTCTTCAATGCCACAACTGATCGATATAAATTTCATGATCTTGTTAATCAAAAAGTAAAACTTAATATCAAATTAAAATCCATGGACGATATTGACGTAGCAGTAAATAGCCTCACAAATATAATTCAATCAGCGGCATGGTCAACCACTTCTGTAGTAAATCATTGTTCCTCATATCAACCTTCTTTACCGAGTCATATACGAACACTTATAGTGGAAAAACGGAGAGCAAGAGCCCTGTACCAACGAAACCGTCTCCCATCACTTAAACATAAATACAATAACTTGTCTAACTCACTCAAGAAAGTTTTAACTAAAAATAAAGATGTCTCATTTGCAAACCACTTAACTAACCTCTCGACCAAGGATGGGAGTCTCTGGAAGGCAACAAAACAAGCTCTTCAATACAAAGCCTCATCGCCTCCAATAAAAAACCCAGACGGTAGTTTTGCTTCTTCCGATGCCGAAAAAGCAGAACTGTTCAAAAATCATCTTCATGAAATTTTCCAACCTCACCCTGAAACATTCTCAGCTACTACAAACACTGTACAAATGTATCTAGACTCTCCTCTCCCTATATCTCTACCAGTCAAACACTTTACGCCTAGTGACGTAAAATTTACAATACAAAAATACTCACTTAGGAAATCCCCAGGATTCGATTTAATTACAGCGGAAGTCGCCAGATGCTTACCAAAACGTGCCATCACTCTACTTACCCACATTTTCAATGCTACCCTAAGACTCTCTTACTTCCCCCTTCTCTGGAAATATTCTAAAATTATCCTAATCCCTAAACCGAATAAACCACCTGACTCCTTAAATTCTTATAGACCAATCAGTTTATTGCCGTTTTTCGGCAAAATACTGGAAAGACTCTTGCTTAAACGTATACTTCCTATCATTTTTGATAAAAAAATCTTACCCGACTATCAATTCGGTTTTCGTGCTAAACACTCGACTATTCACCAAGTCCATAGAGTTGTTGACGCTGTCTCCTTTGCCCTCGAAAAAAAACGTTACTGCACCTGCGCATTCCTTGACATATCCCAGGCCTTCGATAGAGTGTGGCACGAAGGTCTGCTATATAAATTAAAAAAGTTTCTACACCCAACATACTACATTATACTCAAATCATATCTCTCAGACCGATACTTCCGGGTCAATTTTGGTTCTTCAGACTCTAACATAGCAGGAATTGCGGCAGGTGTTCCGCAAGGTGGAATCCTCTCTCCAATTCTGTACAATATTTATACATCTGACCAACCGACCACGCCCAACACATTAGTGGCAGACTATGCGGACGACAAAGTCATATTATCATCCAGTCCAGATCCTACTATAGCCTCCATAAACCTACAAAACCACCTTTCATTAATGGAAGACTGGTACAAAAAGTGGCGTTTTAAAATAAACCAATCCAAATCTGTACATACTACATTTACACTTAAATTAGCACCATGTCCAGAAGTAACGATTTTTGGTACCCAAATACCCCCATCCCCAACTGTTAAATACCTCGGGCTAATTCTCGACCGCCGTCTCACATGGGCTCACCACATCAAAGCTAAAAGATTGCAATTAAACTCCCGCTTACGAATGCTAAAAACCCTAATAGTCAACAACAAACATACAAAACTAAATACTAAACTACTTATGTACAAATCGCTCTTAAAGCCATTTTGGACTTACGGCCTGCAGCTATGGGGCAATGCAAAAAATTCTAATTTAAATAAAATTCAAAGGTTTCAAAATATAGCATTAAGGAAAATCACCAATTCACCACCATATGTATCAAATCACACCCTGCACAAAGACCTACATATAAAAACAATCCAAGAAGAGGCAAAAAATTTTTATAAACGGTTCCACCTACACCTCAACACACATCCAAACGCACTTATAAAAAATCTAGCTGTACTAACCATCCCTGGTAACCCTCCCCGGCGCCTTAAACGACAATGGTGCAGAGATCTACTAAACCCTTAATCTATTAATAACATAATTAAAGACGAAAGTGTCATCAGTGGGTGGCTTCTTCATTCAAGATTTTCTTCCTTGTATATATATAGC
>CARXXK010000001.1:175831568-175862207 GCA_949089665.1 Macrosiphum euphorbiae | reverse complement strand
AATGTAATATGCATGTATTTGTTGTTTATTATTAGTACACAGTACACTATGTTTTGGTACTTATTATCAAGGCTGGGCATTAACGAGTTAATAAGTTAAAGTTAAGTTAAAAAGTTAAGTTACTTTTAACTAAGTTAATTAACGAGTTACTTTTTTTTTTAGAAGTAACTTCTAACTTAACGATTTACATTTTCTTCCTGTTATTCAGTAACTTGCACGCAGTTAATAATTGTATTAGCCACGTTAAGTAAATTTTTTTCCAAACCACATATTATTTAAACTTAATTCAATTTTGTAACATTAAATTACATTAAAAAACCCCGAAATATCTAAATATATTTGAGTAAATAATACTTTAAAATCATAGTACGTTTTATACTTGCCATATTCACAGAAAAGATTTTATAGGACTTAATAGAGGGAATATCATAGGGGCACCCGCGTCAAAGAAAATTATACACAATTTACTCAGTACCTATCCCATTCTTTATATTTACTCAACTGGGCCCTATTTACCTACATATTATTATTGTATTTTTTTTTTTTTTTTTTGCGGTACTAAATACCTCTAAATTATACCCAATTATACGTTATTATTTAAGTGCTGTTACCCACATCCTTTATCCTTTTACATTTTCATAACTCATACATATTATGTTTTTATTATTTACCTAATTATTCTCATTTCTTTTGGGCACCCGCTTTTTTTGTGTTACCGAATACCAATGTACCTACCGTTTGTTTAATATTTATGTGCCATTAACTACACCTTTCTTCCTTGTAATATTTTCAATTTTCATATAATACATCTCGCTTAATATTTATAAATGTACATTACATAATTTTATATTCCTACATACAGGTACATTTGTTTTTTATAATTTTTATTTTTTTTTCGGTACCTTTTACCTACCCAATACGTTTATTCATGTATCATTGTACTATATTTTACTATATTAATTAATTATATTGTTTTTGGGCGCCCAATATATACATTTAAATGTAATATGCATGTATTTGTTGTTTATTATTAGTACACAGTACACTATGTTTTGGTACTTATTATCAAGGCTGGGCATTAACGAGTTAATAAGTTAAAGTTAAGTTAAAAAGTTAAGTTACTTTTAACTAAGTTAATTAACGAGTTACTTTTTTTTTAGAAGTAACTTCTAACTTAACGATTTACATTTTTCTTCATGTTATTCAGTAACTTAACGAGTTAATTAATTGTATTAGCACGTTAAGTTAATTTTTTTCCAAACCACATATTATTTAAAATTAATTCAATTTTGTAAAATTAATTACATTAAAAAAAACCCCGAAATATTAAATATATTTTATTAAATAATAATTTAAAATCATAGTAAGTTTTTATATTGCATATTCACAGAAAATATTTTATAACTTTATTATAGAGGGAAATATCATAGGGGTAACCGCGTCAAAGAAAAATATAACAATTTACTCAGTACCTATCCCATTCTTTATTTATTCAACTGGGCCCTATTTACCTACATATTATTATTGTATTTTTTTTTTTTTTTTTTGCGGTACTAAATACCTCTAAATTATACCCAATTATACGTTATTATTTAAGTGCTGTTACCCACATCCTTTATCCTTTTACATTTTCATAACTCATACATATTATGTTTTTATTATTTACCTAATTATTCTCATTTCTTTTGGGCACCCGCTTTTTTTGTGTTACCGAATACCAATGTACCTACCGTTTGTTTAATATTTATGTGCCATTAACTACACCTTTCTTCCTTGTAATATTTTCAATTTTCATATAATACATCTCGCTTAATATTTATAAATGTACATTACATAATTTTATATTCCTACATACAGGTACATTTGTTTTTTATAATTTTTATTTTTTTTTCGGTACCTTTTACCTACCCAATACGTTTATTCATGTATCATTGTACTATATTTTACTATATTAATTAATTATATTGTTTTTGGGCGCCCAATATATACATTTAAATGTAATATGCATGTATTTGTTGTTTATTATTAGTACACAGTACACTATGTTTTGGTACTTATTATCAAGGCTGGGCATTAACGAGTTAATAAGTTAAAGTTAAGTTAAAAAGTTAAGTTACTTTTAACTAAGTTAATTAACGAGTTACTTTTTTTTTAGAAGTAACTTCTAACTTAACGATTTACATTTTTCTTCATGTTATTCAGTAACTTAACGAGTTAATTAATTGTATTAGCACGTTAAGTTAATTTTTTTCCAAACCACATATTATTTAAAATTAATTCAATTTTGTAAAATTAATTACATTAAAAAAAACCCCGAAATATTAAATATATTTTATTAAATAATAATTTAAAATCATAGTAAGTTTTTATATTGCATATTCACAGAAAATATTTTATAACTTTATTATAGAGGGAAATATCATAGGGGTAACCGCGTCAAAGAAAAATATAACAATTTACTCAGTACCTATCCCATTCTTTATTTATTCAACTGGGCCCTATTTACCTACATATTATTATTGTATTTTTTTTTTTTTTTTTTGCGGTACTAAATACCTCTAAATTATACCCAATTATACGTTATTATTTAAGTGCTGTTACCCACATCCTTTATCCTTTTACATTTTCATAACTCATACATATTATGTTTTTATTATTTACCTAATTATTCTCATTTCTTTTGGGCACCCGCTTTTTTTGTGTTACCGAATACCAATGTACCTACCGTTTGTTTAATATTTATGTGCCATTAACTACACCTTTCTTCCTTGTAATATTTTCAATTTTCATATAATACATCTCGCTTAATATTTATAAATGTACATTACATAATTTTATATTCCTACATACAGGTACATTTGTTTTTTATAATTTTTATTTTTTTTTCGGTACCTTTTACCTACCCAATACGTTTATTCATGTATCATTGTACTATATTTTACTATATTAATTAATTATATTGTTTTTGGGCGCCCAATATATACATTTAAATGTAATATGCATGTATTTGTTGTTTATTATTAGTACACAGTACACTATGTTTTGGTACTTATTATCAAGGCTGGGCATTAACGAGTTAATAAGTTAAAGTTAAGTTAAAAAGTTAAGTTACTTTTAACTAAGTTAATTAACGAGTTACTTTTTTTTTTAGAAGTAACTTCTAACTTAACGATTTACATTTTTCTTCATGTTATTCAGTAACTTAACGAGTTAATTAATTGTATTAGCACGTTAAGTTAATTTTTTTCCAAACCACATATTATTTAAAATTAATTCAATTTTGTAAAATTAATTACATTAAAAAAAACCCCGAAATATTAAATATATTTTATTAAATAATAATTTAAAATCATAGTAAGTTTTTATATTGCATATTCACAGAAAATATTTTATAACTTTATTATAGAGGGAAATATCATAGGGGTAACCGCGTCAAAGAAAAATATAACAATTTACTCAGTACCTATCCCATTCTTTATTTATTCAACTGGGCCCTATTTACCTACATATTATTATTGTATTTTTTTTTTTTTTTTTTGCGGTACTAAATACCTCTAAATTATACCCAATTATACGTTATTATTTAAGTGCTGTTACCCACATCCTTTATCCTTTTACATTTTCATAACTCATACATATTATGTTTTTATTATTTACCTAATTATTCTCATTTCTTTTGGGCACCCGCTTTTTTTGTGTTACCGAATACCAATGTACCTACCGTTTGTTTAATATTTATGTGCCATTAACTACACCTTTCTTCCTTGTAATATTTTCAATTTTCATATAATACATCTCGCTTAATATTTATAAATGTACATTACATAATTTTATATTCCTACATACAGGTACATTTGTTTTTTATAATTTTTATTTTTTTTTCGGTACCTTTTACCTACCCAATACGTTTATTCATGTATCATTGTACTATATTTTACTATATTAATTAATTATATTGTTTTTGGGCGCCCAATATATACATTTAAATGTAATATGCATGTATTTGTTGTTTATTATTAGTACACAGTACACTATGTTTTGGTACTTATTATCAAGGCTGGGCATTAACGAGTTAATAAGTTAAAGTTAAGTTAAAAAGTTAAGTTACTTTTAACTAAGTTAATTAACGAGTTACTTTTTTTTTTAGAAGTAACTTCTAACTTAACGATTTACATTTTTCTTCATGTTATTCAGTAACTTAACGAGTTAATTAATTGTATTAGCACGTTAAGTTAATTTTTTTCCAAACCACATATTATTTAAAATTAATTCAATTTTGTAAAATTAATTACATTAAAAAAAACCCCGAAATATTAAATATATTTTATTAAATAATAATTTAAAATCATAGTAAGTTTTTATATTGCATATTCACAGAAAATATTTTATAACTTTATTATAGAGGGAAATATCATAGGGGTAACCGCGTCAAAGAAAAATATAACAATTTACTCAGTACCTATCCCATTCTTTATTTATTCAACTGGGCCCTATTTACCTACATATTATTATTGTATTTTTTTTTTTTTTTTTTTGCGGTACTAAATACCTCTAAATTATACCCAATTATACGTTATTATTTAAGTGCTGTTACCCACATCCTTTATCCTTTTACATTTTCATAACTCATACATATTATGTTTTTATTATTTACCTAATTATTCTCATTTCTTTTGGGCACCCGCTTTTTTTGTGTTACCGAATACCAATGTACCTACCGTTTGTTTAATATTTATGTGCCATTAACTACACCTTTCTTCCTTGTAATATTTTCAATTTTCATATAATACATCTCGCTTAATATTTATAAATGTACATTACATAATTTTATATTCCTACATACAGGTACATTTGTTTTTTATAATTTTTATTTTTTTTTCGGTACCTTTTACCTACCCAATACGTTTATTCATGTATCATTGTACTATATTTTACTATATTAATTAATTATATTGTTTTTGGGCGCCCAATATATACATTTAAATGTAATATGCATGTATTTGTTGTTTATTATTAGTACACAGTACACTATGTTTTGGTACTTATTATCAAGGCTGGGCATTAACGAGTTAATAAGTTAAAGTTAAGTTAAAAAGTTAAGTTACTTTTAACTAAGTTAATTAACGAGTTACTTTTTTTTTAGAAGTAACTTCTAACTTAACGATTTACATTTTTCTTCATGTTATTCAGTAACTTAACGAGTTAATTAATTGTATTAGCACGTTAAGTTAATTTTTTTCCAAACCACATATTATTTAAAATTAATTCAATTTTGTAAAATTAATTACATTAAAAAAAACCCCGAAATATTAAATATATTTTATTAAATAATAATTTAAAATCATAGTAAGTTTTTATATTGCATATTCACAGAAAATATTTTATAACTTTATTATAGAGGGAAATATCATAGGGGTAACCGCGTCAAAGAAAAATATAACAATTTACTCAGTACCTATCCCATTCTTTATTTATTCAACTGGGCCCTATTTACCTACATATTATTATTGTATTTTTTTTTTTTTTTTTGCGGTACTAAATACCTCTAAATTATACCCAATTATACGTTATTATTTAAGTGCTGTTACCCACATCCTTTATCCTTTTACATTTTCATAACTCATACATATTATGTTTTTATTATTTACCTAATTATTCTCATTTCTTTTGGGCACCCGCTTTTTTTGTGTTACCGAATACCAATGTACCTACCGTTTGTTTAATATTTATGTGCCATTAACTACACCTTTCTTCCTTGTAATATTTTCAATTTTCATATAATACATCTCGCTTAATATTTATAAATGTACATTACATAATTTTATATTCCTACATACAGGTACATTTGTTTTTTATAATTTTTATTTTTTTTTCGGTACCTTTTACCTACCCAATACGTTTATTCATGTATCATTGTACTATATTTTACTATATTAATTAATTATATTGTTTTTGGGCGCCCAATATATACATTTAAATGTAATATGCATGTATTTGTTGTTTATTATTAGTACACAGTACACTATGTTTTGGTACTTATTATCAAGGCTGGGCATTAACGAGTTAATAAGTTAAAGTTAAGTTAAAAAGTTAAGTTACTTTTAACTAAGTTAATTAACGAGTTACTTTTTTTTTTAGAAGTAACTTCTAACTTAACGATTTACATTTTTCTTCATGTTATTCAGTAACTTAACGAGTTAATTAATTGTATTAGCACGTTAAGTTAATTTTTTTCCAAACCACATATTATTTAAAATTAATTCAATTTTGTAAAATTAATTACATTAAAAAAAACCCCGAAATATTAAATATATTTTATTAAATAATAATTTAAAATCATAGTAAGTTTTTATATTGCATATTCACAGAAAATATTTTATAACTTTATTATAGAGGGAAATATCATAGGGGTAACCGCGTCAAAGAAAAATATAACAATTTACTCAGTACCTATCCCATTCTTTATTTATTCAACTGGGCCCTATTTACCTACATATTATTATTGTATTTTTTTTTTTTTTTTTTGCGGTACTAAATACCTCTAAATTATACCCAATTATACGTTATTATTTAAGTGCTGTTACCCACATCCTTTATCCTTTTACATTTTCATAACTCATACATATTATGTTTTTATTATTTACCTAATTATTCTCATTTCTTTTGGGCACCCGCTTTTTTTGTGTTACCGAATACCAATGTACCTACCGTTTGTTTAATATTTATGTGCCATTAACTACACCTTTCTTCCTTGTAATATTTTCAATTTTCATATAATACATCTCGCTTAATATTTATAAATGTACATTACATAATTTTATATTCCTACATACAGGTACATTTGTTTTTTATAATTTTTATTTTTTTTTCGGTACCTTTTACCTACCCAATACGTTTATTCATGTATCATTGTACTATATTTTACTATATTAATTAATTATATTGTTTTTGGGCGCCCAATATATACATTTAAATGTAATATGCATGTATTTGTTGTTTATTATTAGTACACAGTACACTATGTTTTGGTACTTATTATCAAGGCTGGGCATTAACGAGTTAATAAGTTAAAGTTAAGTTAAAAAGTTAAGTTACTTTTAACTAAGTTAATTAACGAGTTACTTTTTTTTTTAGAAGTAACTTCTAACTTAACGATTTACATTTTTCTTCATGTTATTCAGTAACTTAACGAGTTAATTAATTGTATTAGCACGTTAAGTTAATTTTTTTCCAAACCACATATTATTTAAAATTAATTCAATTTTGTAAAATTAATTACATTAAAAAAAACCCCGAAATATTAAATATATTTTATTAAATAATAATTTAAAATCATAGTAAGTTTTTATATTGCATATTCACAGAAAATATTTTATAACTTTATTATAGAGGGAAATATCATAGGGGTAACCGCGTCAAAGAAAAATATAACAATTTACTCAGTACCTATCCCATTCTTTATTTATTCAACTGGGCCCTATTTACCTACATATTATTATTGTATTTTTTTTTTTTTTTTTTGCGGTACTAAATACCTCTAAATTATACCCAATTATACGTTATTATTTAAGTGCTGTTACCCACATCCTTTATCCTTTTACATTTTCATAACTCATACATATTATGTTTTTATTATTTACCTAATTATTCTCATTTCTTTTGGGCACCCGCTTTTTTTGTGTTACCGAATACCAATGTACCTACCGTTTGTTTAATATTTATGTGCCATTAACTACACCTTTCTTCCTTGTAATATTTTCAATTTTCATATAATACATCTCGCTTAATATTTATAAATGTACATTACATAATTTTATATTCCTACATACAGGTACATTTGTTTTTTATAATTTTTATTTTTTTTTCGGTACCTTTTACCTACCCAATACGTTTATTCATGTATCATTGTACTATATTTTACTATATTAATTAATTATATTGTTTTTGGGCGCCCAATATATACATTTAAATGTAATATGCATGTATTTGTTGTTTATTATTAGTACACAGTACACTATGTTTTGGTACTTATTATCAAGGCTGGGCATTAACGAGTTAATAAGTTAAAGTTAAGTTAAAAAGTTAAGTTACTTTTAACTAAGTTAATTAACGAGTTACTTTTTTTTTAGAAGTAACTTCTAACTTAACGATTTACATTTTTCTTCATGTTATTCAGTAACTTAACGAGTTAATTAATTGTATTAGCACGTTAAGTTAATTTTTTTCCAAACCACATATTATTTAAAATTAATTCAATTTTGTAAAATTAATTACATTAAAAAAAACCCCGAAATATTAAATATATTTTATTAAATAATAATTTAAAATCATAGTAAGTTTTTATATTGCATATTCACAGAAAATATTTTATAACTTTATTATAGAGGGAAATATCATAGGGGTAACCGCGTCAAAGAAAAATATAACAATTTACTCAGTACCTATCCCATTCTTTATTTATTCAACTGGGCCCTATTTACCTACATATTATTATTGTATTTTTTTTTTTTTTTTTTGCGGTACTAAATACCTCTAAATTATACCCAATTATACGTTATTATTTAAGTGCTGTTACCCACATCCTTTATCCTTTTACATTTTCATAACTCATACATATTATGTTTTTATTATTTACCTAATTATTCTCATTTCTTTTGGGCACCCGCTTTTTTTGTGTTACCGAATACCAATGTACCTACCGTTTGTTTAATATTTATGTGCCATTAACTACACCTTTCTTCCTTGTAATATTTTCAATTTTCATATAATACATCTCGCTTAATATTTATAAATGTACATTACATAATTTTATATTCCTACATACAGGTACATTTGTTTTTTATAATTTTTATTTTTTTTTCGGTACCTTTTACCTACCCAATACGTTTATTCATGTATCATTGTACTATATTTTACTATATTAATTAATTATATTGTTTTTGGGCGCCCAATATATACATTTAAATGTAATATGCATGTATTTGTTGTTTATTATTAGTACACAGTACACTATGTTTTGGTACTTATTATCAAGGCTGGGCATTAACGAGTTAATAAGTTAAAGTTAAGTTAAAAAGTTAAGTTACTTTTAACTAAGTTAATTAACGAGTTACTTTTTTTTTAGAAGTAACTTCTAACTTAACGATTTACATTTTTCTTCATGTTATTCAGTAACTTAACGAGTTAATTAATTGTATTAGCACGTTAAGTTAATTTTTTTCCAAACCACATATTATTTAAAATTAATTCAATTTTGTAAAATTAATTACATTAAAAAAAACCCCGAAATATTAAATATATTTTATTAAATAATAATTTAAAATCATAGTAAGTTTTTATATTGCATATTCACAGAAAATATTTTATAACTTTATTATAGAGGGAAATATCATAGGGGTAACCGCGTCAAAGAAAAATATAACAATTTACTCAGTACCTATCCCATTCTTTATTTATTCAACTGGGCCCTATTTACCTACATATTATTATTGTATTTTTTTTTTTTTTTTTTGCGGTACTAAATACCTCTAAATTATACCCAATTATAAGTTATTATTTAAGTGCTGTTACCCACATCCTTTATCCTTTTACATTTTCATAACTCATACATATTATGTTTTTATTATTTACCTAATTATTCTCATTTCTTTTGGGCACCCGCTTTTTTTGTGTTACCGAATACCAATGTACCTACCGTTTGTTTAATATTTATGTGCCATTAACTACACCTTTCTTCCTTGTAATATTTTCAATTTTCATATAATACATCTCGCTTAATATTTATAAATGTACATTACATAATTTTATATTCCTACATACAGGTACATTTGTTTTTTATAATTTTTATTTTTTTTTCGGTACCTTTTACCTACCCAATACGTTTATTCATGTATCATTGTACTATATTTTACTATATTAATTAATTATATTGTTTTTGGGCGCCCAATATATACATTTAAATGTAATATGCATGTATTTGTTGTTTATTATTAGTACACAGTACACTATGTTTTGGTACTTATTATCAAGGCTGGGCATTAACGAGTTAATAAGTTAAAGTTAAGTTAAAAAGTTAAGTTACTTTTAACTAAGTTAATTAACGAGTTACTTTTTTTTTAGAAGTAACTTCTAACTTAACGATTTACATTTTTCTTCATGTTATTCAGTAACTTAACGAGTTAATTAATTGTATTAGCACGTTAAGTTAATTTTTTTCCAAACCACATATTATTTAAAATTAATTCAATTTTGTAAAATTAATTACATTAAAAAAAACCCCGAAATATTAAATATATTTTATTAAATAATAATTTAAAATCATAGTAAGTTTTTATATTGCATATTCACAGAAAATATTTTATAACTTTATTATAGAGGGAAATATCATAGGGGTAACCGCGTCAAAGAAAAATATAACAATTTACTCAGTACCTATCCCATTCTTTATTTATTCAACTGGGCCCTATTTACCTACATATTATTATTGTATTTTTTTTTTTTTTTTTTGCGGTACTAAATACCTCTAAATTATACCCAATTATACGTTATTATTTAAGTGCTGTTACCCACATCCTTTATCCTTTTACATTTTCATAACTCATACATATTATGTTTTTATTATTTACCTAATTATTCTCATTTCTTTTGGGCACCCGCTTTTTTTGTGTTACCGAATACCAATGTACCTACCGTTTGTTTAATATTTATGTGCCATTAACTACACCTTTCTTCCTTGTAATATTTTCAATTTTCATATAATACATCTCGCTTAATATTTATAAATGTACATTACATAATTTTATATTCCTACATACAGGTACATTTGTTTTTTATAATTTTTATTTTTTTTTCGGTACCTTTTACCTACCCAATACGTTTATTCATGTATCATTGTACTATATTTTACTATATTAATTAATTATATTGTTTTTGGGCGCCCAATATATACATTTAAATGTAATATGCATGTATTTGTTGTTTATTATTAGTACACAGTACACTATGTTTTGGTACTTATTATCAAGGCTGGGCATTAACGAGTTAATAAGTTAAAGTTAAGTTAAAAAGTTAAGTTACTTTTAACTAAGTTAATTAACGAGTTACTTTTTTTTTTAGAAGTAACTTCTAACTTAACGATTTACATTTTTCTTCATGTTATTCAGTAACTTAACGAGTTAATTAATTGTATTAGCACGTTAAGTTAATTTTTTTCCAAACCACATATTATTTAAAATTAATTCAATTTTGTAAAATTAATTACATTAAAAAAAACCCCGAAATATTAAATATATTTTATTAAATAATAATTTAAAATCATAGTAAGTTTTTATATTGCATATTCACAGAAAATATTTTATAACTTTATTATAGAGGGAAATATCATAGGGGTAACCGCGTCAAAGAAAAATATAACAATTTACTCAGTACCTATCCCATTCTTTATTTATTCAACTGGGCCCTATTTACCTACATATTATTATTGTATTTTTTTTTTTTTTTTTGCGGTACTAAATACCTCTAAATTATACCCAATTATACGTTATTATTTAAGTGCTGTTACCCACATCCTTTATCCTTTTACATTTTCATAACTCATACATATTATGTTTTTATTATTTACCTAATTATTCTCATTTCTTTTGGGCACCCGCTTTTTTTGTGTTACCGAATACCAATGTACCTACCGTTTGTTTAATATTTATGTGCCATTAACTACACCTTTCTTCCTTGTAATATTTTCAATTTTCATATAATACATCTCGCTTAATATTTATAAATGTACATTACATAATTTTATATTCCTACATACAGGTACATTTGTTTTTTATAATTTTTATTTTTTTTTCGGTACCTTTTACCTACCCAATACGTTTATTCATGTATCATTGTACTATATTTTACTATATTAATTAATTATATTGTTTTTGGGCGCCCAATATATACATTTAAATGTAATATGCATGTATTTGTTGTTTATTATTAGTACACAGTACACTATGTTTTGGTACTTATTATCAAGGCTGGGCATTAACGAGTTAATAAGTTAAAGTTAAGTTAAAAAGTTAAGTTACTTTTAACTAAGTTAATTAACGAGTTACTTTTTTTTTTAGAAGTAACTTCTAACTTAACGATTTACATTTTTCTTCATGTTATTCAGTAACTTAACGAGTTAATTAATTGTATTAGCACGTTAAGTTAATTTTTTTCCAAACCACATATTATTTAAAATTAATTCAATTTTGTAAAATTAATTACATTAAAAAAAACCCCGAAATATTAAATATATTTTATTAAATAATAATTTAAAATCATAGTAAGTTTTTATATTGCATATTCACAGAAAATATTTTATAACTTTATTATAGAGGGAAATATCATAGGGGTAACCGCGTCAAAGAAAAATATAACAATTTACTCAGTACCTATCCCATTCTTTATTTATTCAACTGGGCCCTATTTACCTACATATTATTATTGTATTTTTTTTTTTTTTTTTGCGGTACTAAATACCTCTAAATTATACCCAATTATACGTTATTATTTAAGTGCTGTTACCCACATCCTTTATCCTTTTACATTTTCATAACTCATACATATTATGTTTTTATTATTTACCTAATTATTCTCATTTCTTTTGGGCACCCGCTTTTTTTGTGTTACCGAATACCAATGTACCTACCGTTTGTTTAATATTTATGTGCCATTAACTACACCTTTCTTCCTTGTAATATTTTCAATTTTCATATAATACATCTCGCTTAATATTTATAAATGTACATTACATAATTTTATATTCCTACATACAGGTACATTTGTTTTTTATAATTTTTATTTTTTTTTCGGTACCTTTTACCTACCCAATACGTTTATTCATGTATCATTGTACTATATTTTACTATATTAATTAATTATATTGTTTTTGGGCGCCCAATATATACATTTAAATGTAATATGCATGTATTTGTTGTTTATTATTAGTACACAGTACACTATGTTTTGGTACTTATTATCAAGGCTGGGCATTAACGAGTTAATAAGTTAAAGTTAAGTTAAAAAGTTAAGTTACTTTTAACTAAGTTAATTAACGAGTTACTTTTTTTTTTAGAAGTAACTTCTAACTTAACGATTTACATTTTTCTTCATGTTATTCAGTAACTTAACGAGTTAATTAATTGTATTAGCACGTTAAGTTAATTTTTTTCCAAACCACATATTATTTAAAATTAATTCAATTTTGTAAAATTAATTACATAAAAAAAACCCCGAAATATTAAATATATTTTATTAAATAATAATTTAAAATCATAGTAAGTTTTTATATTGCATATTCACAGAAAATATTTTATAACTTTATTATAGAGGGAAATATCATAGGGGTAACCGCGTCAAAGAAAAATATAACAATTTACTCAGTACCTATCCCATTCTTTATTTATTCAACTGGGCCCTATTTACCTACATATTATTATTGTATTTTTTTTTTTTTTTTTTGCGGTACTAAATACCTCTAAATTATACCCAATTATACGTTATTATTTAAGTGCTGTTACCCACATCCTTTATCCTTTTACATTTTCATAACTCATACATATTATGTTTTTATTATTTACCTAATTATTCTCATTTCTTTTGGGCACCCGCTTTTTTTGTGTTACCGAATACCAATGTACCTACCGTTTGTTTAATATTTATGTGCCATTAACTACACCTTTCTTCCTTGTAATATTTTCAATTTTCATATAATACATCTCGCTTAATATTTATAAATGTACATTACATAATTTTATATTCCTACATACAGGTACATTTGTTTTTTATAATTTTTATTTTTTTTTCGGTACCTTTTACCTACCCAATACGTTTATTCATGTATCATTGTACTATATTTTACTATATTAATTAATTATATTGTTTTTGGGCGCCCAATATATACATTTAAATGTAATATGCATGTATTTGTTGTTTATTATTAGTACACAGTACACTATGTTTTGGTACTTATTATCAAGGCTGGGCATTAACGAGTTAATAAGTTAAAGTTAAGTTAAAAAGTTAAGTTACTTTTAACTAAGTTAATTAACGAGTTACTTTTTTTTTTAGAAGTAACTTCTAACTTAACGATTTACATTTTTCTTCATGTTATTCAGTAACTTAACGAGTTAATTAATTGTATTAGCACGTTAAGTTAATTTTTTTCCAAACCACATATTATTTAAAATTAATTCAATTTTGTAAAATTAATTACATTAAAAAAAACCCCGAAATATTAAATATATTTTATTAAATAATAATTTAAAATCATAGTAAGTTTTTATATTGCATATTCACAGAAAATATTTTATAACTTTATTATGGAGGGAAATATCATAGGGGTAACCGCGTCAAAGAAAAATATAACAATTTACTCAGTACCTATCCCATACACGACATATCACCTAACCTATCCCTAATCATTATTAATATCATTACTTATTATTATATTTTTATTCATTCATAGAATTACGGTGATAACTATTGGCCCGTCGATGTAAATAATACCCGTAGTAGCGTGGTATTTACTATTTACCTAATTAAAGTATAATACACAAAATTAATATAAGTACCTACAGTAACTAATTTTATTACAAACATTTACTCAAAATATTGTAAGACATTTTTTGATTTATTGAATTATTATGTTATTTTTTAGCTTTAAAAAAGGTAGGTAGGTATAATTGTTAATTTTATTTAAAAAAAAAAGTAACTTATTTTTAACTAAGTTAAGTTACTTTTATTTTCTAATTAACTTGTAACTTTTACAAGTTAAAAAAAAAATGAAGTTAACTTTTAACTTTAAACTTAACTTACATTTTTCTATATTAACTTAACTTAACGAGTTAAAAAAAATAGTTAACTTGCCCAGCCTTGCTTATTATATATTTATATTATATGATGCCTACTCAAAGCGTTTATTTATTTATGTCATTAAATTTTACTTACTTAATTGTTCTCCTTGTTTCTGCTCCAATGGAAATCGCAGAAAAAAACTTCTTGTAGTCGTAAGTATAGTATGAGAAGGAGAGTTCCGAATACCCAACACACAAGACATTATTTATTACAAGATTCTGAGTGAAACGATGAATGTATTGATTTTACAATGATGTGTGTTTTTTTTTATTTTTGTGTCCGTCATCACATTTTAGAACAGTAAAAGTGCTTGGATTTTCTTCAACAGTATCTTTTCTGATAGGAAAGTGAATCTAGTTGGTACTTTGGGGGGTCAAAAGTAAAAATTTAACAGTAGTTTTCACAAGTGCCGGGAAAAACATCATAAAAATTAAGGAAAAACGGGAATTTTTACGCAAAATGGGTTTTCCAAAAAATCGATTTTGGTTTTTGGTGTAACTCTAAAACAAATGAACGTATATACATGAAATTTTCACTGGTTGTTTATATTTGCATTTTCTATACACGATAACATTTTCAAAATATTTTAATTTATTTTGAACTGTGAAGGGACATTTTCATTTTTTTTTAGTTTTTTTTCTAAAAATATCAATAAAATGTAATTTGTTGGTTGCGGAAGCTTGAAAATTGAATAGAATTCTCCTAGTATATTGTTTCAAAGTCAAATGAAAAATATTAAAAATCGTTAGTCACAGTTAAGATTTGAAAATGTAATACAAGATTTCTTATAAGATTATCTACCTTTATCAAAAAAAAAAATGTCTATAAGAAAGTCAAATTAAATTTTTATGAGCGTTTGAAATTCAAATTTTTACAACATTGGATATTCACTCGATTTCTCAAGTAGCGATTTCCTTATTTTGTTGTAATACAAAAACAAATAACTGTAGATACATGAAAATTTCACTGAATGTTTATATTAGCATTTTCTATACACCATACAATTTTGAAAATATTTTGACTCTTTTTCAGCTGTTTACGGACATTTTCAGTTTTAAATTTTTTAGTTTAGTTTTCTTTATTTATCAATAAAGTTTTATTTGTTGGGCCAAAAAGTGTAAAAATTTAATATAAGGCTCCTGATATATTGTTACAATATCAGTTGAAAAATAGTCTTTTTTTATAAGCATTTAAAGATCAAATTTTGACAAAATTTATAAAATTTAAAATTGAATAATTATTTTGTAGATAAAAATTTATAAAATGTTCAACTTTTATATATAAGGATTGAAAATTTAAAACAATATTCCACGTAAGTAGTTAATTCTGTTACCAAAAAGTCTAAAAAATACAGAAGCACAGTTTATTTTTATATTCATTTAATTCAAGTTCAAATTAACCTAACCATAAAAAACCTAGAATAACTATTTTAGTTATTTTGTTGTGATTGTATAATATTATTTGTCT
Source organism: Macrosiphum euphorbiae (assembly GCA_949089665.1). Lineage (NCBI taxonomy): Eukaryota > Metazoa > Arthropoda > Insecta > Hemiptera > Aphididae > Macrosiphum > Macrosiphum euphorbiae. The sequence goes on along the minus strand of CARXXK010000001.1, from coordinate 175,845,854 downwards.
GTACCTACTTGAAACTTCTAATGTCCACTATTATATATCTATGATAGTATCAGGTTTTTTTGTTTATGTATAACGCGTTATAAGTACCTAATGGATATTCTTATATGATTAATTTGGAATTTATTATAGGTACCTAAATATTATAGGTCAACTTTTTTTAATACCATAGATAAGTATATAATATGTCTTTTACCTAGACTGACATACCGTCTCTGCTCAGAATCGTTTTTCTTATACAATGATATTATATCATTGAATTAAAATTTAATAATATCCATTATACAGTAACCCACTTGTAACCTACTGTACAGCAGAGCACCTTTTTTAAAATTATTTTTAACAAAATTCAAATACTTGTATTAAAATATCATACAGTCCATTTTATTAATTTTAATTTATAGTTTTTAACCTAAAATTGACATAAATAAAAATAATATTGTTTTTGTTGAAAACTAATATTATATTTTTGTTTAGTAAAAGTAGGTAATAACAATGATTAAAATTAAAAAAATACCACATAACATTTTTTATGGTTACTGTATTGGAATTTTTTAAGAAAACTGAAAATCTAATAATTTTAAATTAGTTCCACATTAATAGTTAATATTTACCACTTTTTATTTATTTTTTTTGTTAAAATGTAATCAATATAAGATAAATAATATACTGATGTACAATATATAATACACTTATTTTTAATAATAAAAACAATATTTTCTTTATTACGGAAATAAATTTCAATTACAGTTTATTTTTTCATGTATATTTTAAAAGTATTTTTAATACTTTTTTATTCGAATACTAGTATTAGTATCTTAAGGGGATTCGAAGCAGCGTATTTATTTCATGATTTAGACCTAAAGCCTGACAAAAATACGCCTACTTAGAATTATCAGATTTCAATTCTGTAAAAAGATTCGAGTTCATTGACAATTTTAATAGGTTATTGTGGGAATCAATTTTCGATATTTTTTTTAGAATTCACATTAAATCATATTTCAATTTCTCAATTTTTTGAAAATTGTTTGTGTCTTTCTTTAAAAAGTTAAACAGTTATTCAAAGATCGACTCCCACAATAACCTAGAAAAAAGAACGATGAATTCAAATATGTTTACAGAACTAAAATCCGATCATTCTAAGTTATCGTATTTTTGTCAGGCTTTTAGGTCTCAATTGATTGAAATTAGTTTCTCGTTGGAACAAATATTTTACTATGTGACACGTGCATGCGGGTGCGAACCACTGATTCCGAACGTATCTACGCACACTAATGATCATTTACTTCGCACTCAAACACACTGCGAAACGACTATAATACATCGAATTGCCTATACACGACCCCTTATTAAATCACCGCCTCGAACCCCCATTAATACTTTGTCAAAAGTATTTTTTACAAGACTGTATGAAATGCACATGGCACCTGTTGCTTGTGGATAGAAATTAAAATTAAAATCGTAAACATGAAAAAAAAAATTATGTTTTTATATTTTATTTAAATAAAAAAAATGAATTGACATCATGCAACAGAACAAAAACAAATTTAAAAAAATAAAAGAAAAAGAAAAACATTATAAAATAAATATATTATTTTTAATTTAAAACAGAAAATAATAATATCAAAAAGCAAGGTATTTTATTTATAGGTAATAGTGCATTATAACACTGTCCAGTATACCATATTATAATATATATTATAGTGATGCTAATATAATCTAAAAGTACAAATTATAACAGTTCACCTGTTCACATAACTGCATATAATATTTTCAACTCAATTTTAATTTAGGTACAACAATCCAATAAACAGAAATACATCAAAATCAGTACGTACCATTAAGTACCATATTTACTGTTGGGGATTTTCAAGTATTTGCATATCTACTGGTTATTTATTTCAACATTCGCAACACGAAACGCTAATGAAATTAGCACCCGATATTGAAGACTTTAGTTGCTTTTTTTACGGTAAGTTCACACTATTATTTTAAAATAAATTAATTTCGACATTTTTATATTCTCAGATTTAAATACTGTACATTTTAGCTCGGTGTACATGTTAATATTTTATGCAGGGCTTGAAACCGAAAACAATTTTTCCGGTTTCGGTTTCGGTTTCGGATACCGGTTTTGATTTTTTCCGATTTCGGTTTCGGTTTCCAATACCGGTATCAATTTTTTCCGATTTCGGTTTCGGTTTCGGATACCGGTATTGACTTTTTTCGATTTCGGTTTCGGTTTTGGATACCGGTATCGATTTTTTCCGATTTCGGTTTCGGTTTCGGATACCGGTATTGATTTTTTCCGATTTCGGTTTCGGTTTCGGATACCGGTATTGACTTTTTTCGATTTCGGTTTCGGTTTCGGATACCGGTATCGATTTTTTCCGATTTCGGTTTCGGTTTTGGTTTCGGATACCGGTATTCATTTTTTCCGTTTCGATTTCGGTTTTTAACGGTTTTAACCGGTATTCAAAATCAGTGTCGAATATCAGTTTTAATCCCTGTAATTATAATAATTTATAATGACATAAAATACTGGCTTAGGAACCTACTCGCCAATCGCCAAACATTTCGTGGCGTATGATTTAGCGTCTGGTTGCCTGACAAGTACTATAGTATTTGCAATCAATGATAATATTTACACTGGAATGAATACGTAATTATGATGTATTTAGTTATAGCCTCTCCACTTCATAACACATTTTCCAAATGATTTGCGACCTAATTTTTTAAGAGTTTGTGTAACTTCATCGTTTATAAGTTGAAACTATTTTCTCAATGAGGGGCTAACTTCATGCGTGTCCCACCCACCACATTAATCAAATTGATTGAAATTTGTTGTTTTACTTTTGATTTGTAACTATTTGTAATTATTTGAAAACATATATTCAACAGTATTTTACATTTAATTAAAAATTGTTTGAATTTTATTTATTAAGTATATTATTAATACTATTATCATAGGTGAAACAAGTAAAAACGGTTCAGGTCAGTCAAGCCATGGCCTGATCTAATACTGTGTGGATAACATACTTACTGACTATACATACCCTAAAATATCCAAATTACTAAAAGTACTAAAAAATCTCTTAAATCAGTCAAATCTAAATAAAAAAATCAATGCTCTAAAAACTATCACCAATTTTACTTCTTCAACCAATAACACATAATATAAATTAAATAACAATATAATATATAAATTATAAATATATTATATCATTCCTGTGAACAATATTAAATTGTTATTAATTAATTTACCTACCTACTCAAATTGATAGCTAAATTTTCAGCAATATTTTTACTATAAATTATAATTAGTTACTAAAAAAGTTAGTAGAAAAAGCATAGTATCAATTAATAATATAAATTTACAACCAATTACTTAATATTAATTACTATATCAATAATTATTAAAAACAATATAAATTATTTATAACTATACTATAATTATTGACTCAGTATTTCATAATTTATTTTTGGCTATTGTGTTAATTTAATGTAGGAAAATTATGCCACATAGTTATTTCTGTCTTCTGATTCTCTGTGACGGCAGAAAAACACGACAGCTTATAATATAGTAAATAATAATAGTATTATTGTTATACAATTTTTATTATAGCGTATTTCTGCGTATACTGTTTTAGAATACAATTATATGATTAATCCATTTACCAAAATAATATATAATATATAAATATAATAATTATTATATTGCGTATAATAATAATATATTATACGTCTAATAATTTATATACCCTGTGAAATTACCTATGCAAACATACGGGTGCCCGCAGACGAAGACTACTGCACCAGTGCAGCTAGACCTACTTACATAATAATATATTATTATATTATAAAATATTAATTATAATAATATAATATATTAGGCACCATTAATCATTATTAATATCAATTGTATTACTGCAGAACTCAGAAAGTATACATAATAATATAAATATCTATATAGGTAGGTACTTTCGAGTTAATATTTTAGAATCCAGTAAAAAACTAAGTAAAACCAAGTAAAAAAAAATGAAGGCATAGCACATGACCTAGGCTACAGGTCTAATAAATGGACCAAATTAATAATTTTTAATAATATTATTATAAACGCGCCATGGAAACGGCAATATAAATATTATATACTATTAAAATAAATAATAATATATAATATTTATATGATAATTTATAAAAACTAATAATATACCAACAAAAATACTATGTCAACTCCATGTAAAAAAAATTTAATTTAATTTAATTCTTCGTTTTGCGCACGGAGTAAACAATTACCCCAGACGTATTAATACAGTATATTAATAATTTAATATGATAATTTATAAAAGACTAATAAACTTTAACTTAGCATAGTTATTTTTTATTTAAGAATAACTTAACTTTAACTAGTTAAAAAAATTGGTTGACTTGCCCAGCTTTGCCATCATCCACATGATGTTATAATAAATAATTATATCTTATAAGTTATAATATTATATTTAATATTGATCGCATTGTGTGATAGAAGGATAGAACAAATTTACATAATATACACGATATTTATTATTTTCTACCATATGCATTATAAATTATATTATTCATAGCTTTTAAACAGAAATTCAATTATAGCCTATAGGTTTATTTTAAATGCGTAGAGCTTTTTAAATGTTAGATATTAATGTTACAATTTTTCGACTTCCGTTTCGGATATCATGTTATTTCTTAAGATTTCGTCTTAAGTTTCAAAAAACGGTATTATTTTTTCCGATTTCGATTTTGGTTTCAGATATCGGTATTTATGTTTTCCAATTTCGGTTTCGGTTTTGGATATCGGTATTTATGTTTTCCGATTTCGGTTTCGGTTTCGGATACCAATATTTATTTTTTCCGATTTCGGTTTCGGTTTCGGAAACCGGTATTGATTTTTTCCGTTTTCGGTTTCGGTTTCAGATACCGGTATCGATTTTTTCCGATTTCGGTTTCGGTTTTGGATACCGGTATTAATTTTTTCCGATTTCGGTTTCGGTTTCGATTTCGGTTTCGGTTTTTAACGGTTTAAACCGGTATTCAAAACCGGTATCGAAAATCGGTTTCAAGCCCTGATTTTATGACTAAAATATTATAATGTAATCATAGGCTTTCCCGGGATTTTACTTCAGGTGCAGCACATTTAATTAAATATTGAATACAGAATACACATACCTATATTTCTATAGAGGTGGATAGGCCAGTCGAGCATTCGAGGAAATTTCGTGGGCTCGGGCTGGTAGGATAAAATGGCCCCAACGCGAATTTTTATGACATCTATATATCTATATAATAATACACTTTCAATAAATGCGATAAAGTCATTATTATTTATCAATATTAATATGTGGCCAATTTATGGGCTATTGGGCCATCATAACAAATTATTGGAAAAATTAGAAAAATTAGTTTTCGAAGAGCCGAGACTACCCAATCCACCCCTGCACATTCCTATAACTATGCCACACTCACATACACAAACATGTATAGAAATATATTATATAAGTTCAAAAAAATATAAATTATAATAATGTGTTTTTAAGAATTTATTTAAAAAACGTGGTTTTCTGATTAAATAATATAAGCTAACGAGTAACGATCTAAAATTCTTAAAAGAAAATTGAATCCGATTAATATGTGTGATAGTACTAATAAATATAGTAACATAGTAATAATATAATATATATCAAGATCTAATGAAGGTCTACTCTACATTGGGATCTGAAATCTAGTTAGTACCTATGCCTACATCTGTTAACCGTCATAATTCATAATATTGTATGACATTGGATGAACGAGTATATTTGCATTTAAACAAGTTCGTATTTGCATAATAAACTACAGTACATTCGAGAATCGTCTTAAAATATTTGTGAAAATTGTATTTATACCATAGGTAGGTATATATGTATATTATGTTTATTTATTGGCCAATATATTTTACATTTATACCATTAAATACTGTTGACTGTTGAGGAAGAATTTGGACTTTGCCCAGAATAAAATCAACATAGTATACATACATATAAGTACAAAAAAAATATAAATTATAATAATGTGTTTTTAAGAATTTATTTAAGAAACGAGGTTTTCTGTTTAAGTAATATACAGATATGTTTACAGCATGAATATTATTCCAACTAAATTGCTTAAACTTATTCTTTAAGGTATTATGGAAATCGATATTTTATATTTCTGTCGCACAAAGTATGTCATTTAAAAAATATTTTTGTGAAAAAAAATCAACATTTTAGACAACTATTATTTTACTAATATCTATTGTTTTAAATACAAAATTGTTTAGAATAAGACACAATCATAGGCACCAGGTACATGGGTGCCCGGGGGCTCAAGCACCCATTAAAATTATTATGGGGTGCCGGGCACCCATTAGAATATTGAAAATGTATAGAGTGTATTTACATCCAAGTTTTGACAATTTTAGCAAACGACTATTGAAATACAATTCTAGCTGTGATAAAAATTGCAATTTTGAAAACAAAAATAAATTGTATTATTTGTATTGATAATAAAATGTAAAGGCGGGTTGCCACTATACACGTTCATGTGTACGTTTATACAAATCCTTTGCCGTGATTGGTTGGTTAGGTTAAGTTACCACACGGTTAACCACGAATCACGATACTGTGTGGTTTTACATAGCTGAACATTTTTCGTAATCGTGTATATAGTGGAAACACGCCTTGAGATAGTACAATATTTGTAACCACTAACCTACATCGTGGTAGATATTCAATCACAACCGAGGTATCCATCAACAATCTATCTATGGCTGATGAGACAAATTACAAAATTATTATTATTTTGGCTGTTCCGGTATCGTCTTGTACTTCGGAAAGATCTTTTTCAGCACTTCGAAGATTAAAAACCTTTTTAAGGTCTACAATGAAACAAAATCGTCTTAACGATATTTGCTTTATTGTTTGTCCGTCGTAATGAAGATATAGACATTGATAGCTAAGGGCTAACTCATTTATAAATTCAATTATAATAATAGGTAGGTACGTCAAAGCATATTTATTTTCTGAACAGTCAAATTAAATTTATTTTATTTTTTGTTTTACTTATTATTATTATTTATAAATAAGTTCCCAATTTGGTATACATTTATTTTGTTGTATAATTAATATATTTTGTAATCAATGATGATCGCATATTTCAGTATACAACATGGTATATATTATAATTTAATATTTGTATACACCAAAAAAATCCATAAGAAAATGCAAACGTTTTTGGTGAAGTCGTAGAATCATGACACCTATAGGCGAAATTTGGAGAGCCAAAATTAAAATTTTAGGGGGTTAAATTGCAACTAGCCCCACTTGAAAAGACAATTCCATTTTTTAAATTTTACGAGGAAATTTGTCTTGACCAGTGGCTAAGCCCCCTCCCCCAAAATTATGTATTTATGCCTATGTTAGTATGATACCAATGATACCAAGGCACCCATTAAGTTTTTTGAAACCTGGCGCCTATGGACACAACTCTTAATAAATTACTGTAATCAGTTTGCATAAAAGTTGAATCATTCCCGGTGAATGCAAATATGATTCCCCTCCAAAAATAAATTGTCAAAATTAAAAAACCAAGAAAACTTATTTTCCAAACGCTGAGACACGTTATTATTGTGTGGACATTTTATATTATGCACACAGGGACAGAAAATTGAATGCCACTATTTAAGAATTTTTAAGTGTTCTCGGAATTAAATCAAAGTTTTAAAAGTAAAATGTTGTTTTAAATTATTTTGCATCAATAATTTTGCCAATTATCTGTTCCTGTGAACAATTATAAATATACTACACAACTGTACGTCAATGCACTGAGATGTAAGACTGCAGTAACTTAACTTTTAAACTCTAAATAAAAATAAAAGTTTAATTTAATTTTCAATGTTTAAACTGCTTAACTAACTCTTATAAAAATGCATCCTAATATAATAACGACCTTTAGTTATTTTATTCAAACAAACGTTTTTTACCTTAATCGTTCGGTTCGTTCTCTATAGTGGCGCCGAACTCTAGGTACAGAGGCCGCAATAAAATATGTTTTGAGTGGGTTGTGGACGGTTGTGGTATCTATAGGATCTAGTATTAATGGCCTGTCACAGGGGCGGAGTGGGAACCAAATCCAGGCCGGGAGTTTAAAATTTATCCAGGCCACCCACCAAATTTCTCGCTATGCTCGAATTTGGTTTTTCTATTTACCTATTTCAAAACTACTTTTAGTATTATAAAAGTATTTCAATCAATATCTTGCCATTTCTATTAACTTCTGTCTTCTAACATATTATATTAATTTACCACTAAGTACTTATTCCTGAAAGTCTGAAAAATAAAATTAGTAGGTATGGTTTAATAGTTGAAATCAACGAAATATTATTAATTATAATATTATACATTGTGTTGTAATTGTTTAGGTATAGTAGATATAAGGTAATAAGTAATAGATAAATACATACATTGTAAACAATATATAATAAAAAAGATTTATACATTCATAATAATAATTTAGATAATAGATTAGATTTCTCACCAACTGCATTTATGATAATATTGTTATCTATTTCCATGAGAATTTAATTTTCGATATTCATTAGCATAAAAGAGTCAAGCTAATCATTGGTCATTGAATTTCTCAGCCTGTTTTTTAAATACTTCAATGTTTAAAATGGGTGTTTTATTATAAAAATAACCGACCTATTTCAATATTAGGTATATTGCTTTGATTTTATTTGATGTCTATATATTTATGTACCAAATATTTTGTAATTTTATATCCAAAACTTTATCATAAGAGTATACGGTTGTACGAGGCTATCACAATGTACTATTATTGCATTAATAATATTTGCAGTACAATTATTTAATAGAAACAAATTTACGACGCATTTAGCATTAACTAATATTTTGTAAATTAAATTAAATTTTAAAAAAATCCAACAAAATAGCCAGGTCACCAGGTCATCTGGAAAATTCCCATTTCCAGACCGGCCTTTCCGCCCCTGGCCTGTTATAAGTATTTGGCTAGAAGATAATAATTGTAGATATGATAATAGGTTTAACATTAATACATAACATTTCTAATTAGTTTCTATTCATTATCTATTTACTTACACAAAACAAAAATACATACATCCATAATAAGTAGTTTAACAGATTATTTTTCGAAGAAAAGTAGGTACCTATACCTACACCGTTACATACAGTTTTAAAATATTAATTTTATTTTGATAAAAACATTTTTGTTATTTATAATAACAATATTATATTTGCAACAGTAATGTTTAAATTATTTATTTATTTTAATGGTTGTGAAAAAAAGTTTTTATTGGATTCATAAAGGGGAAAAAACTAATAATCGATATAGGTATAGGTGTTTGTATAAAGTTTAACATTTTGTGATATAACTTTGAATGAACATCGTCGCCACTGGTTTTCTATATGAAATTTGTATACTAGATGGCTATAAATATATACAATTATTATTTTATATTTAATATTTTTAAAGACCACGAATACTACGGAACATTAATTTTCTACTGGCTACCCACCTGTGGTATACTGACTGCCAATTTAATTTTGTTCTTACTAACTGTTATTCATTATTCAAGAATTAAATCTGAACTCAATAAATTCAGACAAACCGATTCAAAAACAGAAATATTCTTGTTTACAAAGCGAGGTAAGATTACAAAAGGATAATATCCGTTCACACAGGGCAGATACCGTATAAATTGGCTGTCAACTACTTTTAGTACCTACCTCCATATTCATTATTTAAAACTCCTTCACTATAAATAAGGGAGCTCACGAATTGTCTACCATCTGACCCTCAAATTGCCATCTAAGAATTTTTTTTGAAAAAGGTTACCCGAATTGCCTCCCGATTTCAATAATATTATTCACTCGACTCGCTTCCTATTTTAGGTAGTGACCCTCTTGTACTGGTACATAGCGATAGCTATATAGTTAATCGATTTAGGTAAATATTAATAAATTTAATTAACTTGGTGAATCGAGCCAATGCTGATTGATTTAATGTAAATTATGGTTAACTAAATGTTTTAGTAAATAGCAGTAATTAATAGGACGTAGCAGCAATAATAAAAATAATATATTATAATCAATATATTATAACATAATTTAGATGAAATATCACTCTGTTACACAGTTAAACACTTTTCGAACTGAATTTTATTACGTTGATTGGTTTTCAAATAAGCTGAACACATTTTTTTGTACATGTCCATCGTTTATGTCATTAGCTAAGTTTTTTTGAAATCCAAACTTAAAACCATCACATATTATAATTGTTTTACTCTTCTCGCTGATCACGCTGATCACGTTCATTTTTATAAGATATATTATGTACGACTTACAACATCGTACTTATAAAGGTATGCTATAATAACGTGTTTTTATCGTAACACTAGGGCAAGCAAAACTGACTGTGTTGAACTGGTGAGTAAATGATTAACTGATAATAACTGATTTATAAGATTATTGTATTCGAAAAAATAATCGATCTGGGAAATAATGTATGTCTTAAAAAAATAATATTTTTGAACATTACTGAATAATATAATAATAATATCTTATAAAAATTGATAGTACACGTAAAACTATCGATATATTAATTAATATAATCCAGGTAGGTTATGGGAGGCAATTCGAGCAGACCGTTTGAGTATACTCTAATCCAGGGGTCTCCAACCTTTTTTTACGGCGGGCCAAATTTGATATACGCTTTGGCATCGCGGGCCAACATTTTTAGAAATGTGTTGTCTAAAAAAAAAAAAAAAAGCTCATATTTATTTTAATACAGCACAGAGCACTACATTCGATAAGAAACAACACTAAACTGTAATAATTATAAAAACTGATTCTATATTATATACTCGATACATTACAGTAGACTCGCGCAGTTAGAAAAACCCGTCGATTACACGTTCGATAGCGTTATTATTACAACAGAAAAAGTTGATCGTATCTTATCTGACCATCATCGCGTAAGTTTCGAGTACAATATAAGTCAGATAAGTGTGATTGACGAGTTTATCTATTATTAGTTAGTATTAGTGTATATGTATAACTATTATAAGTTGTTATGAATAATATCTACCAAAAGAAAATAAATAAATTAAAAACAATGAAAAATAATATATTATTTTCAAAACATTAATTAGCTTGGCGGGCCGGTGCAAAAAGCTTGGCGGGCCGGATCCGGCCCGCGGGCCGTAGGTTGGAGACCCCTGCTCTAATCGATGCCGAAAACACCCGGAGGCAATTCGAGTAAAAAAAGGTCACCTACCTAAATTTGGGAGGCAATTCTAGTCAGTGTTCGGACTCATCTAGATGAATATCTAGGTAATTATTTGTTCATTTTCTATCTTATCTAGATAAATAGTTACAATAGGTATCTAAACGTTCATCTTATATAATTTTTTTACTAATCGATATACGATATACCATATGTACAGAGTGATAGTTTTTTGAAAAACGTAATCATTTGTTATTTGCAGACTTATCATATACGTAGTCGTTTTGTATATTTCTATATTTCTATATTCTGTGTTTTTGTGTTTTAGACGAACGACGTTCAGCTCTGGTGGGACTGACAAATTCACTCGAGTGGATCTTCCGGCACCGCGTTTCCGTCGCCGTAGCAGCTCCCGGAAAGGCACCTGGAGACGTCCGTCTTTCCGTCCGGAAAACGTGGCCGCCGATCGATGCGACTTTCCACCTCCGCCGCCGCCAGTGCTAAACGTGGGCCCGGCCGCGTACGACAAGTGGCAGCCACCTACTTTCTTCACGGAAAGCGTGGCCGCCCTTCGCTTCTAGTTTCCGAGACCGCCGCCGACGCTGCCGGTCCGAAACGTGGGCCCGGTCGCAGCTGCATGCTATTACGTGGGCCCGGCAAGGTTCGCCATGAACGTCCACCTGCCCCTTCCTTGTGGAGTGGCCCCGTCGATGTCCACTTATCCGCCCCCACCGATGAGTCGATTGTGAATGTGTGATAGCGATAAGTGATTATCCGTTTATCTATAAATAATACAATTTATTAGTCACTTAAGATGCAACACCTCGGTTTTTTATTATTAGAAAATGCCGATTCTGATAATGTTGTATGTATAACCCGTCCAGTTCATCTTGGCTCAAAAAACTATTTAGTATTTACTGATGATTACTGTTATAAAAATATATATTGTAATAATTAAAATCTAATTGTTGTTACTACTCACTTGTCAAAAAATACTTTCACTTAATAATTATAATTTCTATTAATTGCTATTAGCTATACTGTTGAAGTGAGCTTTTAAAGCCAAAAATTGTTCTAGTATACTTTTGAATTTTGATGCAACCATACCAATAGCTAACCAACGAGTGATTATGATAGTGAATCAATTTAGGTGAAGACTTTCCATCATACAAAGCTTCAAACAAACTTTTATTTGTCAGTTGTCTCAAACAGCTGTGTGAAAACCAATTTCTTGTCTATCGAACAAAAAATTCTAAACTACTATAGGTACTTCTTTGCATGCATGGGCTAAGCAAATGTTAAGCGAATGACAAATACATTTAATAAGCTGAAGATCTGGTATTAATTATTTTAATAGTGTACACAATGATTTTTTCTCACCATGTCTATAAGAAAATATTACAATTGAGGGAAACATAAAATTAATCATATAATATAATATTTATTTATTTTCGTCATAGTAACTACCAATTTTTCTAAACTGCTTGTATAAACTACAATCATAATTGAAATATTTTAAAAATATTATATTATATTAATCAATACAAATTCGAAATGAGTTAAAAAATAATATTAATTTATGTAAAAGTTTATAATATTATTATGTAAACTCGGCCCGTGTTTCATTATTCAGACTAAAATAAATTTCTTAGTTCTTACCAAATCATATATGTCGGAGACTACCTACATTTGTAGGAGTTTACTATTCCCCTATAAATTACGTTTTGCATTAATTATCATTTAATAATATACTATACATTACGTATTAAAGGTATTATATATTTTGTTTTGCGGTGTTTAATTATTTTGGTTATCGCTTTCCATTATACGTGCAAATACTTGAAAATTAAAAGCTATCGTTAGGTGACATTGTCAAAGTTTTAGGACAACTTGGGTGGGCCAACTTCTTGACTTTGACAGCTCTCACTGGTCACCCAAGTTACTTGCAATTATTTCTAAAAATGGACTTGAAAATTGTTGTTAATCATTAGCTTTCGTTTGATACTGATTTCAAAGTTCTGGGTCAAAATGGATGGAGGACTACGTGAAGTAGGTCCATTGAATGTTTTAACTTGCAAATTCTAAAAATAGACTTGCAAATACTTGCTTATAACTTGCAAAATAATGGCATAGATTTTAAAACAATGGCAGTATTTAGGTGTGCCTACTTCACGAACGTAGCACAAATGAGGGGAATCGCAGCAACATAAATCATCACAAACGAAAAAACCCAGAGTTCAAACTCAAAATGTTTAATGGGCGTTGAATAATTTAATTTAAACAAAAAACTGCTAATGTTCACATAGGCCCCATAATGGGCGTGCTGAGGACATGCGGTATAAATTTAATACCGTAATAATGTAAAAATAAGATTTCCATAATCCATACATTTATTTATTGTATTTTTTTTTACCATCGTGTGATAGAATTTCACTTACAAACTACTTTCGCGTCATGACTCGGACGACCGGAATGTACGTTTTTATAGCCTTACGGGCGACGGGTACCTATACTGTATATAAGTAGGCTTATCGTACATCTTAAATAATATTCATTCGTAGAGTAGATAATAATATGGTAAATGATAATTATTCAATATACATAATGTTTTAACTGGTTTTCGGTTTCTCCCGACGAGTCTGTTTAGTAAATTCACGTTAACACGTTTTGCAGCTAGCATTTCAACGCCGTAATAGGTACACATTAAAGTTATTTAAAGATAAGACTCTATATGAAAATTTAGTGAAGTGTCTACAATGATCCAAGTTAATATTTTGAAGCACAACCAGTTCCCTATAAAGAAATGTATCTATATAAATATAATACCATTAGGTACGTTATAATGTACCTACCTATTGTATAGGTATATCATATATATAGGTACCTAATATAAATAAAATGTTCATTTCTGAAATATACCTGTATTATATGCAAGAATACAGGTATAACTACAGATACAAAATATGTATTAATGTA
>CARXXK010000001.1:175775174-175831558 GCA_949089665.1 Macrosiphum euphorbiae | reverse complement strand
CCCAACCTAGGCCTGTTTCCCTCAAGAACTGCCTGTTGGTTATGATGCGAATAATAATTTCGTTATAGTCATAACTCATAAATCATAACAAGAACAACAATTTGTTTGTTAAAGCCTTAAAGGCTCTGTCAAACAGAAAGCGTTATTTTCACGTCGCGTGGTTTTGTAATTTGTTATAACTCTGCAGTCCGCTTTATTCACGCGCGTGAAAGCACCACGCAGAAGAGCCATTTGCCGCTTCAACAAGCGTATAACGCGTTCTGTTTGACAGAGCCTTTACAAATAATAAACAACGAGACGTAATGTTACTCTCTGGTACCTACCTAGAATAATATTATAATCTTAAATATTTATCGTGATAAATTTACAAACACATATTTCAGCTACCTATTTCATCCACTTGATTTTAAACGGTTTCGATAAGTATAAGGCAAAACTACCTGTTTGATTTATACATATACTTTTTTAAAACTACATAATAAATCATATAGATATATATAGATTTATATATATATATATATATATATGTATATTATATAATTCATAATAAATAATCCAACTTAGGTATGGCCATATCTCATATTAATCCTTCAAATGTACGGTAGTCCTTGCTCAGGTAGAGTATATTTATTTATTTTTTTTATTTAAGAAAATTTTTATTATTTGATTAACACAAAATGATACAAAGTATTAAATAAATATTAATACAAATTACCTAGGGAGTCACAGTGTACAAATATGATTTAACTAAATTACATAATTAAATATACGATAATAAAAAAAAAGAAATATACAATATTTTCTTGATTCTTATACCTAATACGTTTTGTAATAGGTACCGAATCATAAACATAATCACTGAATTATTTAACCTAATAAAATATAATTTATAAATTTACTGATGTTAGTATTATCAATAAAAATATTTATTTTCACATCTATTGGAAAAGAGTTAAAATTAACAGGATAGTTAATGAACTTTTGTCCAAAACTCGTTTTTATGTAGGTACTATATCACTTTAACATTAAATAATCAGGCCAGGGGAGGGGGGAGGTCATCTGACCCACAGTATTTTTTCTCAGTTAAATGTGGCTCCTCGAAAAGGCAAACTACATTAACATTTTTTTATTTGAAAAAATTATGTACAGTGGAGGATTCGGGGGAGGGGCACTTGTCCCCTGTCAATTATATGCGCCCCCTCCATCAAAATATCGAAGATCTGCAGCTGATTATGTACAATGAACAATAATAAAATAATATTAAATACTTATAGTAATTTATAAAATGTACACAGGCTCAAGAATGTTTCTATACAATTAAAAATATAATTATATGATTGTTTAGGTATATTATAACGTAGATTTATATGTAGCCGTGAAGACTGAGTATTGAAGTAAAATAGCGCGTACGAAATCGTGCTTATAAACGTATCAACTTATAAAACGTAGCTAAATTCGAAAAACACGAGAGTAAAAATATGTCAGATACATTATATAAGATAAAAGATTTTATGAAGTTGACATAAATTAAATTGATATATAATCGGAATACCGTTCATTATGTCTAGTTTGCCAACAAGTGTATGACAATACTATTGAAACTGAAGTAACTGGACCCTTAAAATTTAATGAAGTATTGATAAGTTAATAATATCACGGAGACGTGACATGGTATCATCGTATAAAAATGAATATACTTTGTATAAAATATTTTATACACTTCCAGTCAGCAGTGAAACTGCAGAAAGAAGTTTTGGTCGTCTAAAATTTCTTAAAACTAAAGCATTTTAGATTACCTATACAGGATTATTTTTTTATCGTGAAACTGGTTCACGATAAAAAAAATCACCCTACATAACTATTTAAGTATATAAAAAGGTATAGTTATAAGAAAAAATTATTTAGCTCTTGTAAATTAGGTATTTCAGTCAAAAGTATTGATGCATATTATACAAAAATTTAGAGGACCCTAGTTAATAACTTAGATAACCAAAATTGATCTTTTGACTGTCAAAATGTTCAGAAAAAAAGCTTTACCCAGAATCCATCCAAAAACATAGTGGTTACCATTTGAAAAAATAAAGTCGATCTTATAATTGGTACAAATGTTGAAAATGTTATAAAAAAAATTTTCTGTTAAAAATAAAGAAACACATATTTTTTTGTTTTAACGAAATTCCATATCATCGATCCATAATTGTTGAAAAAAAAGTATAAACCCGCTTACAGTGACATACGAATATAAGATACATCCAGTATATTTTTTGTATAGTAAATAATTATACAATAATATAAAAAAATGATACAATTATTTTGAAGTTAAAGTTGAAAAGGGGCCTACTATGTGTATGATGTCCCGGGGCCTAATTAATCCGGGCTTGCTCAAAACATGCCTTCGCTCAACCATGACTGAAGATCGGCTATCAAATTTGGCCATACTGAGCATAGAAAGCAACATAGATTGATTTTGATTTTGACATTTTCACTAATGAAAAAGCTCAAAAAATGTATTGTAATGTTCTAGTTCTCTACTAATATTTTCATGTAGGTATTATAAAATATAAATTTATAAATGTATTGTTTTTGACTTAATTTGTATTGTATTAGAACTTAGAACCACTTTCTACATCTCTTGTGAAAATGAAACCAGTCAATTAAAACTAAAATAAAATAAATATACTGCAAATATACATGAAAAAATAAAATAATAAATATGTATAATCCTTTCTTGAAATAATTTAAATGTTTCAGGTAATTTTTTTAATTGATTATACATTTTAATGCAACAAATAATAATAACAATTAATTAAATATAGCTTCAATACTAAAGCCTATCAAAATGTGATGTAAATAACTAAGGCTTACACTGGGCGACATTGTAATACCTAGTTGGTTGAAGTTTCTAGGCCTCTCGTAAGGCAGACCCACAGTTCTAAAATCCTGGGTAAGCCACTGAATCGGACTATAGTTTGCGGCACTATAGCTGCTGTTCGTGCACATGTGTATAAGAACCAAGAGAGTACCTAATAGCAAATTCTACTAATTAATGAAATTACCTACAAGACATTTCAAAAACAGTATGTATTAATTGATTCATAAATATCTCAATAATTGTAGGTATATAAAAATACAGTTTTTAAATTATTAAAAAGTTGGTATATCGTATACCTGGTATTCAATTATCCATGAAAAAGAAACATGTAAGCTTTCTAACAATAAAAATAAATTTAAAGAAACCCGTTATAACTTCAGCTATAGAAAAAATTATCTATTTATCGGAGACAGTATACGTCTCGAGTCCTATAACGACGTGGTCACTCGATGTGTTGCAAGTACCTAACACTCTGAATAAATATTAAAATATGTGTCTACACACCGACTCAAAAGGACTGTTAAAAAAACACTCACTTGACGATTTTTTCAACGTCGTGATTAAACCTCAAGGCCGTAAACGTTGCACCGCCGCGCCGTCGCAGTACAGCCCTGAGATGCGCGGCAACAGTCTGGCGTAAATTACTTTGCCCTCCAGGGCGTCTGCGACGACGATCATCAAGGGTCTTAGGAGGGAGGGGGCCATATTTTTGGCACGACACGAGACACGCTCACAACACATTCGGGCCTTGACAACAACGTCGTCCACCGTCGTCCGACGCATCACGTGGTCCAGTCGGGCTGATGCAGTCCACACCGTCTTCGGGGCGTCTGCGACGAAGACCGTAAAGCGTTGGACCAGGGCGGAGGCCATTCTTTTGGCACGACACAAGACACGATCATAACAAGTTCAGGCCTTGACAACAACGTCTTCGACCGTCGCGGCCGAGAACATGGATCAAGTCTGCTGCGATAACGGATATAATAGCCGTCAAAGACTTATACAACATGTAAGTAAACGGCGTCCTGTGTATAAGTTTAAAGTGGTGTATAGTGCTTATACCGAGCGTATCGACAGCTGCAGCTGGTGCCGTGGTTAATGGGTGGGTGTCGGGTGGTATAATATATTTTGTAAAATTGTCCATAAATATTATTACACCTATAAGTATTATGTAGATTATAGCTATATTTGTCAATGGATTTGATACTCGGAGAAAGCATCCACCTTGTTTGTTTTATAGTTAATACTATACTATACTAATACCACTTGGTATTTTATCATTGTAAAGTGTCGCCGAAATCCAATCATGTTTACCTATGTATGATAGCTTATGCGTATACACACATAATTTTTCTGAGGGGTGTTAAAAATGAAAAATGTGAGGATTTGGAAGGTAACTGGTAACCACTCTGCTGTAAGGTTGAATTCATTCTTAGTAAAAATATTAGCTATTATATTTATTAAATTATATTATTATTAATTGTTATAATTGCATTAATGTTACGTTACCGCCTATTAAATATATATATATTTATATGTTTTGTTATTATCATAATTATATTATTATTAACTTTTGGTCAACACAAATTTTTCGTTGATCGGTCAACTTGGTTGGGTTCGTGTTATACCCAACGTATAAATATCCAATAAACTTAAAATATTATCTTTAAATTAATATATGCAACTGCTCACATCGAATACGTGTGATGTAAAGCATTGAAAACCCTTGGTCTTGTCATCCGATTAATAAAGGATTTTCGGCTTGAATCGTCATTAAAAACACTTTTCTGTGCGCTTGTGTGCCCCATTTTGGAATATGGGACCGTAATATGGGACCCTCATACTGCAGACAACGCAAGACAAATTAAGCGTGTTCAGCGCCGGTTCCTACTCTATGCTAGTCATATCCTTAAGATACCTTGTGCACCTCATAACTATACACCGGTTGCTAATCATCTTGGTATGGCATCTTTAGCCGAACGTCGCCGTGTCGCAGGTCTTAAATTCCAAGGGGGTCTTTTAAACAATACTATAGATTCTCCAGTCCTTCTCTCGAAAATCTCCATTAAAGTTCCATCCCGTCCATCCCGCTCAAAGGCCCTCTCCTATGTCCCACACGCCACCACTAACTGTATGACTAATGTGACTTTAAGACGCCTAATGTCGTCTTATTGTAAAATTTCTATAATGATATAAAATATACATTGTAATGTCAAAAAGGGCTAAGCCAGTATAACAAATAATAAATAAATAAATAAATAAATAAATATTTTGAAAACGTCATTATGTATATTTAAATATAAAAATATTCATGAAAGCTTTAAGAGAAAGTCAGCGCAATATTAATTTTCTATCTCAAGCCCGGTCGGACCTACGCCCCCCCCCCCCATACACGCCACATAAATAAAATGCTTTTACGTTAAATCGTTTTTTATGATTTTAGAGTAATCTTAGAGTAAAATAACCTTAGGATTCTTTTTCCAGTACATCTTGAAGATATGAAATATGTACCACTGCACCTGTTATTTATTTTTCAAATGGATTATATTAATAATATTATATTGACTACAATAAATTAGTACTTATACCATAATAATATAACGGTAACACGGAACCCTGTATAGGCAATTGAGCTACATTACTGTCGAGCGAGTCCATTTTTCCGGTATCTCAAAATTAACTATTATTGGTAAATAGTCAATTTTTTTTAACTATGATAATAATATATCAAATATTAATATAATTTATATTTATAATAACTATAGTATTTTAATGTATTTAAATTATTATAATGATATTGTAAAGTTGCCCTATTCAAACACGGAACAAACAGGAGTTTATCATTATTTCCCCTAAATATCGTACAGTTATTATACTAGGTATTATATCCGTAATCCTTAAATATATGACCATAGTCCATAACACATGTACTTACATGATAATATAGGTACCTATTGTATGGTGAAAGTATAGTTATGATTGCTCTTGTGTCACATGTTCGTTCCAGAATTCTGCCGTGAGATAGAATTTTCTTGTTAATCGTGCTCTACATACCTCTAATCTCTGGGCTTAAAATAAATCTTACGTTTGATGAGATGATGCTCATATACTGTTAGGTATTTTATGATACAGTGTTAACGATTTCAGTAATTCGTATGGTGATGACGTGTAGGTACTGTCAGATATGTAAAATTTCATGTTTTTTACTGACCCTATGAAACTTTTTGCTCTTTTCGACCTGTCATTTGATTTGTATATCTATTCTACGGTTAAAATTGTTTATTATACTTCACCACCTTACCAAACAATATTATAATAGTGATTATTATTAGTGATGTGTTAGCTGTTATTAATTCATTTATTAAAATAAAAATAATACTTCATAATAGTATCCATCACTCTTTGGCAGGTAATGAAATATTTAAAACATTTCAATTCAAACATTTTCAACTACAATTTAAAGATTTATTTTATATCAAAATGCTAAGGTGGGCTAGTTAATGAAAAAACTTAAATCAAGTTAAAAGAACACAAGATCGATAAGTTAGAAATTACCAGTTAACAAATTCCATAAATTCAAAGTTAATATGGAAAAAAATACTAACTTAAAACAGTTTATAAAAGTTATTCTAATCATGACATTTTTAAGATTTGAGATTGGAATTTAGCGATCAATGTTCATACGCCCAAATTTTATTTTGAGAATTGAAATGCATTTTCGCAAGGAATACGATCCAGCACAATTGAAATTGGCACAAGTAATAATGTTGCTCAAACTAGGGAAACCTACTGAAGATATTACATCATACCGACCAATATCACTACTTCTAAGTTTGTCTAAGCTTTTAGAGAAACTTTTGCTTGAACGTCTTAAACCGATCATAGAGGCAAACAATGTTATGCCAGAACATTAGTTTGGATTTCACAACAAACATTCGACACTTGATCAAGCATACCTAGTCACTCATGTGATTAGTAAAGCTTTTGAAGAAAAAAAGTATTTCTGTGGAGTATTCCTTGACCAATCCCACGAGCAGATTCAGCTAAATATCTTGGAATGCATCTTGACTCTCGTCTAAACTGGAAACAATACGTCCGCCAAAAAAGATTTAGGTATAAGAAAATATTCGAAAACTTTATTGATTAGTCGGACCTCACAACGAGTGAGCCGTCGAGAACAAACATCTACTGTATGTAGCTATTATTAAACGGATTTAGAGATTCAACTGTGGGATTGTAATATGTAATATTAATACTATTGAAATATGTTATACACTGCTGTCGAATTATCGCTGCCGCAGCCTACTGGTTCGAAAGAAACATAGCAATTCACCGTGATACTAATATGATTCTGCATACAAAGGACGACGAAATCCAAAGATTTTCTCTCTAACATGAGACGAGTCTGGATCACCATGTCAATCCATTGGCCATCCAATTGTTGCATAACTCCAATGACATCAGACGACATAAGCGTCTGAAACCATATGAGTTAGTTTACGATTTTAGATTAAGGCAGGAGCCACTTCAAGGGAAGTGACTCCGTCAAAGTGTAAAGTATAATATATAATTTATATCTAGTATGTAAAATATATATAATTGTTAAAAACATTTATAAAGACTTTTGGGTCTTTTAAATAATAAAACCCCAGCTAGTCTCAGATAGAGGGCATTTAAAAAAAAAAATCATAAGTTGATAAGAAAATGAACTAACTATTTAGGTAAGCTAAATATTTCAAAAATAATTAACTTTTTAACTAGCCAAGTACACCTTTGCCAAAATGTAACTGTCTATATTAATTTACTATTCTTAGATACCTATTATAACTACTTCTTCTTTTGAACTACCTACAGTTGTTTATAGTGGTGGCTTGTGTGCTTTTAATGAAGTAGTGCACATATGAAACAAATAGAACCAATATATATATATATACTAGCTGATCCCGTGCACTTTGTTTCTCGTTAAATGTACCAACTCTATATGACTCAAACTTTGTTTAATTCGTTATTTAATATTCGGTGTATGGTGTTAAAAATGTATCTTAACTCTTCTGTTGCCTGGGATGAAAATTCTGGTTCGCAGCAGTATATATTATCAGGTAGGCAATCTACCTGCTGTTCATCCAGTATATGTGGGTATAATTTTTTTTTCAAATTGCATATTTTTTAATTTTATAATGCATATTTTAAAGCATATATTTCACCTGTTTCTAGTGCATAAATGCATGCATACTTAAGACTTTTTTAGTGCATGAAATTCACAGCCCTGATAATTACCTATAGTAAAAGCTAGAATACTTCAACCGATTAATTTTAAAACTTTTTAAAATGTTTTTTGCATAACCTTGGCTAATAATATCAATGATTCCAATAGTTTCAAGGCATATTATATTAAATGGTTTTAATAAATTAACTGGGTTGTAGTTACCTACCTATAATCTATAAAATATTATGCCAAATAGATTTTTTAATTATGGAGGTACTGGAGCTAGTCATCAATCAAATTCCATATTTATTTGAAAAATTTATAAAAATATTATTAAATTGGCTGATCAACTGTATTCCAAATCGTAGTACTGTAATACATTTAACAACTTTTATGTTTATAAATGTACAGACGTGAAAGAGGGTAAGTCCACTAGTCTTATACATAGTTAATAATTCATAAAAATTATTATTTAACAACGAATCACATTCAACACAACTAAAAATAGAAAATATTTATACTATTATTGAATCAACTGATCAACTGTATTCCAAATCGTAGCACTTAAATATCTTTTTTTATAACGTATTTATAAATTTACAGTATTCAATCAAAGTAAGTCCAATGATTATATAAATTATTTATAATTTATAATACTAATCATTTATAATAACGATGAACGTATATACATTCACAGCTGTTACGGGTAAGATCATTTACTATTTTTACTTAATTCATTATAAAATACAAGTCAATAACATAATATGTAAATAGTAAAATCTCCTTACAAAGTAAAATAACAACATCCCCGCTTAACCTATAACTCGTTTATTTTAGTCTTCGAATAACGAAAACTCCTATATACCTGACAAATCAGTTGGAACCGAGTGATTATTCCGTTGTAAGAAGGTCTTACGATATTTCATTTTAACGGAAAACCGTTTAATCGACTATTAAAGTATAAATTGATATTATATTTGTCAAGAACCTATCTCTGGCATTAACTAATGGGAACGAGTTATGTACTGAACCATAAGAGATAAGAATAGCAGCTAGTACCTATCAGTCTATGCTACTCAGCTGGGGAATACGTGTGCGCAGTATGGATCAGTCATGTAAAGAAAGTGGAAACAGCATTAAATTGACACGATAATTTTAACGACGGGATAATTAAAACCAACCATTATTGATAAAGCACAGATCTTATAATATTTAATTAGGTATTATTCGGAATTGCGCACCCGAAATAATACGCGAAGTAGCAGCAAACATAGAAAGAGAAAAAAATAAACGACGACAGGCATTTACTCCAACGCGTAGCAGGTGAGAATCAAAGAAATATTTTATGCAAACGACATCAGCATTAAGGGTAAGCCTATGGAAAGCCGGATTGAGGATTGAAACAATGCCGGATTGAAGCATGGAATGAGCGAACAAAAAAGGACAAGCTCACCGGCTGGGGCGTACCTACAGAATCCTTACCATCTGGTCATAACCTACCATGGAACATGTTGTAAACTCTCAACCGTCTGAGGACCTAAGTGAGAAGAACTAATGAAAACTTAAATATATTATGTGGAATGACAGATAATGAGGAGAGAAACAAACAATAAGCCGTTTGTTTTAATGTACATTGTACCTAGAGTAGATGTAGAAGATTTCATTGGTCTGACGGAAAACAAGGACGAAATGTTAAGAATCATTGAACATTGGGAAAAGAAAAGATTGTAAATTAAAAAAAAAAACACTGATTGATACGATGAGAAAAAGATTAACATTATCATCAAAAAATAGCTAAGCACCGGTCCAATGAGTGACATACAGTTGATAACTGACTTATACTTATCTTTGCTGATCCAATTTGCAACCTACAAAGTATTTTTTTTAATATATGAAACGGGGAACTATGATTATTTTTGAGTAGAGATATAGACGTGGTGTATTTGTATTTTGTACATATGCTCAAATACTTTTTTGCTGAGTATTGAAATACGTATTTAAAATCATTTTTTTTAAATAAGTAACTGTAAATTTGTACTTGAATACTTTTAAAAAGTATCTTTTACAAGATTGACAATACTTTGATACTAATTGATAAATATAGGTATTATTTTTTTATTTGTGTTACTGTAAAATGTAAACATAATTTAATTTAGTTTATTTTTAAAAACAAGTAAATATATTTATTTAATTTACAATTTTTTTTTATACTTTTAGATTGTCTACTTTCTATAACCAACTATGTATTTGGTAAATATTTTTTTAACCTAATTAGTAGTCTAATGGTGACGATGTGTTAAATTACAATATAAAAATAAAACAAATATTTCAAATTAATAATATTTAATCATATTAGGTATAGGTACTTAACATTAATGGTTACATAAATGACAGACATGAAAACACAAAAATTCTCATATTAAGCTGAACAAATTATTTTTAGATTTAATTATTTATTAAAAAATAGATAATCATTTCAAATTTCTAGGATCAATAGTTTTTATATTACTTAAATAATCAAATAAGATTTGTTGAAAAACTGTCATAGGTACTGTTTAAATGTTTCTATTGATTTATAATATCTTGAAATTGTTGTGATTATATGACATTAAAGAATAACCTATTTTGTATAAAATGTAAAATTTCAAGCGTAACGTATTAGTTGAATATGTGCTCAACTTTAGTGAGATAAAAATTATATTACTTTATTCAAACTTGATTTTAATATCAGTCTCCATACATGTTTAACGTTAATATTGTTAAAAAATGCATTCATAATAATATATGTGTTTGTAGTATTAACATTAATTTTTTTAAATTATTAATTTATAAACAGTGCATAATCATAAAACGTATAAGTATGATAGTGAGTATATATAATTATTTTACAACAAAAATATATACTCTAGAAATTAGATAACATGGGTACCTACATTTAACTAATTAAGATATAATTCTCCGAGTCATGACACACCAGCAGCCCAAGTTTTGAATTTTTGATACTATGCAACCATATTATAACAAAATCAAAATTGTACCACGATAATTTTGTTTTGTAAATTCTTCCTTGTGTGATCAAAAGATTGTGTTCTATTGCGGTTTGTCGTCCTAGTTCTAAATGCTTTCCTTTTGTAACTTAATTCCTTTAACTCTTTGTAGCCATTCTTTGCCATGTCTATCATGATTTGTTTCAAGTATTCCATCCTTAGTCTTCCTCTTTCAATATAGCTTACCATCAATCTGACTTAACAGAAATCATATTAAATATTGATAAAACTTACTGTCGAGTTATCAGGGTCCCTGTGTGACGTCACCCTGCTATATATCAAAATCAGGGTTGGGCAAGATACTCAAAAAAAAGTATCATGATACATGATACATGATACATACATTTTGTGTATCAAGATACAAGATACATTGTGAATGTAGAAAAGATACAAGATACAAGATACATGTATCTTTGATACATCAAAGATACATGATACTTTTATATTTCCAATCAAATTTTATTAATTATTAAACGTAAAACGTCTATACACAATTCACTATACCGTCTATACATAATAAATACATAATATTATTATTATACCTACATAATAATAGTATTTATAAATACTTATAAAGTCATAATTATATCAAATAATATAATAAGTCAATAGGTACACTGTACACATTATAATATAATAAGTCAATAGGTACACATTATACATTTATAACTAATACATCCCATTTATAATATAAATACACCAAAATTAAGAAAGTGCATAACAATTACATCTTAATTTATACTTATATATAGTTGCTTTATGTGTATAATAAAATTGGTTATGGTCTATGGACTTATGGTCAAAAATAAATAAATTAATTAAATTTTTTATGGTCTTATGGACTTAATAGTTAATAGTTATGCAAGTTATGGTTAGTTTAAATTAAATGTTTTTTTTATAAATAAAATCTTGGTTACCTTAATTTTTCAAACATGTGGTCGGATAGATTAGATCTACTTGGTGAGTGCACAAAACTAGCAAATGAAAATAAACGCTCAACGGGAGCAGATGAACATAGACTTGTGTTATATTTTATAAATAGTTTTTTTATTGATGGATAATTATTTAAACAGTTTAATGATTTGTTATTGTCGTTAAAATAAGTTATTAATTCAAGTTCATTCTGTGATTGCTGTTTATTTTCAACCTGAGGAGAAAATATAAAAAAACCGTCTTCAGAATCTCTACTGGATTCATGGTTACTACATTCATTAATAATTTGTTCTGTAGCATTTATACACAAATTCTGTATTATTTTTTTTTCGTGATCACTAATGTAATCTGGAATCCACCTTAGTTTAAAATTTGGATGGAAACATGTTGCTAGAATAGCTTCATTAATTTCAGGAGATAGTTCAAAAAATAAATTAAACCTTTTTGTAAGAGAGCTAATCAAAGGTGTAATTAAAAAAGCGCAATATTTAAAATTGTTTTCTTTTAAATTTTCTAATCGGGAATTATTTTTACAATAATAGTATCTTGTATCTTTTGGCAAAAAAAGATACATGATACTAGTATAAAATGTATCAAGATACATGATACTTGATACTGTAAAATTATGTATCATGATACAAGATACAAGATACAATTGTATCTTTGATACGTATCTTTGATACATGTATCTTTGATACTGCCCAACCCTGATCAAAATTAATTTCTCGATTTAAATTATTAAAATATTAAATAATTAATTAATTAGTTAATACACAATTAATTAGCCAACGGTGGACTCATCACTGATATTATTTACACACTACTAATATTGAACTTTTTAATGGTCACAAAACAAGTTATGGTGGTAAAATTTCATTACAAATCCTTAAGAAATTTAAAAAAAAAAATTTATACTTGGAGTACTAGCGTAACATTGTTAAATCTATGAGTTCAATTTATACATATATACTGGAACCAATTTAAAAGAATAACGACAACAATTAAATATTTAAAATAAAGAACCGCTAGGTACTCACATTTTGGCCTCATATCATTTGCTCATCGTCTGTTTACCTGCACCGAATTATCGTACATCATATGCGCATCAAAATTCTGAACAATAGAAACGTATAATAATAATTGTACACATATATAATATTATATAGATGATGAATAATTTAATATATATTGGCACAAGTTTTTGTTCAATAAGCATTTAAAGTTCAAATGTTGACAAAATTTATCAAAAGCTCAAAAATTTGCAAATTATTTTGTAGTAAAAAATTTAATACCCAGTTCAATTGGGCACATAACATGGTCATAGTTATCATAAAAAAATATACATATAACATATATGTAGTTTGAGTAAAAATGAATTCAACTAAATTGTGTTTAGTTCATTTAGGATTGAATTTTATGACTCAAGTTAGAAAACAACGCGCTTTTGGGTATACACCTTTTTTTTCAGTTCTATTATTAAATAATATTGATGAGCAAATGATGTACAACCTTTTAAACAATCGATGCGCAAACGATGTATAACCCAAAAATCAAACGATGCGCAACTGTCTTACAAAAAAGGTCAAAAATAACAATAGTGATAAGCAAACGACAACAGGCGTCACAATTTATACTACTGAATTTAATCAAAATATCTAATGGGGTATAGAAATCATGAATTAAAAGATTTCTGAAATGTAAATCATAGTAGAATAAGACTGTTACCTATTCTATGTAATAACAAAATATTTATTATATGTATTTATTAGAGGAAAATCCTTACAAAAATGTTTTAACATCATACGAATTAGGTAAGAAAATTATAATAGATTATATTTATAACTTAAATTGATTAAATCATATTAATAAAGTTTTAATTATTTATTATCAATAAAATTAAGAATTTGTAGAAAATAAATAGTTTAAAAAGTATTAGATTGTTAAAAAATGCGAAGAAACATAAAGAAAAGATTTATTTAACAAATAAAATCAAAATCAATTCCTTTAAATTTAATTATTTATTTTAAAAAATATGTGTACAATATACTGCATACTATTGCTATGTAGGTATTTTAGTAAATTCTGTTAATGGTATTGTCTACTGACGCAGACTATCTAGAATAAAATGCAATTTAAACGTTCTTCAATATCTTCATTATTCGAATTTTTAAACTTGATATTGCTGCGTAAACTAACGATTATCATAAAAACAATTTTATTGAAGCATATAGCAATAAATGCTTATAGGTAAATTACAAAATAATCTAAAAATTGTTTCCAAATTATAAGTAGATAGTTTATACTATATAGGTAGGTAGGTACTTATATTTTGACGGGGGTTTAATACTATAGTTTGGTCATTCGTAAACTTGATTAGATCTTTTATGGGTCAACGAACTATCAATTTAATAAATACTGAAATTTACTGAAAAAAACTACGATTCTTTTGATTTAATAAGGTATCAAAAAAAAAAAAAATAAATAAATAAAAATGAGTTGTTTAATAAATCATAGGATTCAGGTAATGTTAGAGATGATATATTATATTAATAATTATTAAAACTTTAATATTTTTTTTTTAGCTAATTTGATCGATTCTGAGAAAGGTAAAAACAAAGTATATACTGAAATACTGAATTATATTTTAGAATAAAGTGACTATATTTAAGTGTACCACGCGTGTCTATCTATTTGGAGTCTTATGCTGCGATTGGGTTAAATATTGATTAAAAAATCACTGCTGATTTGATTACCTAACGTCGAATGAATAAAATTTCAACTTACTTCAACGACTGCGTCATTTGAGAGTTGAATTTGCCTCCATCTTAGATTTGTCAGTGCTGATTCAATTCTTAACTATAAAAATTGAACATTATATTATACATTTTTAACCATAAAATAATTTGCAAATTTTATGGTGTGAAAAAATTCAAATAATATTATAAACAGTTGATAAGAATTTCATGCATCTCCAGTAATTTTTTTTAGAGTTACACCTTAAACTAAAATCATTTTTGTCGAAAACCGATTTTGAGTAAAAATTGCAGTTTTAAATTTTTTTTTTTTTTTGTTTTTCCCTCTGCTTTTGTAAACTACTAGGAATTTTCAATTTTGCCTTCTCGATTCTATCAACTAAGTTAATTTCCTCATCAGACACTTGAACTTTAAAATCTAAACATTATTTCAGCTACTTATTGTGTACACAGGCACAAAAATATTTTTAAAAAAAACACACTTCGCTCCGCTCAGAATTTACTATGTAGTTCTTAACAGACATTTAATATCTTTTTTATAATCATATATTTTTGTTATAGACAAAGGCGGTAAATCTTTAAACCTGTATATGGATGGTAAATTATTTTTGGAAAATTTTCTCACTATCGCTTATTGTACTTTACATGATGGTACTGCACTTAATACTATATCTTTTATAATAGAAACAGTTAAATTGAATCATAATATAGCAAAAAAAGATTATATTACAAAATTATTTTCGAGTGTTTTTAAATCACTTGTATTTTGTGAGTAGATCCATGAACATTTCTATTTTAAAATCTGTGACGTTTCGTCCCTTTTAGGGGCTTACAGCGCTCTATCTAGAAAAGTGGAACATATGGCTAGAGAACAAAATCAAGTCGGTACATTGTTGACACTTTGACCAGCCTCATAGGTTTTCATACCTTTTTAACAACATGATTAAGCTTAAAATATTTTATGTAACGTTGCCAAAATAGTAGTAACAAGTAGTTGACGCACTTCACGAATTAATTTAATCTTTTTGTCCACATGACGACGGTTTTATATTTCCTGACTACATTTATTCTACTTAACTTTATTGAAAATCACTGCCAATTTCTGATAAGTATTTGGGCTGAATTTATTTCAAAATTTAATTTTGTAGAACGATCAATGCAGCTAAAAGCTTTCATTGCACGTAGAATTATCAGCATTTAAAATTCAAATTACAAAAGTATTAGCATGAAAATACGTCATACGCCTATTATTACTGGCACTAAATATCGGACAAAAAAAATGTTTAATTCCTGTGTAGGGTCTGGTACATTAAATGTCCATACAGGTCGCTTAGTATTAAAAACAAATAATCAGTAAAACTATTAGAATCTGAGATAGGATAGTTTCACTGATAAAAGTAAATACACTGTTTATTTATTTATTTACTATAAGAATAAACGCCCAAGGGACTTTTACAAAATAGTAGATAAAATGGTTACCGGTATTTTTCCCGAATCAAAATTCCCGAATGAACTTTTTCCCGAATGGTATTTTGCCCGAAAATCCGAAAACCCGAAACCTTTTTTCCCGAACGCCTTTTTCCCGAATCGAAATTCCCGAATGAACTTTTTCCCGTATGGTATTTTTTCCGAAAGTCAGTATACCCTAAATCTTTTTTCCCGAACACTTTTTACCCGAATCGAATAATAATATTATAATTTATAATAAGTAAGTATAAAGCGGCCAATCGCCTATGTTGTATAATAAAAATAAATACATAATATAAAAAATAAAAGTAATAATAATTTAAAACATATAGTGATAGCGTGATAATTAAATATTTAAAAATCGATCATATTTTATTATGCTATATTAATTAAATTTTGAAATTTTTTATTTCGGGAACAATAACCGTCGGGAAAAACGCGTTCGGGAAAAAAGGTTTCGGGTTTTTGGATTTTCGGGCAAAATACCATTCGGGAAAAAGTTCATTCGGGAATTTCGATTCGGGAAAAACGGCGGGTACCAGATAAAATAGGTAACTAAAATATAAGAAGATAATAGTAAATAAATAGTGTATAATATTATTATACAATAATTGTGCCTCAATTTTTTTTTCATTTTAGATAGTGTAAAATGCTACTTCAACGTTCATGCAAAACAACTCAAGGAAAATATTAATAGTAAATACAATAGTGAACACTAATTAAAATACCTAATTAATAATAATATATTTTAGATATTCATTCAAATCATAATAAAAAAAAAAAAATCAATTAATAGGTAGTAGGAACAACTGTGTGCAAGAATTTAAGTATTCTTACACGCAGTTTTCTTGCAAAAGTCACTAAATTGTCAAATGTTCCGTGAATAGACTCACGACGATTTACACAGGGTAATTAATAATACATAGGTAGATAAGTGTTATAAATAAAGGTATTGAAAATAAAGAACCGCTACTTACATATTATAAAATCTGATGTTAAACGAAATGACTAATTGAGTATAGAAATCATAAATTGTATTGGAAAAAGACGAATACCTACTTAATTCTTATTTGTTTATATTTTAAATTTTATCCTAATTTTAACCGAAAATATCTATAAAAATAACCAGTGGCGGTTCTAGAGTATGGGCAGGGTGAGTAGCTGCTCATACCAAAATTACTGGAGCAGCTTATTGGGGAAAGGGGAGGAAATGAGGAAAATTATTCGCAGTTAAAACCTAATAATAAATCTACTGTTGCCCATACCAAAATGTAATCCTAGAACCGCGCCTGAAAATAATTATATATTTTTTTAGATTTTTTTGGTTACAGTATAAATCACTTATGAGAAATCTTGTTATAAATTGTCAATTCTTAGCTAGAAAACTGTACATTTTATAAATTATACCCTGCAAAATAATATTTTCATAAATTTGTGTCAAAATTCTAATCATGGACGCTCATAAAATAACTATTTTGGATATACGGTCAAAATTTTTGTTAATTTCCTCTAACAAAAACTTATGAAAAACCTTATATTAAATTTTCAAGTTTCTTAATCTAGTAAAAACATTATAATCGAAAAATAATAAAATTAAAAATTGAAGAAATATTTCGACTTTATACTTATTGTGTTTATCTTTATACACACGTCACACACACACAATATACATAGGTAGACCACGACACTCGGAAACTAAGATATTACTCTATAATGCTCTCTAAATTAAAAATAATATTATTTAACATAATATCTAAATAGTAATTTAAAACTATTATATTATAATATTGTACTTGAAAACTATGATCCTGGAGATCTTAAAAAATTATGTATAATCATATAGGTAGGTACAGATTTAGCCCTATTAATATTATTATGTAGTTGCAATATCATTATACATAGTACATACGATACCTACGGATTGAAAACTATGTTTACTGCACTATGCTCTGGGGAAACTGCTCAGCGACACGCATAAAAAAAATCAAATTTTCCAAAGTTAAATATCAAGAATTATAACGAACGCACCAGGGTTCATACGAAACGATAATCTACACAAGGACCTCAAAATTATGAAAATTCAAAACCATATAAAACCCCTTGCAGTAAGTTTCCATAGTTCACTAAGTTCCCTTCATAAATTAACAGGCTCATTACTCTTAAATGTACACATACCTCCACCACCTCAAAGACGTCTCAAACGCAGTCGCCCACACGATCTTATTACCTAGTTAATTATTATGAAGCATATATGATAAATTATAAGTCGAATTATATTCTTAAAATTACACTCTACGCTATTCATTAATGTTGACCAACCTTAATTAGGTATAAGTATCACTACTATTGTTACTATTATTTAATAACTATCAGGTTAAAATTGTCAAAATAAACGTTGGGGACTGCACTGTCAATCAAGAATTGAACCTTTATGATTTTATCGGTTTGGGTTTAGGTTTTGGTACTCAAAAACCCAAAATAAGGGTTTCGGTTTTGGTTTTGGTTTTTAAAAATATCAAATTTCGGTTTCGGTTAATACCGGTTTTAACCCTTATCATTTGACTTTTTTTAATTTTATTTTTATCAATTATTAAGTACCTACTATTTAAAAAATATGAACATATTAATAACCTCTATTTAGTGACAGGTATTTGTAATTAAGTGTAATTATTTCAGAAGTTAGGTAATATTACAAAAGATTAATTATTAAAAATAATAAATCAAAATAAATAAATACATTTTAATATTTAAAATAAATAAAAAATTGTTATTAAAAGAATTATAAGTATGCATTTTTGACCCACTTGGGCGACCCATGTTTCAGTTTGATATAATAATTTATAACTTAAAAATATAAATGTAAGCAATATAATATAATGGTAACGAAGACTGATGAACAGTTCAATAGTAGGTGCGGTCGAAGTGTCGTACAGAGCATAGTATAGACTCTATACCAGGGGTCTCCAAACTACGGCCCGCGGGCCGGATACGGCCCGCCAACAAGTTTTAACCGGCCCGTGGCCCACATATGTAAATATAGATAAAAAAATTATTTCAAAAATGTATTTATATTATATTATATTTATACCTATTTATTTTTATTTAAGTATATTGTAAAGTAAACAATATTTTATACAAAAATATAAAGTAATTATTTATATAGGTAGGTACCTATATTATCATAAAATTAAAAATTATATGTGTTAATAAACTTTTGGCCCGCTAAGAGCATTTGATTTTTTTTGTGGCCCTTGAATAAAAAAGTTTGGAGACCCCTGCTCTATACTATAGAGTAAAGAGGATACTGGGCATTAGGTTAGGTATTCATATTATCACTGCAGCCAAATTAGGGTAAAAATTATAAATCAAAATTTATATGACAAATTACTCTGAATTCTGATTCTGAAACACATATAAACGTCCAAATTTCTATTAATTTTCAGAAATTCTACACCAGCTATTGCGAATTGCGATTTGCGATTCAATAATAATATTGGTAGAGATTACATGGAAATTAAAATTTGGATTTTTGGTATTTATTTTATGACAATTCTGTTGTACACATAATAATATTCTTATTTCTTAGCATTGATAAGCTTTAATAGGTCTACGAATGTATATATATTTATTATAACTAATAAGTAATAACTATCTTGTAACTTATAACCTACTTACACCATAGATAAAATATCTAATGGGTTTTAAACAGAAAAAACCGTAAAAACCTCTACATAAAAATATAGTTTTTTTTTTACGTTACGTATATAATATGTACCAATATTTATCATACGATTTTTTTAATTAATTTATGCATAAAACCATTAACATTAATGTCTTTGCTATATTTTAACTTTTTATTAATAATAAAAAAAAAAGTCAGATATATAATATGGGTTTTATTGTTTGCAGAGTTGAAAAGGTTTACTATTCCTGAACTGTGCAAATCAAAATTTTCCACAAAAAATCAAGAAGAAACAGAAAATGATGAACAACAAGTTACCGAGGAGGAGAAAGAAGCAAGCGAAGTGTTGGCTTAAGTTAATTTTGAATGTTGAAATTTGAAATTTAATAATAATTAATATTATAATATCCGATTGGACGCACATTTTAGTATTACTCGTAGCCCGTAGGTTCCAAATGCGATTATTGTCACTTTTAATAAGCTTTTAACTTTCAACTTTTATTCATTTATTTTATTGATGTCTGATTTATAGTTTTAAATTATTAAATAGCCTTTATGCACGTATGTTATAATTTATAATATAAGGCTGTTATAAAACTACTCATTGCAAATTATAAGCAAATATAAATTCAATTTTAATACAATACTTATTATTTTATAATACATTTTTATCGCAATTAGTTGTCGAAATTACCTCTCACTAAATATAAATAATTGCGGTGTTATTACTTTTCCTCTAGATAATGTTATTACTTATTAGTTATGACTTATTATAAAAAAAAATAGTTGTAGTATATTACATACCTATTAATACTTTAGTTAAAAAATCATTTAGGATAATATATGTTTTAAGATTCATAAACAGGAATACGATTAATTTTTAAAATATTGACTCATTTATAATGAAATATTTTTTAACTTCAGTATAATATTTCCAAATTAATATTCTTTTAGTTTTTATTACCAAAGGGACTATACCTAACCGTTTAAAAATAAACAAATAAATAAATATTTATATAGCAATATCATACAATAGTTTATGTACCTATTAATCAATATTATAATAATATAATAAATTATCATTAAAATTGTATATATTTAGTATAATTATTAATTATTATTCTTGACAGCTGTACCCAACAGCATGGTTAGTTATAGCTTTGGGGATTTTTTTTTTCTATAGATTCGCTTGTGCGACGTCCTCTTAGTACTAAACAGTTTATAAATTAAAAAAACATTTACAAATTTCTGTATTTTTGATGAATTTTGTATAAAGTATATAAAATAGAACATTTTTAACGGGGGGTAACTATATCCTAGTATATTTTAACCCATGAGGTAAATACATTTTTTACACCCTGACTCTTCAATTTTTAATAGGGTTTAATTCAATTTACTTGGCATTATGTTTACAATATTACATATTTATAGTGCTTAAAGATGTGGTTTTTACTTCGCA
Source organism: Macrosiphum euphorbiae (assembly GCA_949089665.1). NCBI lineage: Eukaryota > Metazoa > Arthropoda > Insecta > Hemiptera > Aphididae > Macrosiphum > Macrosiphum euphorbiae. Next base: position 175,810,139 of record CARXXK010000001.1, on the reverse strand, counting down.
GTTTTTTTAAACGGAGTTCGACGAAGTGTTTTTGTTGTGCTTATAATTTACGCGATAACCTGCCCAGAAATAATATAGGTATTTAATAATAATATCGACAATTTATTCGTAAAACCTAACATTATGCAAATAATAACCGAAATTCATTACACAATAATATAATATTATTTAAGCAACATAAACCACTATATTACATTTTTTATAATATTATATAAGAGCGCGGCGGTCGGCGGCGGCGGCTGCTCATCGAATGGTCTTCATTACTGGATGACACAGTACGCGGCGGCCGACAGTCGCGATAGTGGATGTGCCGACGCCGCCCGAACAGTGTGCGCACACAATGAATGCCATCCGATTGTGTTTCACCGCCACCGTGGCGTTTCTCGTTGTCGCGATCGGCGGCAGAGTCGCGTCCTCCATGAATAATACCGTGGAGGTCAGGAAGTGTTGCCCGGTGGGTCGGATGTACGATCCGGAAGGGCGGTTCTGCAGACTGGTCGGGACGGACGTTGACGAGTACGAGCAGAGGTTGATGAATCGACTGCGGCGCGGATTCCGGGTGGCAGCCGATGAGACGTTGGAGATGTCCTATGACTTTCAGTTATATTGCTTCAACAGAGGAAAAGTGCTGGTCGACGTGCCTGCCGAGGAGATGCCTGGGCTGATGAAGGCGCAGTCGTCGCCAATCATGTTGCCACGGGAATACTGTTTCGATCTGACGCCGTCCGATGAGCTGGTGGCCTGGACGTGCCGGCCACGCGACCAGTACTGCGGCCGGGGCAATTACACGTGCGTCGGGAAATGTTGCAATAACGGATATATAGCCATCGACAACTCCAAGTAAATCTATGACGGCCTGGTCCTATGTATAAGTTTAAAGTAGTATATAGGGCTTATACCGAGAGTATCGACAGCTGTAGCTGGTGCCGTGGTTATTTGGCGGGAAAGGGGTGGTGGAGGTTAGGAGTTGTCCTGATTGGCAACATTTTGATTGTGTGTATATACACACAGTGGTGCCGAGGACATGGTTCAAGTCTGGCAAGTTCCAGACCTAATTTAAGTGGTGGGTGTGGGGTGGTATAATATATTTTGTAAAAATGTCCATAAATATTATTATACCTTCAAGTATTATGTAGATTATAGCTATATTTATCAATGAATTTTATACGTGGAGAAAGCATCCACCGTGTTTGTGCTATAGTTACCAGGTACCAAACGGTATTTTGTCATTTCAAAGTGTCGCCGAAGTACATTCATGTGTATGTATGACAGCTAATACCTATACATATATAATTTGTCTGTGGGGTAGATCCTTAGGTAGGAGTAAAAATGTAAAAAGTGAGGATTTGGAAGGTAACTGATAATCACTCGGCTGTAAGGTTGAAATGAATCCTGGTGAATATATTACATTTATTAAATTATATTATTATTAATCGTTATAATTGCATTAATGTTAAGTTACCGCTTAGTACCTATATAATATACATATTTATATGTTTTGTTATTATCATATCTACTTTCCGTAGATCGGTCAACTGTGTTGGGTTCGTGTTATACCCAACGTATAAATACCCAATAAACTTAAAATATTAGCTTGAAATGAATACATATATTGTGAAAACGCCATAATAATATAGTAAAATCTAATAATATACATAAAAGCTTTAAGTCCAAGCGAACAATATTTTTTAGTTAGAACAACGAAATAACTAAAATCGTTATTCATCATTTAAATACCTAATGTTATATAAATTTAAACTTCAATGTCTATATTTTATTGTATATCTGGTCCCAAATATGAAATATTTTAGAGGAACTTAGTATTTCATTAGCAAGTCCTAAGTACACATAATTTTTTTTTAAATATACTTCAACTGCATAGGGAAAAATGTATGTGGGATCTTGTATCAACTTGTAAAGTATCTTAGAGAACCTAATATTTTTTATGAAAACTTAAAAAATAGGTATAAATGTAAATAATTATTTATATGCTTTGGAAATTTAATTCAGTATAGAAAGTTATAATTTTATAGCAATGGTTTTAATTATTGAAAAAACATTTTAACTTTGGTGATTATAAAAAAAAAGTTGTATTTTTTATATTTATAATTACTGTATGAAAAACTTTCAAGGAACCTTGTATTGATTTTTCAAAGATCTTACTTGCAAAAAAAATGTTATTTATAAAACAAAAAAGCACATAATTTTGTCTCTTTACTGTATAGAGTAGGTTACAAGGTTACAAGTGGATATCTGAAATGCATGGTGTTCATTTTTAATACTATAGAAGTTTTAAGTACCCACGAATAATAATTTTTTAAATATAATACAAAACTAAAATCGTTCTTCATCGTTTAAATATCTAACTTCGTCCAAATTTTAAAATAAAATAACCATAAATATACCGTTTTAATTTTTACAGCGTAGTCATTTTTTTGAGATAGGAAAAAGGATATTATCTACTATTGAAGGCGACCCCATAAAATTTGCGCTTGCAGTCAGTACTACAATAGCATAATGTGTAGTATGTTACGTCTTAGAGGGCTGTAATCTATATAAGTAGATTTGATAAATATATTATTTATCAATCTTTTTGATCGCTGCTGCACTCAAAATGTGCGATAATTTTAAAAAGATTTAGCATTTGCAATTTTGTTATCTTTATTATTATTTAAGTTGTTTTGATTGCTGATTAAATTAAAATGAGTATAAAGTATAAATTATAAATTGACACATACATGGTTATAAATTGAAAACAATTTTGGCGCGATTCCACTGGTAAATCGTCAGGGTTACTACAATACATTTTTGTAGATATTATCATATAATATTAATTATTATAAGTTATAACAACTGGGATTACTGGTTTGGACTTGAATCGAAACCTGTCCCAGATTATTATATACAATATAATATTATATCCATTTCATACCTATATCAATTTTATTTTAAATGTTTTTCAGTTTCGATTTTGTGACTACGATTGTCTTAAAAAACATATTGTACCTATGCCAACAATAAATTTCGTGTTCACTTATGTTCTGTAGATGTATTTGGCTGGTATATAAATATTAAATAGGTACTTAATACAAGTTAGCGATACCAACATAATAACGATCGAGGAAAAACGATGAATTTTTATAAAGCTTTAGAGGTCCACATTAATTTTTATATTTTAATGATTTTTTAATTTTTATCAAAGTACACTTTAATTATTGTCTACATTCTACACTCACAGTAAACATGAGGTACCTACGCATTTGACAATATTTTGTGTTGTTACTAATTATTAGATATTATTATTCGTATTTCATTGTAATTGAGAGTAGCTATTTCATAACACATAGCGGTGTCACACTGTCACTGCACAGTGGTGCAAATAGGAAAAAAGTTTAGGGGTTTAATTTTTTTTTTTAAATTATAATATATTTTAAGTTATTATTTTTGGAGGGGGCATTAAGTAATTTTGAGGGCACTAAGCCCCCCCCATTTAATATACGTTTAATAAAAGTAAATGGTAAATACTACTTATGGCTTATTGTGGGCTCAAATACCTACCTCCCTTTAAGAAACTTCTATTTAAGGAAACTTTATATTACAAACAATTTGCATACTTAGGATAATTTAAATGTATTCATTTATTTTAAATATTATATATATTATTATTTATATGTATTTTGTACACTAAAAAAATATCACTGATATATTAAATTAGCAACATTAAAGTAATTGATTGTAAATTTATATTATTCATTGACTGGTGATATGTTTTTTTTGGTAACTTCAACTAATCCTAGTAAAAATAATTGCTAATAGCTATTAATGTTGAGTAAACTAATATATAAATAAATGAATAGTAATTTAATTTTGTTCACAGTAATATAATATATTTATAGGTAGGTACTTACATATTGTTATTTAATTTATATTATGTGTTATTAGTTGAAGAAGTATGATTGGTGCAGGTTTTTAGAACATTGGTTTTTATTTAGATTTAACCGATTTAAGACTATTCGTGTAATACGAAGAATTGGATATTTTAGGGGCAAATTTAAGTGCAAAAAAAGGGGAATGCCGTTCAAGTTGTCCGTCTATGAAACAGATGCAAGCGGAAGTCCGGCGGGCCTGTCGAGCAACACGGTGCTACCGTACTGGGCCAATAAACTGTCATCGTGTCTTGCTGTGAATATGATAGACAACAGGCTCACGTTAACCACTGATGGCAACCTTAGCGTTATCCACGAAGGCGCCAAATGGATCATACCAGAAACGAAGTACTGCTTGGAGTATTACTCCAAGGACGGGACACTGGAGTCCGCCGATCTGGTGGCAGTCGTGTGCTCAGATGCCAAACCACCGGTCAGTTTCCTCTTTTGGGTTAAAACCCTGTCTGTCGTGTGTCTGGTGCTCACGCTGATCGTGTACGCCACACTGCCTCACCTCCGGAATGCCCACGGCTACTACGTCATGTTCTACATGGCCTGCCACCTCGTGTACTTGGTCTGCATAATGATATATTCATTGGTACACGAAGATGTAAACAGCCCGTTGTGCATTCTATTCGGTATGTGTTACCGGTTTTTTTTTTTTTTTATAAAGGTAGACAAACTTATGAGGAATGTTGTATTACATTTTCAAATCTTAGACTTTAAAAAAAAAAAAATTATGAATTCTCAGTTCAAAATAATTTTCTAGCTTTCGTGATTTTACCTATTTTGTTAAGATTTAAACTTTAAAGAATTGTAAAAAAAAACTGTGACTCAGGACTTTTAATATTTTCAAACGCCATTGTATCAATATATTAGAAGCCTTGTACTAAATTTTCAAGCTTTTTTAGCCAACAAATATTATTGACATTCATAAAAAAAAATCACCGTTTAAGATAGTAAAAGTGCTTATTTTCTTCAACAGTATCTTTTCTGACAAGAAAGTGAATCTAGTATTCTAGTTGGTACTTTGGTGGTTCAAAATTAAAAATTGTCCAGTAGTTTTCAAAAGTGTCGTGATAAACAAATTAAAAATTAAGGAAAAACGGGAATTTTTACGTGAAATCGATTTTCGACAAAATTGCAAAATCAACTTTGGTTTTTGGCGTAACTCTAAAACGAATCACTGTAGAAACATGCAATTTCGACTGAATGTTTATATTAGTATTTTCTATACACCATACCATTTTAATAATATTATTTTGAGCTGTTTAAGTATATTTTCAGTTTCCAATATTTTAGTTTTTTATTCTTTATTTACTTTAAATTTTATGTGTTAGGTGAAAAATCTTGATAATTTAATATCAGGCTTTTAATATATTGTTTCAATGAGAAATGAAAAATATTAGAAATCCTTAGTCACAGTGAAAATATTAATGTTGGGAGGGGCAACTTCACGCAACTACTTGTCCATGCATCTAAAAACTAAACAACAACAAATATAAATATTTCCGTTATTATTTGCCTTATGTGTTGGCTTAAACATAATATTTGATATTAATTATTCTTTTGTTTGTTTGAAACTATAATTTTAGGTTATTTTATGTTATTTGCAACTCTGACAACATGTTGCTGGTTAAACGTAATATGCTTCGATATTTACTGTATGTTAAGGTATGTAAATTATATTCTTACATAATATGGTAATAAAATGTGCAAAACATTAATGTGTATAAATAGTAAATACTGTATATTTATGTGGTGTTATAAACTTCTAAGCCACAAATAAGTTAGGTGATAATATTATCAATAAATTTATAAGTTATTCTCTATTAGCATTATACGGGTACGGGATAACATTTATCATATTTAATGGTAGGTTATTTTAATAACTATATATAATAAATGTGTATATAAGTTTTTAAGGACCTATTTCATCATCATAGCTAATCACTATTAACGTTAACCGGAGTTTAATCGACTGAATTTGGCCGGTTAAATATATGTTATCAGCCGATTAAGCGTAGGTAATCGAAGTTTAACCGTGATTAGTGTTGATCTGTGTTGGTGAAATCGGCCCTGAGTATATCTATAATATAGTTACTGATCATGGTCCTATATCAACAGTAAAAATATTTAGATACATATATATTATATATTTAAAGTGTTTTCACTCCTTCCTGGACTTTCGAGAATCACCTATCGGCTATCACCTATGGCCGTATATTTAAAAAAGTATATATCAATAGCATTTATTAAAATAAAGTCGTGGAAAAAATTACTAAGTGTCAGTAATGTACCTACAAAAGAAACAATTCATGATTAATATTATAATGGAATATTTATAGGTACATACTACCTATAATACCTTGTATGGAGTATGTTGTATCTTGTACAACAATTTAGATTAATTACGATGAAAACCATACTTTTGATTTCATTTATTTTATTTTTTAAAAAGAACACGTCCGAAGAAAATTACATTTTTTGACTGCTCTAGGAAGACAGACAGATAATATAAAAAGTGTGTGAGTGCGTTATCAACACCTATACCCAGTGTTGCACTTTTAGATATTATTAATATATAACACTTCACCACTAAAAATAAAAATTGAATATAATATGAAAATTGAATATTTAATATTACAAATGAAAACTTATAATAACATAATAATAATAGAAAAAATATAAAAACATGTATATTATAATGTAGTATATAAATATAACATGAACATGATAAGTTAATACAGAATATTAAATAATATTATATAATTATAATAGTGTTGGTAGATAATAATACAAAAGGACAAATGAGACAAATTACAATTTACCTAAAAAAAGTTATTGACAATATTTAGTTGGTTTCCTAATAGTTCTCTTAGGTCTTTGTTGGTTATTAGTGGTATTTAAGATTGTTTCAGAAATTGGACTTTTATAACTATTATTTGAATCAGTGTTAATATTAGAAATTTGTTCATGATTGGGTTGTTTAGTTTTTAACATTTGGTCTACATGACGTTTCCAAATGTGATTTTCATCTGTGGTGACTTGATAGTTTCTAGTGCCTAATATTTTTGTTACTACAGCTGTTTTCCACTTGGGACTTGGAGATCTATAATCCCTTACTAAAACTTTTTCATTTATATCAAAAGCAACATCTCTCCTTCCGCTTTTTTTAATTTGAGCAATTTGTTTACCTAGGACTAGGTCGTCCGTTTGTGGTTTGAGTAAATCAAAAATAAATCTTACTGACTTGCCTAATAGAATCTTAGTAGGAGTTTCCTTTGTGGTAGTATGAGGAGTGTTTCTGTATTGAAATAAAAATTTACTCAGTTCAACATCTAAATCAGATTTAACAGGACTTTTTATAATTTTCTTGATAACATTTTTAATTATTTTTACAGCGCTTTCAGCAGCACCATTACTTTGCGGATGGTAAGGGGCTCCAACTAAATGCATAATACCATACATTTTTAGGAAAGAATGAAAAACTTCATTAGAAAAACATTTAGCACCATCAGATGTAATTGATTTAGGTAAACCAAATCTAGAAAAAACTTCAGTTAAATGCTTAATGACTGTGGTAGTGTTAAGAGAATTTACTTTGAAACATTCAATCCACTTGGATGTGGCATCAACTAAAACAAAAAAAGTTTGACCAAAAACTGGCCCAAGAAAATCAATATGGATTCTTGTCCAAGGTTTAGTTGGCCATTCAAAAGGTTTTAGAATTGCTTTTGGAGGGATTGCTCTATTTTCACAACATACTTCACAGCTACTAGTTAACTTTTCGATTTCACCATCAAGTAAAGGCCACCAAAAATAGGCTCTAGCCAAACTTTTCATTTTTGTTATGCCCTGATGTGATTCATGTAACTGATTTAACAATTTATTTCTAAACTTGGCCGGAATTATTACTCTATAACCCCACATTAAAACGTTTTGTTCTATAGTTAACTCATTTTTTCTTTTATAATAGGGTATTATATTTGGATCTTTATTGGAATCGTTTGGCCAATTATCATTAGAAACATAATCAATTATTTTTGAAATGATAGGATCAGACCTAGTTACTTTTTTAATTTTGAACCAGTCTAAAATCCAATTTGATTCATCATTTATAAAATTTAAATAATTAGTGTTTGCTTCTATGTCTATTTGTTTACTTTGTATGGATAATCTAGATAAATAATCAGCTGGATTATTATCAGTGGAAACCCATTTAATATCGAATTTGTAAGCCATCAAAATATAAGCCCAACGCTGTAAGCGGTTTGCAGCAATAGTGGGAATACCCTTTTTTGGATTTAAAATGTGTGCTATGGGTTTATTATCTGTTACCAAAGTAAAATGTTTTCCAAATAGATAATCATGAAATTTTTTAACACCAAAAATAACTGCTAACCCTTCTCTTTCTAACTGTGGATATTTTTGCTCAGCTTTAGTTAATAAGTGTGATGCAAATGCTATTGGTCTTTCTGTATTATCATTGTAGACATGTGATAAAATGGCACCAACCGCAATACTAGATGCATCAACAGTTAACTTTAATGGTAATTCAGAATCAAAATTAGCTAAAACTCTGTTAGAAATTAGAAGTTTTTTTATTTGATTGAAGGCATTATTACATTTATTTGACCAAATAAAATCCTCTTCCTTTCTAGTCAATTTATAAAGTGGTTCTAAAAGTTCAGCTGAATTTGGTATATATTTGATATAATAAGTAACCATACCTAAAAAACTTTTCAACTCAGATAAAGAAATAGGTACACTAACATTTTTAATGGCTTCAATATGTTTTTCAGTGCTATGTATACCGTTTTTATTTAGAAGATGACCCAAATATTCAATGGAATTTTTAAGAAATTTACACTTTTCAACTTTAACTTTTAAGCCTGAATTTTGAAGTTTACTTAACACAGCCTCTAATCTATTATTGTGTTCTGATCTAGTTTTACCAGAAATAGATATATCATCTTGGAAAACTGTGACACCATCCATGTCTCCAATAGTTTGTTCTAAGACTCGTTGAAATATGCTAGCAGCACAATTTATGCCATATGGTAGCCTAGTGAAAGCGTATAACCCTAAATGTGTATTTATTACAACTAAATTTCTAGACTCTTCAGATAAAATTAACTGTGCATATGCATCTTTGAGATCAATTTTGCTAAAATAAACACCATTAGTGTGTTTTGTGAATAGATAGTCAATTTTAGGTAAAGGGTGTTGGGTTCCTTGTAAGACAGGGTTCAAAGTTACACTAAAATCCCCACATAATCTGACTGTATTATCTGGTTTAAGAACTGGAACAACAGGGGTTGCCCATTTGGAATGTTCAACTGGAATTAAAACACCATTCTTAACCAATCTATTTATTTCAATTTCAACTTTGTCTTTTAACGCAAAAGGTACAAATCTGGGTTTAAAAAACTTTGGTGTACAATTTTGATCTACAAAAAGAGTAATTTTATATTTTGAGAAAGTGCCTAAACCTTTTTCAAAGACCTTAGAGTACTTTTGACATAATGATTTTATATCTTTTGGTTCATCATTATTATATAACAAATTTACATAATTTACATCTTGAGTTATAGACAGATTTAGTTTTTTAAAATCATTCCTACCAATAAGTGGAGGTCCTCCATTTTTTATAACATACAAAGCAATTTGGCCATTATTGGAATTACATACAAATTTTAAATTGAGTTTGCCTAAGGGTTTAAAGTGCTTACCAATATAATCTTTTAAAATAATATCATTTTCATTTAATTTAATGTGACTAAAGTTTTCTAAATAACAACTTTCACTTATAAGGGAATGCAAACTGCCAGTATCAATTTGAAATTTAATGTTTATGTCATTTAGTTGTACATTTAGTTCTAATGGTTTTATTGTTTCATTACTTGGTTCAGAAATTAATTTGAAATTGTCTGATACACCCAAAAAAATGTCATCGTCATCAGAACTATTACTTTTATTTTTTAAATAATGAGTGTTGTAAGTTTTATTTTTTTGATTAGATTTATTTTTATTTTTACACATGGGGGCTAAATGTCCCACTAAATGACATAAATTACATGTATAACCTTTGTACTTACAATTGTTTGATTTATGGTTTTGACGACCGCATACTTGACATTTTTGTTTGTGAGTTTCGCCCGAGGTTTCGCCAGCTTGATCCTTCTGTGAGTTCTTTGAATACTGTTTATTGATTATCTTCTTGGTGGATTTCTTGTGGGTAAATTTATTTCCTTTTACAAAATTTACTTCATTTGGTTCTTGATTATTCTTCGCAGCATTTTTACTGGCCATTTCCTTAGCAAGAGCAATGTCCATCATTTTATTCATAGTGATAGTTTTGTTTGTGGCATCTTCTTCGAATAATCGTTCTTTAAATTGTTTATCAAGACCAAGGTTGAAAATGTCTCTTAAAACAATGTTTAGTTCAGTACCAAAACCACATGGTATGGATAAGGTGCGTACTCGAGCAGCCCATTCAGCAACCGTCTCCATAGGATTTTTCTCCGCTCTGTAAAATTCATATCTGGCAGAAAAATACGATTTTACCGGCGTGAAATGTGCATCTAATAATGTGATTAGATCATTGAATGATTTTGCTTCAATGTCCAAAGGCACACATAAACTTGTGAGTAAAGACAACGTTTCGTCACTCAGCGCAGTTATTAAAATGGCTTTCATTTTGAGGTCACTTGAAACATCACCAGCAATGAAACTATTTGTTAACTTTAGTTTGAAAGTTTTCCATTCACCGGAACGGTGATCAAATTGCATGTGGTTAAGTCCGACATGGTCCGATATTATTACTCGCGTTATTACCAGACGCAGTGTTTGACGCACTTGTTTCCGAATCTGCGGGTTTGTTTTTCACCATCTTCGTCGCCAAATTTGTTGTATCTTGTACAACAATTTAGATTAATTACGATGAAAACAATACTTTTGATTTCATTTATTTTATTTTTTAAAAAGAACACGTCCGAAGAAAATTACATTTTTTGACTGCTCTAGGAAGACAGACAGATAATATAAAAAGTGTGTGAGTGCGTTATCAACACCTATACCCAGTGTTGCACTTTTAGATATTATTAATATATAACAGAGTATATTAATAATTTATGTTATTCATTATTACAGTTAACTATGTGTATAGCATATTTTTTATATTACCTATTGCTGTATAGGTATTTTTTTGTACGCAAGTGTATGATTTAACTCTAAAGTATCAAATTTATATCAAGTTTGTCGTATTCTAAGTATGGTTGATTAATATAATCAATTAATACAAAATCCTATCCTAACCTGTTGAATTTTTGACTTCCAGATTTTCTATTTTTCCGGTAAAAGAAAATTTTAGAAAAATGTTCTTTATTATATACTCATTCGTTTAAAACAAAATCAAGAAGATCTGATAAGTAGTTCCAGAGTTCACTCAGTACAATTATTTTCATATCACATATTTTATATAGTTAGAAGATATAATATAATATAAATATTCACAAATAATAATAATACAAATCAACAAACATGCAAGTATCTAATAGCAAGCAATATAAAACACACTATTATTATTTTAATCCACAAATAAATTTTTTATTAGTTAGATAATTTTTTTCTTGACAGATAGCGCCACTGCTGTATTTTTTGAAATTCAAATGCTCTGCTTTTCCGGTGGATTTTCCTAAAATTGTATTACTTAAAAAAAAAGAATACGCGACATCGGTCCAGCATTTCACAAGTGAGGCTATTACGAAGGGCAAATGTAATCCATTTATATATATAGATAATTAGATTTTATTTAAATAAGAAATAGAAAAGATTCAACAAAACAAAAAAATAAAATAAAATAAAAGAATAAAAAAAGAATAAAATTATAAAATAAATATATTTTTTTAAATTTAAATCAGAAAAAATAATATCAACAAGCAAAACTGAAATCAAAATATTTTATTTAGAATTCAAAATATCTGGGTCATATGGTATTATACCTATAGGTAATATTGCATTATACCATTGTTCAGTATACCTTATAATAATATATATTATATAATCTAAAAGTACAAATTATAACAGTTCATATAACTGCATATAATATTTTCAATACAATTTTAATTTAGGTACAACCATTCAACAAACAGAAATACATCAAAATCAGTGCGTACCATTATGTACCATATTTACTGTTGGGGATTTTCAAGTATTTGCGTATCTACTGGTTATTTATTTCAACATTCACAACACAAAAAGCTACTGAAATTAGCACCCGATATCGGAAAATATAGATGCTTCTTTTTCAGTAAGTTCACACAATTATTTTAAAATAAATTAATTTCGACATTTTTATTTTCTCAGATTTAAGTATTGTAAATTTTAGCTCGGTGGACATTTTAATATTTTATGACTACAATATTATAATGTAATCATAGGCAGTCCCAGGATTTTACTTCAGGTGCAGCACATTTAATTAAACATTTAATGCAGAATGCACTTACATTCCTAGAGCCGGTTAGGAAAATCTCGTAGGCCTACGAGAGGCGGTTTGACATTTTCAGTTGGTGGTTCAAGTTCAACAATAGTAATACCACCCACCCACCTACCCAAAAGTAATATTAGGTACAAGAACTTACCTAATTTTTATAACTTTTTTGACAGTTATTATTAATTTTAAAACATGCTTAATAATATTGTTATGATATGATAATGATAAATTAAGTACCGTCTGGCTACTAACAATACACGAAACAATTCTTATAGGACTAGGTAGTGAATTAAAAATGTTGATTAAAGTTATAAATAGATATACCTCGACGCATTTTGAATTCAACTTTTACTCAACTACAAAATGTAGGTACATATAAAATAATATAAAATCAATACTAATTTTCTATTAGTTGCTGCAATGTATCAATAATTGTTTTGCATTGAAGATAATGAACGTGTTTGTAGGTTTCACAACTAACAGGGCTAGTGAAAGCTACTTTATAGCAATTTATATAAATTTGTGTACACATCTTCAGTATGCCTACTATAATATTGTTTAATACCATCAATATCAACATTTTCTTTAATTTTAAACTGTCAATTCTTGGCAATAAGCTTTTTTCTTAACGCCAAAAAGCATAACTCATAACGGGTTGATGAAATAATTTTTTTTTAAATTTTTTTTTTTTTTATTAACTGAATAATAAGGTATTCAATTGAACAGGGTGGTCGTTATTTTAAATTTTTTTTAATTTTGTGTCTAGGGTTCTAGTTCTAATATGTGTAAAAAATACTAAAATTATGTATCTAACATTTAAAAATAATCAGAGAAGTATAACCGATGCCCCAAAGACTTGAAAAGTTTAACATTACTAATATTTTAAAAGTGGTTTATTATCTATATCTGTGATTAAATCAAATTTATATTAATTGCCATAATAAATTGATCGTATCAGATATTCTTATGGCGTGTATTCGTATGTTTAATGTTATGTAGTATAGTATGTACTACACTATCAGTGGTTGTCGACGTTTTACATTTTATAATATACACTATTCCATTTTATTAATATGTTATGACTGATGAATATTGGCCCAGTGAAGACGTTTAATTTGAGGTGCCACATGCTATTTTTTTTTTGGGGGGGGGGGGTCTTGGTAATCAGTGTCCGGCATAGCCGTATAGGTAATAATATTATAAGAATGGTTTATTTGATGGCCAATTCATTATTTGTAACAAATAGACACAATCACATACCTACATAAACAATCAACTGACGAAGTTATCGACTAATCACTAAATCCGCTTTAAGACGAAAATATAGTCACATAAACTATAAAGTATGAGACAATGTGATATTATTTTGTTCTTCGAAAATCCCAATGAATTGTATACTAGAATTGTATTATAATAATAAGGTTATAACTGGACTATTCTCTAATGTGAAATTTGCTGAAATTTAGTCACTTACACTGAATTCAATACTGAGTCAAAGCTCGGTTAATTTGTTTTTGTGTATAACTGCAATGCAAATGAATTTGAGGTTTTTTTTTAATTTGAAAAAATCGTCGTTTTTCTATAACGTATTTTTATTCGTTATAGAAATTAGGATATTTTATAATTTATTGTAACTTGTAAGTTGTTAAAGTTGTAATTGTACAATTTATTCATTAAAATAATAGAGAAGTACCTACAGAAAACTTTTTGTTTGTCGTTAAAAAATATTCATTTTTAAATGCATATTTATAATGCATATATTTTATATTTGAGTGCAGCATATTTGATGATTTTTTAGAGCTACAAGTCTTCTGCCTTAAAATAATAATATATTAGATACTATACATAATATAATGATAAATATTAAATTGTTTGTTTTTTTTTTTTTTAATATTGGTTCAAATATCAGTTTTTTAAAAAAAAAACCGATACCGATAAAACCAATATCGCCAATATCGGCCGATAATCGATATCGGTTTGCATATCGGCCCAGCCCGTATAAAGTTATACTATTATAGTTAAGTTTGGGTTATCCAAATTGCACGGAATTCACCCATTTCTCCAGCCCCCCGCCCTTAAATGGTCATAACTTTTTTTGGTTTTCTTTACAAACGAAAGTTTTGCTTTTACAAAACTTTACAAACGACTTACAAACTATTAGTTATGTTTTTATGCGAATTTTTGAAATTGGGGGGGCTTGAGAAATGTCCGTAATGAAAAGTAATATAGTAATAATACAATATCTATCACGACCTATACAGTCTAGTATACATGGTTTGTTTTAAATATTATTGGCTTGAAGGTAATAATATTTTGTATGATTATAGGTTTAATATGAATAAATTACATTGCTTATTAGTTTTCAATTATTATCTATTTTATAAATAGGTATACTTATACAAAACAAAAATCTATCTACATTGTTACCTACAATTTTAAAATATTAATTTAACTTTGATTAAAAGATGTTTATTATTCATATAATATTATATTTACAACGGTAATGTTTATATTATTTACTTATAATAATGGTTGTGAAAAAAAGATTTTGTTTGATTTATAAAGGGGAAAAAACTAATAAATTATGGTATAGGTGTTTGTATAAAGTTAGACATTTTGCGATATAACTTTGAATGAAATTAAACGTCTTGACTGGGCCAATATTCATCAATCATAACATATTAATAAAATGGAATAGTGTATGTTATAAAATGTAAAACGTCGACGACCACTGATAGTGTAGTACATACTATACTACATAACATTAAACATACGAATACAAGCCATAAGAATATCTGATACGATCAATTTATTATGGCAATTAATATAAATTTGATTTAATCACAGATATAGATAATAAACCACTTTTAAAATATTAGTAATATTAAACTTTTCAAGTCTTTGGGGCATCGGTTATACTTCTCTGATTATTTTTAAATGTTATATACATAATTTTAGTATTTTTTACACATATTAGAACTAGAACCCTAGACACAACATTTAAAAAAATTTAAAATAACGACCACCCTGTTCAATTGAATACCTTAGTATCCAGTAAATAAAAAAAATAAATGTTACCATAGTTATAAGTTCATGTAAATGCGGCAGAGAGGAGTTTCTAGGGGTGGTCCTATGGTAGCATACCAAAATTATAAAAACTTACCAAATTTACCAAATTTACGGTAAATTTAAGTAAATTTTTCTCGGTAAATTACCAAAAAAAAATTTACGTACATTTTACATCTCTATAATTATTATTTTATATTTTACATTTTTCCAGGATTCCATCACTACGGAACTTTGATTTTTTACTGGCTACCCACCTGTGGTATGCTGACTGCCAACTTAATTTTGTTCTTACTAACTGCTATTCATTGTTCAAGAATTAAATCTGAACTTAATAAATTCAGACGAACCGATTCAAAAATCGAAATATTTCTTGTTTACAAGGCGAGGTAAGATTACAAAAGGTAATATCCATTCACATAGGGCACATACCTAATATAGTCTGTTAAGTACTTATTGTACCTACATATTCATTATTTAAAACTCCTTCGCTATAAATATAGTTGAAATCGTGGTGTACTTCAAGTAGTTATTAATTTCTTAGTTATACATGTACCTATATATATTATTGTAGTAACATAATAACTATGATATAGGGGGGGGGGGGTCAGTAGGTCAGCCAAAACAAAGTAAATTTTCTCTGATTAAATTTGCCTCTTGTCAGATCTTGGGTAGTTTGACACTTGGACCCTCGAATAATCACACATTCAGTATAAATTAATTATTTTTGTTTTATATACCTAGTCCACAAGTATAGATTTCTAATCTGGTTTTGATAAGCCCCTTGAATTGTCCTGACCCACGACTGTTTCCTAACTTTGGATCTGCCCCTACCTATATATTACAATAAACTAGTAAGCAGAGAAAGCTAAAAGCTTTATAATTTGTTTGCTGTATGCGCTCAACTGTGCCATTTAAAACTTAATATAGGGGCACTTTAATTAATTTACTATGCTTTAAACATTAATATCTGCAAGGTTAGTGAAAATATACGTGATAAGCGTCTAGTAATATGAAGATAAAGAAAAATCTACATATTTAAATTTAATTATAGTACACAATATTATAAAGGTAATATGATACGTTTTACTAATTAATCTAAACGTTTGATAAATTTAAAGTTAGTTCTTTCTATCTTTTCAACTAGTTAATATCAATCTTTTAAACAATTTTTGATTTGTTGGTCATACATTATTTAAAAACTTTTAATTTGTAATTTTTGACAGATTCGTAATGAGCATGAAGCTATTTCTGGTTTTTGGAGTACCGTTTTTATTTTCGATGCTATGTGAATTATTCCGAATTGAGGGGAACATAAAATTGATTATAGATTCAATTCACGGTCTACAAGGAGTATTTATATTTATTATTTTTGTGGCCAAGTTCAAAATTATTATGGACTTAAAGAAAAAGTGTAGACGTTCAATAGTTCACAGTGAGTTGAGACCACTTAACAATATCTCTAGGTCGTCATAAAAGTGGCACTGGGCAGTGATCATACAAGTTATAATGATTTCTAAATGCACAATGAATATACTATGTACATATTATTATATTATATTATATTAAGACCCTAAGTTCCTAAATCTTAAAAAAAATCATAATTTTTGTGTTTTTAAATATAACGTTTTTGTAGCTGTTTACTTTTTATTATTTTTAATAAATGAAAATTTAATTTTTACACAAATACATTTTGAACCACAATTATTATAATATTGTTATTTTAATTAATATTATGGTGTATCAGTAGTAAAAATAAGATTACGAGTATTACATATCTTTCAAGATTTAGCAAAACAAAATTTAACGTTGAAAATATTCGTTGAAAATACAATCTAAACACTAAACTATAATATAATGTTCGTATATACTTGAGTAGACAGGAATATTTCAGAAATTAACATTTTATTTATATTACCTACCTATACACGATATACCATAGATACAATAGGTATATAATGTATATAATATTGTATTATATTTATTTATGTATATTTGTTTGTAACTGGTTTCACTTCAAAATTGTAGACACGTTACTACATTTTCATACAGAGTATCTTATTAACTAACTTTAATAAGTAGGTACCTATTACCGCATATAAATACTACCTAGCTACAACACATATATGCTAACTTGAATTTATTAAGCATACTCATCGAGCGAAATCGAAAACCAGTTAAAACATAAGGTATAAAGAATAATTATCATTTTTATTTATTATCTACTCTACGAATGAATATTATTTACGATGTACGATATACTTGTATACAGTACTTATCGTCCGTAGACTAGGGTTTTAAAAATGTACATACTGGGTCACTGGGTGTCTGAGTCATGACGAGATAGTAGTTCTAATTCTTTCACACCATGTAATACCCTTGACATTATTTTGCAAGTTATTTTCAAGTCTATTTTAAGAATTTGCAAGTCCAAACTTTCACTGTGAAACCAAAAATTAAAAAAAAGACCAACTTCCCGTAGTCCTAAATCCATTTTTACCCAGCACTTCGAAATCAGTATCAAACAAAAGCTAATGATTAGCAACAATTTTCAGGTCCATTTTTAGAATTTGCAAGTAACTCGGGTGGCCAGTGAGAGCCGTCAAAGTCACGAAGTTAACCCACCCAAGTTGTCCTAAAACTTTGAAAATGGCACCCAACGATACCTTTTGATTTGCAAGTATTTGCAAGCAGGGCTTGCAAACGTTATAATAACGTTATATTTGACAAAAACCGATTGAAATTTGTAAACTTTATTATAATGGAAAGCGATATTCAAAAATAATTAAATACCTCAAAACAAAACATAACGAATAACAAAATATATAATACCTATAATACGTAATTTATAGAGGGAATAGTAAAATCCTACAAATGTAGGTAATCTCCAACATAGACATAGTGTTAACTCCTACAAAATATAGTGTTGACTCCTACAAGACAAAGTGTTAACTCCTACAAAGGATGGTAAAATAATAGATGGTAAGTTTAAAAAAGTCAAATTAATTTTCAAAAAGGTGGACAAATGAATACCGCTCAAAAAGGATTTGAAATTGGGTGATTTTTTTGGTATTTGGTATCAAACAAAAATTAAATTTGACCAAATAAATACATCGTTATCCAATTATATTGTGGAGTCGACGAATAGACGTCAGGAACAATTTGTGAACAATAGCATATTTGTTGTAGTGAATATAATAAGTAATTACCCACTATTTGTTTGAGATAGGACTTCAGTTACAAATTTATAATTTTATTTTTAATACTTAAATTTGTTTAATAACTATCATACACTAAATATAAATAATTGCGGTGTTATTATTTTTTTTTCGTATAGTTAATGTTATTACTTATTAGTTATGACTTTTATTATAAAATTTATAGTTGTAGTATATTACATATTAATATTTATTTATTGTTCAACTTATTGTACTTTAAATATTTATTACCAAAGAGTATATTATTTATCCATAAATAAACAAATAATTAAATATTTATATAGTATTATCATACAATATAATATGTACCTATTTATCAATAATATAATAACATAATGATTATCATTCAAAATTTATATATTTTTTATTATTATTAATTATTATTATTGACAAATGTATCCAACAGTATGGTTTTTTCCTAGATTCGCGGGTGCGACGTCCTCTTAGTTCTAAACATTTTATGAATTACAAAATAATTTACAAATTTTAGTATTTTTGATGAATTTTGTATTAAATATAAAAAATAAGACATTTTTAACGGGGGGTAAACATATCCTAATATATTTTAACCTTACTAGTATACTTATTACTTACCTTAGTAAGTTTATACTGGTATATTTTCACACGGGACTACGGGAGGTAAATATGTATATGCTGGTAATAAATGTATGCATCCTTGACGCTTCAATATTTTTACCGGAGGGTTTAATTCAATTTACTTGGAATTATGTTTATAATATCACATCTCTATAGTGCTTAAAAATCTGTTTTTTTACTTAGCCGTTTTTTTAAACGGAGTTCGACGAAGTGTTAAAGTGTTTTTGTTGTGTTTATAACTTACGCGATAACCCACACTGATATATGTAGGTATTTAATAATAATATTGACAAATCATAAAACATAACATGATATCAATAATAATCGTAAATCATTACCCAATAATATAATAAGTAATTTGGAGTGGTAAATGGTAATATTATATAAATTAAAAGAGTATCAGGTGGTTGTTTTTAAATAAAATACAGATTCTGTTACATTGTTGATTAGTAGGGCCCGGATTTAAATGCAATAAAAATCTACAAAATATGCAGATTCATATCATAAATATTCAAAAAATATGCAAAATGATTTTTACAAATTAATAATATATTATGTATAAAAATTGTTTATTAAAAAATAACATAAGTATAAAAGTATTATAAGCTAATGAAATTATTACTATTTATATTAAATTATTATTTATTATTATTGGACGAGTACCAAAAGTAATAAATATCGATGATTTTCAACAAAAATTGCAAAATAAAATATTTCGGTCTGTTTAAAATATGTTTGGATATTCATTTACATACCGAGAAGCATTATTTACTTTAGACATTATATAAAAATAAAATATGCAAGTTAGATTTTTTAAACAAAATATACCGTAGCTGTACACTACGCACGATAAAGACGAAATAACTAAAACTAAATGCTGTGTTGCCCAATACGTATTGTATAGTACTATAATACTATAGGTACTGTTATCTAATGTGGACGTGTTTGGGTAATAATAAATCCCACCAAAATCATGTATGTAAAATGAGAGCCAAGTTCAATACTATAATATAATATGCCTTGGTTGTTGACTTCAACGACAAAAGAAGTGAGATCTAAAGGGGCGTCAAGTTAGGATGCCAACTTACTACTTAGATATTGAAGCCTAACTTGCGAAGGCTATACTATAATTCTTAGTCAAGTCAGACCTCACTCTTCAATATATTATCCCAAGTTGGCATTTTAACTTGATACCCATTTAGATCTCACACCTTTATTATTAATTATTATTCCACATATTATATGCAATACTTATTCTACCTATATAACCCAAAAAAATTATATCAGTCATCATAATATATAATGTAACATAATATAACAAGAAAAAACCCACCTCGTCGTTGTAAATCAAATAATTTTCAAGTTCTTCTAGAATCTAAACAGTTAAGGATTGTCATTGATAACTGATAAGTGTAATAGGGAACTTAACTTCTAAACACTGTTAAAAATATAATCAATCTTATAATTTCAGTAAAAAATGGTAATAGTTAGCACATACATCATATTTTCGTTTTAAATAGTTTACAATTTTATTGGACAATATGAAAAAATATATTAATAATATGAACAAATAACTTTAGTTTACAAAAGTTTCCTTCAATTTACGAATATTACCAATTAATTTGCGTACAATTGATTTGATAAGTTGTATGAAACGATTAATTATTAAATTATCGAACATGCCGGAATTTTAAACATTCATAACAATATATACTCAGCGCACGTGAAGAGCATAACCAGTTAACATTGGTAAACCCCGGTTTTAGACGCAAACTGCTCATGGTCATCGGTCTTAGCGTGGAGTATAGAACTATAGAGACCGGTAGTTGACTATGCTTAGAGCGGCACAACTGTGATTTTTACGATTTTGACGAATTTCGAATTTGGAATATGAACTTTGGTGAAACATGCTAACAACATAGTCTGCTTGGTTTGCCTAAAATAATTGTCAGTCGTAAATGCCATACACATACATGAGAATAACAAATGATGGAAAAATTTAATTGGTTTTTTCTGTAGAAATTTTTTTTTGATAAAGGTAGACATACTTATGGGGAATCTTGTATTAAATTTTCAAATGTTAGATTTAAAAATAAAATTTTTATGTATTTCTAACTCAATAATAATTTTCTTGATTTTTACGTATTTTGTCAAAATTTGAACTTTAAATGATTATAAGAAAAAAATTGAGACTGTATATTTAATATTTTTCAAATGTCTTTGTAATAATATAATAAAAACTTTGTATTAAGTTTTCAATCTTTTTTACCCAACAAATAAAATTTTGTTGGCAATCATAGAAAAAAAACTAGAAAACCTGAAAATCTATTATATCCGTAAACAGCTAAAAACAAGTAAAAATATTTTAATCATGTGAACTTTATAGCATACAGAAATTAAGGCTAATATAAAAATTCAGTGAAAATTTCATGTACCTATCTACGGTTATTTTTTTTAGAGTTACACCAAAAACCAAAATTGATTTTGTCTAAAACTGATTTTGCTTAAAAATTCACATTTTTCCTTAGTTTTTATTTTGTTATTCTAGGCGCGTTTAAAACTATTTTAGTTTTATGTTTTGACCTTCTGAATGAACCAAATATATTTACTTTTCCATCGATCGAGATAGGTTCTGTTGAAAAAATCAGTTGTACTTTCCCAAATACAATGATGACAAATACAAAAAAAAAAAAATTTTAAATTTATAAACAACAGAATCTAAAAAAAAAGGGTTACACCTTTCTATTTGAGAATTTTGAATACAAATGTATTTTATTAGTGGCTTACAGTGCAAAAACGATTATTATGAAATATTAAAACTGTTTTAATTAATTAAAACATTTACATACCTATTAAATGTCAAATATTTAAATTCCGATCAGTTTTATGTATTGACTACTGTCATGTGTACAAACACATACATTATAAGTTCCTTAATTTTCTAACGTGCAATATAGACGGTAATGGCTGTTCGATGGTTACCGTACATCTTAACGAACATTGACACTTTTACAATAAAAAAAAAAGATCTTCTTTGAATTTAATTTTTCCTTTTATTTATCTTGCGGGTCATAAACTAAAGGTATTTAATTCTTATACCGGGTTATTCGTAACGGAAAACACTTATTATTTCAAAAAGTACGTATTCACGTTTTTGAATATATTTTTTTTTACATGGTTTCTTGTCGTTCAAAAAAACAACTTTTTTTTTTTTAAATTATAGGTACTTTCAAATATTTTGTATAGTTATAAATAATACAGAAATGATAAATATACTTTACGTATTAATATTATAATGTGTTGCTAAGCCACAGGGGTTAACATCGCAATGGTCTATACAGTCTATACGACCGCTTACAATGTATAAACTATAATCCCATTCATATAATTTGACATTCAGAATTGGCAAAAATAATATAATTAGCATACGATGCGACGGTATCATCTTTTTTGTCAAAACAACCACTTTTCAAACGGCTATACCTGAAGGACACCTGGGTCCACGTGCCGATCATTATCAATCGAGCAGAGATCGTTTATGATAGTATTACCAGAGACAGGGGATATTCAGATGTACCAGAGCCAATGACCGGAGTTCTCCAAGCCAATCGGCCACATTCTACACGAGAAACGACGATATTATACATATTTTATTCTGTTTTAATAAACCACATTGCATTTTACAGTTCTAAATATATTTTCAAATCATCATCTTTTGGATCCCTGAAGGGTGAAGCACATAACAATATTTTAAGTTTTTATACTTTTTTGAATTACAACATACAGTTATAATTTCATTTTCTAAAGCAGAATATTGTTCTGAGTATATCGATACATAAAAATCTAATTTAGGACCAGTAGTTCATAAGTTATTATAACTTATAATTATTTAAAGTTTATGTGACCCGAGTAGCCGACAAGCATTTTGCGGGGTAACCTTCACACCACTCCACTCATCTATACTTTAAATACTCATAAAACATAAACTACTAGAACTAGATTCGATTTTTATGTATTAAAATATTTATAAATATATTCTGCTTTGGAATAAGAAATTAAAACTGTGCGTTGTCATTCAAAAAATTAAAAACTTTAAAAAAATGATAAGGATAAAAAATATTAAAAATATAAATTATTTTTTTAGATTCTGAGCGGAGCGATGAATGTATTGGTTTTACAATGATGTGTGTTTTAGATTCTGAGCGGAGCGATGAATGTATTGGTTTTACAATGATGTATGTTTTTTTTTATATTTTTATTTATATTTTTATTTATATTTTTGTGTCTGTCATCACGTTTTAGGACAGTAAAAATGCTTGGATTTTCTTCATCAGTAGCTTTTCTGGTAGGAAAGTGAATCTAGTTGGTACTTTGGGGGGTCAAAAGTATAAATTTCCCAGTAGTTTTCACAAGCGCCGGGAAAAACAACATAAAAATTAAGGAAAAACAGGAATTTTTACGCAAAATTGGTTTTCCAAAAAATCGATTTGGTTATTGGTGTAACTTTAAAACAAATGAACGTATATACATGAAATTTTTACTGGTTGTTTATATTTGCATTTTCTATACACGATAACATTTTCAAAATATTTTGATTTATTTTGAACTGTTTAGGGACATTTTCATTTTCCATTTTTTTTTAGTTTTTTTTCTAAAAATATCAATAAAATTTTATTTATTGGTTGCGAAAGCTTGAAAATTTAATAGAAGGTTCCTAATATGTTTTTTAAAAGGCAGATGAAAAATATTAAAAATCCTTAGTCACAATTTTTTTTATAAGCATTTAAAGTTCAAAAATTGACAAAATATGGAAAAATCACGAAAATTAGCAAATTATTTTGAGTTAAGAATTCGTAAAAATTTTTCTATTTAAATCTAAGATTTGAAAATGAAACACAAGATTCCTTATAAGATTATCTACCTTTATCAATAAAAAAATCTCTACCGGACAGTCAAATTAAATTTTTATGAGCGTTTGAAATTCAAATTTTTACAACATTGGATTTTCACTCGATTACTCATGTAGCGATTTCCTTATTTTGTTGCAATTCAAAAACGAACAACTGTAGATACATGAAAATTTCACTGAATGTTTAAATTAGCATTTTCTATACACCATACAATTTTGAAAATATTTTGACTCTTTTGAGCTGTTTATGGACATTTACAGCTTTCAATTTTTTTTAGTTTTTTTTTCTATAAATATCAATAAAGTTTTATCTGTTGGGCCAAAAAGTGTAAAAATTTAATACAAGGCTCCTGATATATTGTTACAATAGCAGTTGAAAAATATTAAAAATACATAAGCACGATTTTTTTTTATAAGCATTTAAAGTTGGAATTTTGACAAAATTTATCAAAATCTCGAAAATTATCAATCGTTGGAATTAAAAAATTATAAAATGTTCAGTTTTTATAACTAAGAGTTGAAAATTTAAAACAAAGATTCTCTTAAATAATTCATACTGTAACCAAAAAATCTAAAAAATATATAAACACACTTATTTTTTACAGACATTTTAATTTCAAATTTAGACAAAATTTCATATTTAAACCAAGAATTACGATTTTAGTTATTTTGTTTTGATTGAATAATATTATTCGTAGGTACTTGAAACTTCTAAAGTGTACTATTATATATCTATGATAGTATCACGGTTTTTGTTGATGTATAACGCGTTATAAGTATCTAATGGATATTGTGATATGATTAGTTTGTAATTTATTATAGGTACCTATAATAGGTCAATTTTTTGTTTAATACCAATATACCATAGATATGTATATAATATGTCTTATACATAGACTGACATACCGTCACCGCTCAGAATCGTTTTTCTTATACAATGATATTATATCATTGAATTCAAATTTAATACCATCCATTATACAGTGCCCCACTTGTAACCTACTGTACAGCAGAGCGACATCCACTTGCCCACCTTTTTTTTTATATTTTTATATTTTTATATTTTTTTTTGTGTCTGTCATCACGTTTTGGGACAGTAAAAGTAATTCGATTTTCTTCAATAGTACCTTTCCTGATAGGAAAGTGAATCTAGTTGGTACTTTGGGGGGTCAAAAGTAAACATTTTCCAGTAGTTTTCACAAGCGCCGGGAAAAACAACATAAAAATTAAGGAAAAACGGGAATTTTTACGCAAAATCGATTTTCCAAAAAATCGAATTTGGTTTTTGGTGTAACTTTAAAACAAATGACCGTAGATACATGAAATTTTCACTGGTTGTTTATATTTGCATTTTCTATACACGATAACATTTTCAAAATATTTTGATTTATTTTGAACTGTTTAGGGACATTTTCATTTTCCATTTTTTTTTAGTTTTTTTTCTAAAAATATCAATAAAATTTTATTTGTTGGTTGCGAAAGCTTGAAAATTTAATAGAAGGCTCCTAATATGTTGTTTCAAAGGCAGATGAAAAATATTAAAAATCCTTAGTCACAATTTTTTTTTATAAGCATTTAAAGTTCAAAAATTGACAAAATATGGAAAAATCACGAAAATTAGCAAATTATTTTGAGTTAAGAATTCGTAAAAATTTTTCTTTTTAAATCTAAGATTTGAAAATGAAACACAAGATTCCTTATAAGATTATCTACCTTTATCAATAAAAAAATCTCTACCGGACAGTCAAATTAAATTTTTATGAGCGTTTGAAATTCAAATTTTTACAACATTGGATTTTCACTCGATTACTCATGTAGCGATTTCATTATTTTGTTGCAATTCAAAAACGAACAACTGTAGATACATGAAAATTTCACTGAATGTTTAAATTAGCATTTTCTATACACCATACAATTTTGAAAATATTTTGACTCTTTTTGAGCTGTTTATGGACATTTACAGCTTTCAATTTTTTTTAGTTTTTTTTTCTATAAATATCAATAAAGTTTTATCTGTTGGACCAAAAAGTGTAAAAATTTAATACAAGGCTCCTGATATATTGTTACAATAGCAGTTGAAAAATATTAAAAATACATAGGCACAGTTTTTTTTTATAAGCATTTAAAGATCAAATTTTGACAAAATTTATCAAAATCTCGAAAATTATCAATCATTGTAATTAATAAATTATAAAATGTTCAGTTTTTATAGCTAAGGATTACAAATTCAACACAAAGGTTCTCATAAATAGTTCATACTATAACCAAAAAATCTTTAAAAAAAAAGAACACACTTATTTTTTACAGACATTTTAAATTCAAATTTGGACGAAATTACATATTAAAAAACCTAGAATAACTATTTTAGTTATTTTGTTGTGATTGAATAATATTATTCGTGGGTACTTGAAACTTCTAAAGTGTACTATTATATATCTATGATAGTATCACGGTTTTTGTTGATGTATAACGCGTTATAAGTATCTAATGGATATTGTGATATGATTAATTTGGAATTTATTATAGGTACCTATTATAGGTCAATTTTTTGTTTAATACCATAAATATGTATATAATATGTCTTATACCTAGAAGGACATACCGTCTCCGCTCAGAATCGTTTTTCTTATACAATGATATTATATCATTGAATTCAAATTTAATACCATCCATTATACAGTGACCCACTTGTAACCTACTGTACAGCAGAGCGACACCCACTTGCCCACCTTTTTTTTTTAATTGAAAATAATAATCAGAAACCACGTACGATTTTTTTTAAATGAATAGTTTATGATAAAATAATCACCTGGTACCTATAGGTACACTGTGATTTTTAAATGTACACAATGAAATGTAATATTTTTAAATATATATATTAAAAAACACGTTATAATGATTAGATAAAATTGTACACCAGCTTAATCAAAAGAACCCAAATAATTGTGTTAAAAATCTGTGCACCTCACTTTTAACAGAGTTTAAGAACTAAGGAAGGATACATTTATTTTCTCAGGGTTTTGCAGCTAGTATTTTGTATTTTAATAAAATACATACTAATCTTTATTCTTTAATACAAATTATAACACAATATCCACAAATTAAATATTATTTATGGTATTTTTTATTTAAATATAATGTGACTATACAAATGTCTGGACATTTTTTGAAGACAGTCTCTGAATATCTCTATTTGATAAATAATATCCATATAATTATAATCTATATTATTGACAATAAATACTAATTTATGTTAAGCTATAAATAATAAAAAATACAGGTAAGTGGATGTCGCTCAGCTGTACAGTAGGTTACAAGTTGGTCATTGTTTAATGGATTGTATTAAACTTGAATTCAATGATATAATATCATTGTATAAGAAAAACGATTCTGAACGGAGACGGTTTGTCAGTCTGTATATTTTATATTGTCATTAATTATTTTATTTATTTAATTATTATTTTTTTTATTCGTTGCTACGGTGATAAACAAATTGTTAGAAATTAAAATCCTATTTTAAGCGGTTTTAAGTAATTTTTCAGTACTTTTTCCCGTGGCATTAAATAACTATTGAGAAAATCGAAAGATGACCTCTCTAAAGTACCATCTTGGTCCAATTTGCTAAAAGATATGGTACTATAGCTCAAAGCACTCCTTCTGGAAGAAATTTTGTATACAAGATAAAAAAAAAATAAAAAAAAAAAAAAAACACCATTGTAAAACCACTAGCTTCCTTGCTCCGCTCAGAATCTAAAAAGTTGATTAACGCTCTTCTGTAAAGTAGGTTACAAGTGTGTCACTATAATGATTGGTATTAAATTTAAATTCTTTGATATAATATCATTGTATAAACGAAAAACAATTCTGAGGGGAGGCGGTCTGACTATATTTTAGGTAGTCTATATTATAATAATACATTTTTATAATGACAACAAAATAACAAAGATCGTTATTATTATTCGTTTAAATACCTAATTTCGTCCAAATTTGAATTTTTTTGTTAAAGTTATGAATACTTATGAGGAACCTTGTAACAAATTAAATTGATAAAATAATGAATTAATAAATTGGCAAATCGTAGGCTGTTATACCATTAGTCATTGCAAATTATAAATAAATATGAATTCAATTTTAATACAATACTGACTATTTTATAATAAATTAATGTTGCAATCAGTCGTTGAAATTACCTCCCACTAAATATAAATAATTGCTGTTTTATTACTATTTTCCCTCTAGATAATATTATAACTTATTAGTTATGACTTTTATTATAAAATGGGTAGTTGTAGTGTATTACATATTAATACTTTAGTTAAAAATCATTTAGGCTGATATATGTTTTAGGATTCATAAACAGGAATATGATTAATTTTAAAAATATTTAAATGAAAACCACTATTCTACATTTTTATAATATTGTATAAGAGCGCGGCTGTCGGTGGCGGCGGCTCATCGAATGGTCTCCTCCATTACTGGATAACATAGGTGGCAAACGACAGTCGCGACAGTGCATGTACCGACGCCACCCAAACAGTGTGCGCACACAATGGTCACCATCCGATTGTGTTTCACCGCCACCGTGGCATTTCTCGTTGTCGCGATCGGCCTCAAAGTCGCGTCCTCCATGAATAATATCGTGTGGGCCATGAAGAGCTGTCCGGTGGATCGGATGTACGATCCGGAAGGGCGGTTCTGCAGACCGGCCGGGACGGGCGTTGACGAGTACGAGCAGAGGTTGATGAATCGACTGCGGAGCGGATTTCGGATGGCAGCCAATGTGCGGTTGAAGAGTATCTACGAGTGGCCGCCGTATTGCTTCTCCACGGATGTGCTAGTCGACGTGCCCGCCGAGGAGGTGCGTGGGCTGATGGAGGCGCACCAGTCGCAAATCTTGTTGCCAATGGACTACTGGTTCGACCTGACACCGTCCGATGAGCTGGTGGCCCAGACGTGCCGGCCACGCGACCAGTACTGCGGTCGGGGTAATTACACGTGCGTCAACAAGTGCGGCCCCGTCGGATTTATATTCGTCGATGACTCCATTAGCTTGTAAGTCCACTGCGTCCTATGTATAAGTTTAAAGTTGAATATTTTGATTGTGTGTGTATAATGTATATACACTAAACAGTGGTGCCGAGAACATGGATCAAGTCTGCAAGTTACAGGCCTAATTTAAGGGGTAGATTCCGGGTGGTATAATATATTTTGTAAAAATGTCCATAAATATTATTATACCTAAGTATTATGGAGATTATAGATATATTTACCAATACATTTTATACGCGGAAAAAGTATCCACCGTGTTTGTGCTATAGTTGTCTGCACTTTACTCCCAACAACTGACGCTAGAAAATAATAAAACCTACTTTAATATTATTTTGTTTACCGAAATTGTAATAATCATGCAAAAACTTAGTGTTCATAAATTTCGTTTTAAGTACATTTACTTAAACTGAACATAATCATATAATGTAATTATTTATTGTTGTTGTTAAAGTCTTTGAGAGGATGTCAGGCGTCAGCTCACTATTTGTTTTCCCTCTCTGTACCACGAGCAACATAGACAAAACGCATTTACGCAGATGCAGAACGTTAATGCTTTTTTTCTATGTTGCGGTACAGAGAGAGAAAACAAATAGTGCGCTGACATCCTTTTTCAATCATTTTTTCTAATAAACAAAAAATGTTGTAAATTTAAATTATGTTTAAATTGTTTTGAGACAATAATTAGACAAATCGATATGTCTTTCCTCAAAAAATATTATTTTCTTTTTTTTTTAATGGGTGATTTTAGTCTAAGATTACTTAAAAACATCGAAAAAATGATTCTGCGTTAATGCGTTTTGCCTATGTTGCGAGTGGGCCAGAAAGAAAACAAATGGTGCGCTGACATCCTCTTAATGCTCAGGGTTGAGTTTATCTTTATAAATTGATCTAAGTCGAAGAAAAAAATACATTATAATTTATAAAGAAAAAAAAATTCTTTAACGAAATGTGTATAGGTAATTTATATACCTACATAAAAATTAATCGGCTTCGCCCGTACACCGAAATTATTTTAGAACAGTATAAACTGCATATTGTGTTAGTTATCAAGAAGTATAATTATGCAGTATAATAGTGTATGATTATAATATATCCTATGCACAACAGTAATTTGTGGTGTACTAGGAGTGAGATGCCGTTCACGTTGTCCGCCTATGAAACAGACCCGGAAGGAAGGCCGGTGGGCCGGTCGAACAACACGGTGCTACAGAACTACGACAGACACTCGTGTGCAGGCGTTATCAGCTTAATTGATGACAGGTTCATGTTGACCATGGATGGCAACCTTTTCCTTATCCACGAAGGCGACAAATGGATCTTACCGGCAAAGGACTTCTGCTTGGAATATTTAACCGAGGGCGGGACACCCGCCGTTCTGAGGGCGTTCCTGTGCACGAATGCCAAACCACCGGTCAGTTTCCTCTTTTGGGTTAAAACCCTGTCTGTAGTGTGCCTGGTGCTCACTCTGATCGTGTACTCCACACTGCCTTACCTCCGGAATACCCACGGCTACTACGTCATGTTCTACATGGCATGCCAGCTCGTGTACTTCGTTCTCGATTTGATCTATGATTTGGTACAAGACGACATAAACAACCCGTTGTGCATTCCATTTGGTATGTCTTATCTGTTTTTTTTTTTTTGATAGAGGTAGACAAACTTTTAGAAATTTAGTGTTCCATTTTCAAATGTTAGATTTAAAAAGAAAAAAATGTATGAATTCTTAGTTCAAAATAATTTGCTTATTTTCATGATTTTTCTGTATTTTGTTGAAATTTGAACTTTAAATGTTTTTAAAAAAAAAAATGTGTCCAAGGATTTTAAATATTTTTTAAATGCTACTGTAACAATATATTAGAAACCTTGTATTAAATTTATAAGTTTTTTAGTCAACAAATAAAATGTATTGGCTTTCATAGAAAAAAAACTAAAAAAATTTAAAACTGAAAATGTCCGTAAACAGTTCACAAGTATCACAACAAATCAAAATATTTATCGTGTATAGAAAATTCTAGTATAAATAATTAGTGAAAATGTCATGTATGATGTATATACGGTAATTTGTTTTAGGGTTACACCAAAAACCAAAATGGAATTAGTCGAAAACTGACTTTGCGTAAACATTCCCTTTTTTCCTTAATTTTTATACTGTATATCCTGGAATTTGAAAACTATTGGTAATTTTTACTTTCCAAATTCACCAAGTAGATTCACTTTCCCATCGAACCGGATACTCTTGAAGGAAATCGAAACAGTTTTAATGCCCTAAACAGTGACAACAGTCACAAAAAAAAATATATATAAAAAAACACACATCATTCTAAAATCAATACATTCATCGCTCCGCTCAAAATCTAGACTTCCACATTATATATTTTACTATTTATTATTATTTTGTTTGTTTATGTATTTTGAATTAATTTAAAGTGTAATTTTAGGTTATTTTGCTTACTTTGCAACTCTGACAACATGTTGCTGGTTAAACGTAATATGCTTCGATATTAACTGGATGTTAAGGTATGTAAATTATATTCTTACATAATATAGTAATAAAATGTGCAAAACAATAATGTGTATATTTATGTGGTGTTATAATCTTCTAAGCCACACAGTGGCGTACCCAGGATTTTAGAGCTGTGGGTCTGCTTTAGTCACGAAAGGCCACTGTGTAGAAACTTAAACCAGCTAGGTATTGCAAAGTCGCCCGATGCCCTCATGATTTACTTTATTAGTTATTTACATAACATTTTGATACCGACATTCAATATAATTATATTACATGAGTCATAAATCATAACACATTTTTAAGTAAAATGTAAAAATTACTTACATGCACTTATACATTTATAATTATATTTGTAATTGTATATTGTTTTGTATAGTAACATTCTTGAGCCTGTGTATATTTTATACATTATTATTATTTAATATTATTTTGTTATTGATCATTCTACTTAATGTTTTCAAATAAAAAAATGTTTTTGTAGTTTGCCATTTCGAAGGGACACATTTTACTGGGAAAAAAGCTGACCTCCCAAAAATTCGACTTTTATGAATCAAAATACTTAGAAAAACATTCTGCTTAGGAATATGAAATTAAAACTATACTCTATGATGCCATTCAAAAAAGTAAAGAACTTAAAAAATATAAGAATAAAAAAAAAAATATAGTTTTTAATAAAAACTATGTAAAAATATTTTCAAAAACATTAATACTTTTTGAAATAATGTTTCATGAAAAAAGAATCACCCTGTATACATGAATTATTTAATAAAAGTTAATACCTATAAGTTTATCAGTATATAATTACTGATCATGGTCCTATCAACAGTAAAAATATGAAGATCTGTATATGTATATATATTATATATTTTAAGTATTTTTACTCCTTCTTCTACTTGTCAATAATATCCTATGGCCGTATTTTTCAAAAAGGTATATAAATAGCAATTATTATAATAAAGTCGTGTGAGAAATTCCTTCACATCAGTAATGTACGAACAAAAGAGACAAGTCATGATTAATATTATAATTGAATAGGTCCATGGTCCATATTACCTACTTAGTATGGAGTATATTAATATATTATTATGGTATTATATAGTTAACTATGCGTATAGCATATTTATTATATTATACCTATTGCTAAATAGGTAGTTTATTATCCGATTATAGATATCGATAAATATCCTCTATGAAATCAATAGTTAAAATAACAAAATTGAAACTTTATTATATAATGATTCATTTATATTGAAATTAAAATTAAAATCAATACGTTAAATCTCAAAATAATAAACTTTGATCATTTTTATTAAAAAATCAATTCAAATTGTAAAAGTAAATTTAATTCAAAATTGAAATTCAACAATAGCCAAACAATCGATAATTATTTATCAGTAGCAAATTTTATTTTCTTCGGACCGATCATCAACCAAGCATATACGAAATGCGCATTCAGCACCTGTTGCTCGTAGGTAGAAATCATAATTAATATCGTAAACATCTAAAAAGAAATTTTAAATTCGAAAAAAAAATTTTTTCATTGTATTATAAGATTTGATTTAAATAAGGAACAGAAGAGATTTAATCGATATTGTGCAACAAAACAAAACAAAAAATAAAATTAAAAGAATAAAATTATAAAATAAATATATTATTTTTAATTTAAATCAGAACAAATAGTATCAATAAGCAAAATTGAAATCAAAATATTTACATAGTTCATATAACTGCATATAATATTTTCAACACATTTTTAAATTATAGGTACAACAATTCAACAAACAGAAATACATCAAAATCAGTACGTACCATTATGTACCATATTTATTGTTGGGGATTTTCAAGTATTTGCGTTTCTACTGGTTATTTATTTCAACAATCACAAAACGAAAAGCTACTAGAACTAGCACCCACTATTGGAAAATATAATTGCTTTTTTAACGGTAAGTTCACACAATAATTTTAAATAAATAAATTTCGAAATTTTTAATTTCTCAGGTTTAAATATTGTAAACTTTATCTCGGTGTACATGATAATATTTTATAACCACAATATTATAATGTAATCATGGGCGGTCCCAGGATTTTAATTCAGGTTGTAGCACATTTAATTAAACATTTAATACACAATACACAATACACCTATATATTCCTAGAGCCGGTTAGGCCTGTCGAGCATTCGATAAAATCTCGTAGGGCTGCTAACATTTTGGGCTGGTAGGATAAAATGGCTGAAATGCCGCATTACAATTTTTATGACAGCTATATAATAATATACTG
The DNA here is from genome assembly GCA_949089665.1 of Macrosiphum euphorbiae. Classification (NCBI taxonomy): domain Eukaryota; kingdom Metazoa; phylum Arthropoda; class Insecta; order Hemiptera; family Aphididae; genus Macrosiphum; species Macrosiphum euphorbiae. The sequence goes on along the minus strand of CARXXK010000001.1, from coordinate 175,776,091 downwards.
TCAACAAATGCAATAAAGTCATTATTTTTTATCAATATTAAAATGTGGCCAATATAATATGGGCCATTTTGCCACCAATATTTTTCGAAGGGCCGAGACTACCCAATCCACCTCTGTACGTTCCTATACCTATACCACACTCACATACACCCACTTGTATAATATATTATATAAATTCAAAAAAAATATAAATTATAATGATATGTTTTTAAGAATTTATTTAAGAAAATGTACTGAATCTGTTTAAATAATAATAAGAAAACGATTAACGATCTACAGTTCTTAAAAGCATAGATGGCATAAAAGAAAATTGAATCCGATTAATATGTACGATAGTACCAATGAACAGTAACATATTGATAATATAGGTAATAATTAATATCTATCACGGTATAGAGAATAGATCTTCTCTACATTGTTATATGAAGCTCTATTTGAACATTATCATAAGAACTACGAACTATAAAAACTATTGACCGAATTCTCGGTCATTAAAAGAAATTGTGAAATAACAAACATAATATATAAATTATAAAATACCTTTCTTATGAGTTATGAATAATTAGGTATATAATAAAAACCAACTGTAGGGTAATTTTGGCTACACTATCTAACACTTTCGTCTGTCGGTACAACTGTATGTGTGTGCGTGTGTTACGAGGCATTACACTTTATGGTTAGGTACGATACACTTTTTACGTATTTTGTCAATATTTTAACTATAAATGCTTATAAAAAAAAAAACGTGTCTATGGATTTTTTAATTTTTTTCATCTGCCGTTGAAACAATATACTAGGCTTCTATTAAATTTCTAAGCTTTTTTAATCAACAAATACAATTTTAATGATATGTAAAGAAAAAAAAACTAAAAAAAATGGAAACTGAAAATGTCCGTAAACAGCTCAAATAGGTCAAA
>CARXXK010000001.1:175590654-175775164 GCA_949089665.1 Macrosiphum euphorbiae | reverse complement strand
GCAAAACGTAATTTATAGGGGGAATAGTAAGCTCCTACAAATGTAGGTAATCTCCAACATAGCCATAGTGTTAACTCCTACAAACGATGGTAAAATAATAGGCGATAGGTTTTTAAAAAAAAGTCAAATTAATTTTTATAAAGGTGGACAAGTGAATACCGCTTGTACCGCTATTGTTTCCTCCTAGCAGCTAGCATACTTACATAAATAATAAGTTTTTAGCAAGCCTGGGCATAAACGCGTTGAAAAGTTCAAAGTTAAGTTAACTTTAACTTTTAACTTAACTTCTTAAAATTCAATTTTCATTAATTTAATTTTTAACTTAATTTATTTTAATTGATATAAAATTAATAAATAACGAGTTACTTTTAACCAAATTCAAGTTAAGTTAATTTATAAATAATTAAATAATAAATAATATAATAAAAATAAAAATTATTATTGATATTACATAACCATTTACAAGAATTTATAATATTATTATAGTAGTAGGTATAAGTAGTTAATTAAGATACACCCGTATATTTAATTTAAAGACTGATAAATATATTTTAAAACTAAGATTTGTATGATGGAAAGTCTCCGTATAAATTGATTCAACTATCAACCACTCGTTGGTTAGCTTGGTATGGTTGCATCAAAAGTATCGTAGAACAATTTTCGGCTTTAAAAACTCACTTCAACGGTATAGCTAATAGCAAATATAAATTAGAATTATTAAGAGAAAGTATTTTTTGACAAGTGAGTAGTGACAACAATTAGATTTTAATTATAACACAATATATTTGTATAGCAGTAATCATCAGTAAATACTAAATAGTTAATTAATCCCAAACTCCCATCATACAAGGTAAAGTGACTCTAACTGACTTACCAAAAAATATATAGGTATTTTCAGCCGAGATGAACTGGACGGGTTATACATACAACATTATCAGAATCAGCATTTTCTAATAATAAAAAACAGAGGGGTTGCATCTTAAGTGACTAATAAATTGTATTATTTATAGATAAACGGATTATCACTTATCGCTATCACACATTCACAATCGACGCATCGGTGGGGGCGGATAAGTGAACATCGACGGGGCCACTCCACAAGGAAGGGGCGGCTGGACGTTCACGGCGAACCTTGCCGGGCCCACGTAATAGCCTGCGGCCGCGACCGGGCCCACGTTTCGGACCGGCAGAGTCGGCGGCGGTCTCGGAAACCAGAAGCGAAGGGCGGCCACGCTTTCCGTGCCGAAAGTAGGCGGCTCGGCCCGGGCCCACGTTTAGCACTGGCGGCGGCGGAGGTGGAAAGTCGCATCGATCGGCGGCCACGTTTTCCGGACGGAAAGACGGACGCCTCCAGGTGCCTTTCCGGGAGCTGCTACGGCGACGGAAAAGCGGTGCCGGAAGATCCACTCGAGTGAATTTGTCAGTCCCACCAGAGCTGAACCTCGTTCGTCTTAAACACAAAAACACAGAATATAGAAATATAGAAATATACAAAACGACTAGGTATATGATAAGCCTGCAAATAACAAATGATAGCCGTTTTTCAAAAAACTATCACTCTGTACATATCGTATATCGTATATCGAGTGGTAAAAAAATGATATAAGATGAACGTTTAGATACCTATTGTAACTATTTATCTAGATAAGATAGAAAATGAACAAATAATTATCTAGATATTCATCTAGATGAGTCCGAACACTGAATAGAATTGCCTCCCAAATTTAGGTAGGTGACCTTTTTTTACTCGAATTGCCTCCGGGTGTTTTCGGCGGCGATTAGAATATACTCAAACGGTCTGCTCGAATTACCTCCCATAACATACCTGGATTATATTAATTAATATATCGATAGTTTTACGTGTACTATCAATTTTTATATGATATTATTATTATATTTTTCAGTAATGTTAAAAAATATTATTTTTTTAAGACATACAGTATTTCCCAGATCGATTATTTTTTCGAATACAATAATCTTATAAATCAGTTATTATCAGTTAATCATTTACTCACCAGTTCAACACAGTCAGTTTTGCTTGCCCTAGTGTTACGATAAAAACACGTTATTATAGCATACCTTTATAAGTACGATGTTGTAAGTCGTACATAATATATCTTATAAAAATGAACGTGATCAACGTGATCAGCGAGAAGAGTAAAACAATTATAATATGTGATGGTTTTAAGTTTGGATTTCAAAAAAACTTAGCTAATGACATAAACGATGGACATGTACAAAAAAAATGTGTTCAGCTTATTTGAAAACCAATCAACGTAATAAAATTCAGTTCGAAAAGTGTTTAACTGTGTAACAGAGTGATATTTCATCTAAATTATGTTATAATATATTGATTATAATATATTATTTTTATTATTGCTGCTACCTATTAATTACTGCTATTTACTAAAACATTTAGTTAACCATAATTTATATTAAATCAATCAGCATTGCCTCGATTTACCAAGTTAATTAAATTTATTAATATTTACCTAAATCGATTAACTATATAGCTATCGCTATAGTACCAGTACAAGAGGGTCACTACCTAAAATAGGAAGCGAGTCGAGTGAATAATATTATTGAAATCGGGAGGCAATTCGGGTAACCTTTTTTAAAAAAAATTCTAAGATGGCAATTTGAGGGTCAGATGGTAGACAATTCGTGAGCTCCCTTATTTATAGTGAAGGAGTTTTAAATAATGAATATGGAGGTAGGTACTAAAAGTAGTTAACAGCCAATTTAAAAGGTATCTGCCCTGTGTGAACGGATATTATCCTTTTGTAATCTTACCTCGCTTTGTAAACAAGAATATTTCTGTTTTTGAATCGGTTTGTCTGAATTTATTGAGTTCAGATTTAATTCTTGAATAATGAATAACAGTTAGTAAGAACAAAATTAAATTGGCAGTCAGTATACCACAGGTGGGTAGCCAGTAGAAAATTAAAGTTCCGTAGTATTCGTGGTCTTTAAAAATATTAAATATAAAATAATAATTATATATATTTATAACCATCTAGTATACAAATTTAATATAGAAAACCAGTGGCGACGATGTTCATTCAAAGTTATATCGCAAAATGTTAAACTTTATACAAACTCCTATACCTATATCGATATTATTAGTTTTTCCCCTTTATGAATCCAATAAAAACTTTTTTTTACAACCATTAAAATAAATAAATAATGTAAACATTACTGTTGCAAATATAATATAGTTATTATAAATAACAAATGTGTTTTTATAAAAATTAAATTAATATTTTAAAACTGTATGTAACAGTGTAGGTATAGGTACCTACTTTTCTTCGAAAAATAATCTGTTAAACTACTTATTATGGATGTATGTATTTTTGTTTTGTGTAAGTAAATAAATAATAAATAGAAACTAATTAGAAATGTTATGTATTAATGTTATACCTATTATCATATCTTCAATTATTATCTTCTAGCCAAATACTTATAACAGAAACAGGCCATTAATACTAGATCCTATAGATACCACAACCGTCCACAACCCACTCAAAACATATTTTATTGCGGCCTCTGTACCTAGAGTTCGGGGCCACTATAGAGAACGAACCGAACGATTAAGGTAACAAACGTTTGTTTGAATAAAATAACTACCTCATGCATTTTTACAAGAGTTTGTTAAGCAGTTTTAATATTGAAAATTACTTTAAACTTTTATTTTGAGTTTGAAAGTTCAGTTACTGCAGTCTTACATCTCAGTGCATTGACGTACAGTTGTGTAGTATATTTATAATTGTTCACAGGAACAGACAATTGGCAAAATTATTGATGCAAAATAATTTAAAACAACATTTTACTTTTAAAACTTTGATTTAATTCCGAGAACACTTAAAAATTCTTAAATAGTGGCATTCAATTTTCTGTCCCTGTGTGCATAATATAAAATGTCCACACAATAATAACGTGTCTCAGCGTTTGGAAAATAAGTTTTCTTGGTTTTTTAATTTTGACAATTTATTTTTGGAGGGGAATCATATTTGCATTCACCGGGAATGATTCAACTCTTATGCAAACTGATTACAGTAATTTATTAAGAGTTGTGTCTTGTGTCTTATTCTAAACAATTTTGTATTTAAAACAATAGATATTCGTAAAATAATAGTTGTCTAAAATGTTGATTTTTTTTCACAAAATATTTTTAAATAACATACTTTGTGCGACAGAAATATAAAATATCGATTTCCATAATAGCTTAAAGAATAAGTTTAAGCAATTTAGTTGGAATAATATTCATGCTGTAAACATATCTGTATATTCTTAAAAACACATTATTATAATTTATATTTTTTTTGTACTTATATGTATGTATACTATGTTGATTTTATTCTGGGCAAAGTCCAAATTCTTCCTCAACAGTCAACAGTATTTAATGGTATAAATGTAAAACATATTGGCCAATAAATAAACATAATATACATATATAGGTACCTATCGTATAAATACAATTTTCACAAATATTTTAAGACGATTCTCGAATGTACTGTAGTTCATTATGCAAATACGAACTTGTTTAAATGCAAATATACTCGTTCATCCAATGTCATACAATATTATGAATTATGACGGTTAACAGATGTAGGCATAGGTACTAACTAGATTTCAGATCCCAATGTAGAGTAGACCTTCATTAGATCTTGATATATATTATATTATTACTATGTTACTATATTTATTAGTACTATCACACATATTAATCGGATTCAATTTTCTTTTAAGAATTTTAGATTGTTACTCGTTAGCTTATAATATTTAATCAGAAAACCACGTTTTTTAAATAAATTCTTAAAAACACATTATTATAATTTATATTTTTTTGAACATATATAATATATTTCTATACATGTTTGTGTATGTGAGTGTGGCATAGTTATAGGAATGTACAGGGGTGGATTGGGTAGTCTCGGCTCTTCGAAAACTAATTTTTCTACCGGCCAATAATTTGTTATGATGGCCCAATAGCCCATAAATTGGACACATATTAATATTGATAAATAATAATGACTTTATCGCATTTGTTGAAAGTATATTATTATATAGATGTCATAAAAATTTTATGAGGGCCATTTTATCCTACCAGCCCACGAAATTTCCTCGAATGCTCGACTGGCCTATCCAGCTCTATAGAAATATAGGTATGTGTATTCTGTGTTCTGTATTCTGTATTAAATATTTAATTAAATGTGCTGCACCTGAAGTAAAATCCTGGGAAAGCCTATGATTACATTATAATATTTTAGTCATAAAATATTAACACGTACACCGAGCTAAAATGTACAGTATTTAAATCTGAGAATATAAAAATGTCGAAATTAATTTATTTTAAAATAATAGTGTGAACTTACCGTAAAAAAAGCAACTAAAGTCTTCAATATCGGGTGCTAATTTCATTAGCGTTTCGTGTTGCGAATGTTGAAATAAATAACCAGTAGATATGCAAATACTTGAAAATCCCCAACAGTAAATATGGTACTTAATGGTACGTTCTGATTTTGATGTATTTCTGTTTATTGGATTGTTGTACCTAAATTAAAATTGAGTTGAAAATATTATATGGAGTTATGTGAACAGGTGAACTGTTATAATTTGTACTTTTAGATTATATTAGCATCACTATAATATATATTATTATAATATGGTATACTGGACAGTGTTATAATGCACTATTACCTATAAATAAAATACCTTGCTTTTTGATATTATTATTTTCTGTTTTAAATTAAAAATAATAAATTTATTTTATAATGTTTTTCTTTTTCTTTTATTTTTTTAAATTTGTTTTTGTTCTGTTGCATGATGTCAATTCATTTTTTTTATTTAAATAAAATATAACAACATAATTATTTTTTTTTCATGTTTACGATTTTAATTTTAATTTCTATCCACAAGCAACAGGTGCCTTGTGCATTTCATACAGTCTTGTAAAAAATACTTTTGACAAAGTATTAAGGGGGTTCGAGGCGGTGATTTAATAAGGGGTCGTGTATAGGCAATTCCATGTATTATAGTCGTTTCGCAGTGTGTTTGCGTGCGAAGTAAATGATCATTGGTGTGCGTAGATACGTTCGGAATCAGTGGTTCGCACCCGCATGCACATGTCACATAATAAAATATTTGTTCCAACGAGAAACTAATTTCAATCAATTGAGACCTAAAAGCCTGACAAAAATACGATAACTTGGAATGATCGGATTTTAGTTCTGTAAACATATTATTTGAATTCATCGTTCTTTTTTCTAGGTTATTGTGGGAGTCGATTTTTGAATAACTGTTTAACTTTTTAAAGAAAGACACAAACAATTTTCAAAAAATTGAGAAATCGAAATATGATTTAATGTGAATTCTAAAAAAATATCGAAAATTGATTCCCACAATAACCTATGAAAATTGTCAATGAACTCGAATCTTTTTACAGAATTGAAATCTGATAATTCTAAGTAGGCGTATTTTTGTCAGGCTTTAGGTCTAAATCATGAAATAAATACGCTGCTTCGAATCCCCTTAAGATACTAATACTAGTATTCGAATAAAAAAGTATTAAAAATACTTTTAAAATATACATGAAAAAATAAACTGGAATTGGAATTTATTTCCGTAATAAAGAAAATATTGTTTTTATTATTATATATATATTATATATTGTACATCAGTATATTATTTATCTATTATGTTAATACTTATTATAGATGTTAACAATGACTATTAACATGCCTGTCGTCTGACTATTTAGAGATAAATACATGTTCACATATTATTTCATTCTGCATTTAGATATATTTCAACTCATATTGATTAAATGTTAACAAAAAAAAATAAATAAAAAGTGTTAAATATTAACTATTAAAATTATTAGATTTTCAGTTTTCTTAAAAAATTCCAATACAAAAACCATAAAAAATGTTATGTGGTATTTTTTAATTTTAAACATTGTTATTACCTACTTTTACTAAACAAAAATATAATATTAGTTTTCAACAAAAACAATATTATTTTTATTTATGTCAATTTTAGGTGTAAAACTATAAATTAAAATTAATAAAATGGACTTGATGGTATTTTAATACAAGTATTTGAATTTTGTTAAAAATAGTTTTAAAAAAGGTGCTCTGCTGTACAGTAGGTTACAAGTGGGTTACTGTATAATGGATATTATTAAATTTGAATTCAATGATATAATATCATTGTATAAGAAAAACGATTCTGAGCAGAGACGGTATGTCAGTCTAGGTAAAAGACATATTATATACTTATCTATGGTATTAAAAAAAAATTGACCTATAATATTTAGGTACCTATAATAAATTCCAAATTAATCATATAACAATATCCATTAGGTACTTATAACGCGTTATACATAAACAAAAAACCCTGATACTATCATGGATATATAATAGTGGACATTAGAAGTTTCAAGTAGGTACACACAAATAATATTATACAATCACAACAAAATAACTAAAATAGTTATTCTAGGTTTTTTATGGTTAGGTTAATTTGAACTTGAATTAAATGAATATAAAAATAAACTGTGCTTCTGTATTTTTTAGACTTTTTGGTAACAGAATTAACTACTTACGTGGAATCTTGTTTTAAATTTTCAATCCTTAGATATAAAAGTTGAACATTTTATACATTTTTAACTACAAAATAATTATTCAATTTTAAATTTTATAAATTTTGTCAAAATTTGATCTTTAAATGCTTATAAAAAAAAGACTATTTTTCAACTGATACTGTAAAAATATATGAGGAGCCTTGTATTAAATTTTTACACTTTTTAGCCCAACAGATAAAACTTAATTGATATTTATAGAAAAAAAAAAACTAAAAAAAATTGAAAGCTGTAAATGTCCGTAAACAGCTGAAAAAGAGTCAAAATATTTTCAAAATTGTATGGTGTATAGGAAATGCTAATATAAACATTCTGTAAAATTTTCGTGTATCTACAGTTATTCGTTTTTGAATTACAACAAAATAAGGAAATCGCTATATGAGAAATCGAGTGAATATATAATGTTGTAAAAATTTGAAATTCAAACGCTCATAAAAATTTAATTTGACTTTCTTATAGACATTTTTTTTTTTTGATAAAGGTAGATAATCTTATAAGGAATCTTGTATTACATTTTCAAGTCTTAGATTTAAAAAGAAATTTTTTGTTACTAATTCTTATCTCAAAATAATTTACTAATTTTCGTGATTTTTCCATATTTTGTCAATTTTTGAACTTTAAATGGTTATAAAAAAAAATTGTGACCAAGGATTTTTAATATTTTTCATCTGCCTTTGAAACAATATACTAGGAGCCTACTATTTAATTTTCAAGCTCTCGCAACCAACAAATTAAATTTTATTGATATTTCTAGAAAAAAAACTAAAAAAAATTAAAAATGAAAATGTCCCTAAACAGTTCAAAATAAATTAAAGTATTTTGAAAATGTTATCGTGTATAGAAAATGCAAATATAAACAACCAGTGAAAATTTCATGTATATACGTTCATTTGTTTTAGAGTTACACCAAAAACCAAAATCTATTTTTTGGAAAACCCATTTTGCGTAAAAATTCCCGTTTTTCCTTAATTTTTATGTTGTTTTTCCCGGCACTTGTGAAAACTACTGTTAAATTTTTACTTTTGACCCCCCCAAAGTACCAACTAGATTCACTTTCCTATCAGAAAAGATACTGTTGAAGAAAATCCAAGCACTTTTACTGTCCTAAAACGTGATAACGGACACAAAAATAAAAAAAAAATAAAAAAAAAAACACATCATTGTAAAATCAATACATTCATCGTTTCACTCAGAATCTTGTAATAAACATTGTCTCGTGTGTTGGATATTCGGAACTCCCCTTCTTATACTATACTTACTTTTACAAGAAGTTTTTTTCTGCGATTTGCATTGGAACAGGAACAAGGAGAACAATTAAGTAAGTAAAATTTAATGACATAAATAAATAAACGCTTTGAGTAGGCATCATATAATATAAATATATAATAAGTACCAAAACATAGTGTATTGTGTACTAATAATAAACAACAAATACATGCATATTATATTTATATGTATATATTGGGCGCCCAAAAACAATATAATTAATTAATATAGTAAAATATAGTACAATGATACATGAATAAACGTATTGGGTAGGTAAAAGGTACCGAAAAAAAAATAAAAATTATAAAAAACAAATGTACCTGTATGTAGGAATATAAAATTATGTAATGTACATCTATAAATATTAAGCAAGATGTATTATATGACAATTGAAAATATTACAAGGAATAAAGGTGTAGTTAATGACACATAAATACTAAACAAACGGTAGGTACATAGGTATTCGGTAACACAAAAAAAGCGGGTGCCCAAAAGAATAATTAGGTAAATAATAAAAACATAATATGTATGAGTTATGAAAATGTAAAAGGATAAAGGATGTGGGTAACAGCACTTAAATAATAACGTATAATTGGGTATAAGATAGAGAGGTATTCAGTACTGTAAAAAAAAAAAATACAATAATAATATGTAGGTAAATAGGGCCCAAGAGAATAAATAAATAAATATAACAACACTATATTATATAATATGATCATTTTATAAGACGAATGTTGATAACAACATATTTTTATCATCTATTACCGAGACCCGAAATGTGGCAACTCGGCTTGGATATATTATCCAACATGTTCACGTTTGTAATTAATTTCATACTGCCACCGAAGGGCGGCGATGGGTGACGACTTGTGGACACACGGACGGGGGTTACGCACAGATCGGATTACCGGTCCACAAGCTCGCACACCGCAAACACGTTAAATACCTATCGGCAGACCATTATGGTTAATACCTCGCGGATACGTGGTTAGGTTTGGTTAGAGTGCCCGCTCGACGTTCCAGGACGGCCGTGGCACTCACGTGCAGGCTTGAAATGGCCGCGGCGTGATGATGGAGGCGAATGTCAAAAGACGGTGGCGACAAGCACAGCTCAGTTCACCCCGGTACACAGACATGCAGGCCAACGCACACGTGGATCGTTGCTGATGACTTGATTAGACCAATCACGTTCGCGACGATTGACCTGGCACAAAATTCAATATGAAAAAACATCATCATAAAATAATCAGTCCCTAACACAACATTGTAATATTATTATTAATATTACCTAAGCTAATACACATTTTCCACTTAGGGAGCTTTTAAAACACCATAAAAAATTTAATTTCATCAAAATCCCAGCTAACTTATCTTTATAATAATAATAACAGTCAATATTCTCGAGGTGGTTAGACTCAATATTGTGAAAATCAATATTATGCAGTTATTAAACAGCTATTAAAGGCAGCTGCTGCCCTCGTTCGCTTTGGTGTTGCAGGTGGAAGCGATCCAAAAGGCGTCCAACTTTTGAATGGTAATATTATTACGGTACGCTATACTTATTATTATTATTATTTCGTGGATTATTTATAAAGTAAAATGTTTCTATGTTCTATTAAATATATAAATAACAACGAAACCATATTATAATTTAAAAAAATTTTTAAAAAAAAACAAAAATTGGTGAAGGTGCATTTACGCCAATCCGCGGTGCCGAGAGCTATACAGTAGTACTTACATCAAAATATGGTTTCCCTGGACGTCATGACTGCCGTCATTTACATGCCCGCCGTCCAGAAGACGGCCAATGTCGCCAGGACGATAACCGAAAAAAAAGTGACGTCCGAGGATGTCTTCCGATCGTGGTACGACTGGAGGTGGACATGGTCGTCCACTGATTCGTTTGGGTCCCTGCAACAAGCTGTCACGAGGGGCAGCACGATCTGGTCTTCCAGCAACTGATGTGCGCTTGTCGGCCGCGGGATAGAACAGCGTCTGGCGGCCACCACTGGCATCCAGGACGCCGGTAACAGCACGGGCCGCCCGGGTCGCCAAGGCACCATCAACAAATGTGGCCGGTTGTCGCTGTCGTAAAATGCACAACTGGTCAACGAGTTTGACGCATGTTCGTCCGGCGACCGCACCGCTTGCTGCAGCAACTCTGACAACATGTTGCTGGTCGAACGTAATATGCTTCGATATTTACTGTATGTTAAGGTATGTAAATTATATTCATACATAATATGTGTAAAACATTAATGTGTATACCTACTGGTTTATAAGGACCTATTTCATTATCAAAGCTAATCACTGTTAACGTTAACCGGAGTTTAATCGACCGAATTTGGCCGGTTACATATATGTTATCAGCCGATTAAGCGTAGATAATCGAAGTTTAACTGTGATTGACTGTGTTGGTGAAATCGGCCCTGAGTATACCTATAATATAGTTACTGATCATGGTCCTATATCAACAGTAAAAATATTTAGATATATATATATTATATATTTAAAGTATTTTCACTCCTTCCTGGACTTTCGAGAATCACCTATTACCTATGGCCGTATATTTAAAAAAGTATATATAAATAGCATTTTTTTAAATAAAGTCGTGAGAAAAATGTCTAAGTATCAGTAATGTAATAACAAAAGAAACAATAAAATTCATGATTAATATTATAATGGAATAGGTATAGGTACATACTACCTATAATACCTACCTTGTATGGAGTATATTAATAAATTATGTTATTCATTAATTCATTATTATATTTAGACATAAGTATAGCATATTTTTTATATTACCTATTGCTGTATAGGTAGTTTTCTGTACGCAAGTGTATGATTTAACTCTAAAGTATCAAAGTTATATCAAGTTTGTCGTATCTAAGTATGGCGGATTTATATAATCAATTAATACAAAATCCTAACCTAACCTGTTGAATTTTTGACTTCCATATTTTCTATTTTTCCGGTAAAAGAAAATTTTAGAAAAATGTTCTCCATGATATACTCATTCGTTTAAAACAAAATCAAGAAAATCTGATAAGTAGTTCCAGAGTTCACTCGGTACAATTATTTTCATTTCACATTTTGTATATAGTTAGAAGATATAATATAATATAAATATTCACAAATAATAATAATACAAATCAACAAACATGCCAGTATCTAATAGCAAGCAATATACAATACACTATTATTATTTTAATCCACAAATAAATTTTTTATTAGTTAGTTTATTTTTTTCTGAACAGATGGTGCAACTGTTGTATTTTTTGACATCCAAATGCTCTACTTTTCTGGTGGATTTTCCTAAAATTGTATTACTTAAAAAAAAATAATAAGCAACATCGGTCCAGCCGTTCACGAGTGAGGCTATTACGAAAGGAAATTGTAATCCATTTATATATATATATAGATTATTAGATTTTATTTAAATAAGAAACAGAAAAGATTCAACAAAACAAAAAAATAAAATAAAATAATAGAATATAAAAAGAATAAAATTATAAAATAAATATATTATTTTTAATTTAAATCAGAAAAAATAATATCAACTAGCAAAACTTAAATCAAAATATTGTATTTCGAATTCAAAATCTGGTTTATATGGTATTATACCTATAGGTTATAGTGCATTATACCATTGTTCAGTATACCATATAATAATTATAATTATCTTCTCTATATATATAAAAATGGAGACAAAAAATTTGAAATGGCATCAGTTGAGAACGGCTGGGCCGATTTTGCTCAAATTTTTTTTAAATGATAGAGAATGTCGGTGAGCGGGTTTATAGCATAAATTACGGACCTAACTCATGTTAGTTAGAGATTTAGAGACAAAAACTTAGTTACACCGGTGGCGCCCTCTAGCGGATAAAAATATAAATATAAATATAATATAAATAATAATAAAAATCGAAAAAAAAATATATTTTTATATTCTGGTTGATATACATTTTTTTATTATAGACACTTATAACTTAAGAGTAAACAAATATAATAGTTGGCACATTATTCATTTTACTTTGAAACATTATCGTTTTATGTTATCTATGAACTTTTTCAATCAAAAACGACTATTGTTTTTTGGAGAGAATTTTTATGCTTGAATCATGCCTCCTATGAGAAGAACAAACATTGGACGGCGTACACGTAATGCAAGAAAGATTAATGAATTTAGACGTGCCCATAATACTCAGGCCAGCGCTGCACAAACGCCGCCTCAAATTCGACAACATGTTATTATAAGAAGAAGAAGAAGTTGAAATTGACCACGAACACGAGAGTTGCGTTGCAAAACGACCCACCGGCTGCCGAATTCTCGAGACAACTGCTGGCGTTTGGTAATGGACACATTCCGATTGATGTTTTGACTGGATTAATATCGTTTCCGGCAAATTTTTGTGAGTTCACATCGTCGAAGGAAGAACTCATTACAAAAGTGTTCCCAAACATTGGTGTCAATTATAACAATCTCGATTGGATGAGTGAACGGGCAATACTAGCAGCGAGGAATAAGGACGTCGATAGCTTGAATTTTACAATTCAGAGTAAAATTGCTGGAGAACTGCGTTCATACAAATCCGTTGACAAACCGACGAAAACGAAGCGGTCAACTATCCGACAGAATTTTTGAACTCGCTTGATGTGCCCGGACTCCACCGCATAATTTACAGGTAAAAGTGGGATCGATCATAATTATGTTGCGGAATCTAAATCCTCCTAAATTGTGTAATGGTACACGATTGTCCGTTAAGAAACTGATGAACAGTGTAATACAATCAACGATCATCAAGGGCAATCGTTGGAAGTCTGTGGGATCAATTTGGAATTTCCATGTTTTTCGCACGGACAGCTGTACGTTGCCAGTTCGCGTGTTGGAAAACCGGCTTCGTTGTTTATTTTTGCATCAGAAAACAAAACGAAAAACATTGTTTATCAAAATGCATTATATTGATTTCTGTAACAATTCATTACAATGGAATACTTGAATTTTATTATCAATATATACTTTATTTGAAGACGTATCAGAATTTTTATTCAGGGCAACGGAAGAGTTAAGATTAATATTGAAACGATACGCCGAATATTAAATAACGAATTGAACAAGGCTTGAGTCACATATAGTTGGTACACTTATAATGGGCAACATATAATGGGCAACGAAGTGCACGGGTTCAGCTAGTCTTAAATATTTATCGTGATAAAATTACAAACACATATTTCAGCTACCTATTTCATCCACTTGATTTTAAACGGTTTCGATAAGTATAAGGCAAAACTACCTGTTTGATTTATACATATATTTTTTTAAAACTACATAATAAATCACATATATATATATATATATATATATGTATATTATATAATTCATAATAAATAATCCAACTTCCAAGATATATATATCATAGTTATGAGTCGTATGAGTGGTATGGCCATATCTCATATTAATCCTTAAAATGTACGGTAGTCCTTGCTCAGGTAAAGTATATTTAATTTTTTTTTTTATTTAAGAAAATTTTTATTATTTGATTAACACAAAATGATACAAAGTATTAAATAAATATTAATACAAATTACCTAGGGAGTCACAGTGTACAAATATGATTTAACTAAATTACATAATTAAATATACGATAGTAAAAAAAAGAAATATACAATATTTTCTTGATTCTTATACCTAATACGTTTTGTAATAGGTACCGAATCATAAACTTAATCACTGAATTATTTAACCTAATAAAATATAATTTATAAATTTACTGATGTTAGTATTATCAATAAAAATATTTATTTTCACATCTATTGGCAAAGAGTTAAAATTAACAGGATAGTTAATGAACTTTTGTCCAAAACTCGTTTTTATGTAGGTACTAGGTATATCACTTTAAAATTAAATAATCAGGCCAGGGGAGGGGGAGGGGAGATCATCTGACCCACAGTATTTTTTCTCAGTTAAATGTGGCCCCTCGAAAAGGCAAACTACATAAACATTTTTTTATTTAAAAAATTATGTACGGTGGAGGATTCGGGGGAAGGGCACTTGTCCCCTGTCAATTATATGCGCCCACTCTATCAAAATATCGAAGATCTGCAGCTGATTATGTACAATGATCAATAATAAAATAATATTAAAAACCTAATAGTAATTTATAAAATGTACACAGGCTCAAGAATGTTTCTATACAATTAAAAATATAATTATATGAATGTTTAAGTATATTATAACGTAGGTTTATATGTAGCCGTGAAGACTGAGTATTGAAGTAAAATAGCGCGTACGAAATCGTGCTTATAAACGTATCAACTTATACAATGTAGCTAAATTCGAAAAACACGAGTATAAAAATATGTCAGATACATTATATAAGATAAAAGATTTTATGAAGTTGACATAAATTAAATTGATATATAATCGGAATACCGTTCATTATGTCTAGTTTGCCAACGAGTGTATGACAATACTATTGAAACTGAAGTAACTGGACCCTTAAAATTTAATGAAGTATTGATAAGTTCATAATATCACGGAGACGTGATATGGTATCATCGTATAAAAATGAATATACTTTGTATAAAATATTTTATACACTTCCAGTCAGCAGTGAAACTTCAGAAAGAAGTTTTGGTCGTCTAAAATTTCTTAAAACTAAAGCATTTTAGATTACCTATAAAGGATTATTTTTTTATCGTGAAACTGGTTCACGATAAAAAAAATCACCGTGCATAACTATTTAAGTATATAAAAAGGTATAGTTATAAGAAAAAATTATTTAGCTCTTGTAAATTAGGTATTTCAGTCAAAAGTATTGATGCATATTATACAAAAATTTAGAGGACCCTAGTTAATAACTTAGATAACCAAAATTGATCTTTTGACTGTCAAAATGTTCAGAAAAAAAGCTTTACCCAGAATCCATCCAAAAACATAGTGGTTACCATTTGAAAAAATAAAGTCGATCTTATAATTGGTACAAATGTTGAAAATGTTATAAAAAAAATTTTCTGTTAAAAATAAAGAAACACTAATATTTTTGTTTTAACGAAATTCCATATCATCGATCCATAATTGTTGAAAAAAAAAGTATAAACCTGCTTACAATGACATACGAATATAAGATACATCTAGTATATTTTTTGTATAGTAAATAATTATACAATAATATAAAAAAATGATACAATTATTTTGAAGTTAAAGTTGAAAAGGGGCCTACTATGTGTATGATGTCCCGGGGCCTAATTAATCCGGGATTGCTCAAAACATGCCTTCGCTCAACCATGACTGAAGATCGGCTATCAAATTTGGCCATATTGAGCATAGAAAGCAACATAGCTCAAACCATTGATTTTGATTTTGATTTTGACATTTTCACTAATGAAAAAGCTCAAAAAATGTATTGTAATGTTCTAGTTCTCTACTAATATTTTCATTTAGGTATTATAAAATATAAATTTATAAATGTATTGTTTTTGACTTAATTTGTATTGTATTAGAATTTAGAACCACTTTCTACATCTCTTGTGAAAATGAAACCAGTCAATTAAAACTAAAATAAAATAAATATACTGCAAATATACATGAAAAAATAAAATAATAAATATGTATAATCCTTTCTTGAAATAATTTAAATGTTTCAGGTAAATTTTTTAATTGATTATACATTTTAATGCAACAAATAAAAATAACAATTAATTAAATATAGCTTCAATACTAAAGCTTGTAAGTAAAATTTACATTTTACTTAAACATTTGTTATGACTCATGTAATATAGTTGAATGTTGGTATCAAAATGTGATGTAAATAACTAAGGCAAATCGTGAGCGCACTGGGCGACATTGTAATACCTAGTTGGTTGAAGTTTCTAGGCCTCTCGTAAGTAAGGCAGACCCACAGTTCTAAAATCCTGGGTAAGCCACTGAATCGGACTATAGTTTGCGGCACTATAACTGCTGTTCGTGCACATGTGTATAAGAACCAAGAGAGTACCTAATAGCAAATTCTACTAATTAATGAAATTACCTACAAGACATTTCAAAAACAGTATATATTAATTGATTCATAAATATCACAATAATTGTAGGTATATAAAAATACAGTTTTTAAATTATTAAAAAGTAGGAATATCGTATACCTGGTATTCAATTGTCCATGAAAAAGAAACATGTAAGCTTTCTAACATTAAAAATAAATTTAAAGACCGTAAAGCGTTGGACCAGGGCGGAGGCCATTCTTTTGGCACGACACAAGACACGATCATAACAAGTTCGGGCCTTGACAACAACGTCTTCGACCGTCGCGGCCGAGAACATGGATCAAGTCTGCTGCGATAACGGATATATAGCCGTCAAAGACTTATACAACATGTAAGTAAACGGCGTCCTGTGTATAAGTTTAAAGTGGTGTATAGTGCTTATACCGAGCGTATGGACAGCTGCAGCTGGTGCCGTGGTTAATAGGTGGGTGTCGGGTGGTATAATATATTTTGTAAAATTGTCCATAAATATTATTACACCTATAAGTATTATGTAGATTATAGATATATTTGTCAATGGATTTGATACTCGGAGAAAGCATCCACCTTGTTTGTTCTATAGTTAATACTATACTATACTAATACCACTTGGTATTTTATCATTGTAAAGTGTCGCCGAAATCCAATCATGTTTAATATGTATGATAGCTTATGCGTATACACACATAATTTTTCTGAGGGGTGTTAAAACTGTAAAATGTGAGGATTTGGAAGGTAACTGGTAACCACTCTGCTGTAAGGTTGAATTCATTCTTAGTAAAAATATTGGATATTATATTTATTAAATTATATTATTCTTAATTGTTATAATTGCATTAATGTTACGTTATATATATATATATATTTATATGTTTTGTTATTATCATAATTATATTATTATTAACTTTTGGTCAACACAAATTTTTCGTTGATCGGTCAACTTGGTTGGGTTCGTGTTATACCCAACGTATAAATATCCAATAAACTTAAAATATTATCTTTAAATTAATATATGCAACTGCTCACATCGAATACGTGTGTTGTAAAGCATTGAAAACCCTTGGTCTTGTCATCCGATTAATAAAGGATTTTCGGCTTGAATCGTCATTAAAAACACTTTTCTGTGCGCTTGTGCACCCCATTTTAGAATATGGGATCGTAATATGGGACCCTCATACTGCAGACAACGCAAGACAAATTGAGCGTGTTTAGCGCCGGTTCCTACGCTATGCTAGTCATATACTTAAGATACCTTGTGCACCTCATAACTATACACCGGTTGCTAATCATCTTGGTATGGTATCCTTAGCCGAACGTCGCCGTGTCGCAGGTCTTAAATTCCAAGGGGGTCTTTTAAACAATACTATAGATTCTCCAGTCCTTCTCTCGAAAATCTCCATTAAAGTTCCATCCCGTCCATCCCGCTCAAAGGCCCTCTCCTATGTCCCACACGCCACCACTAACTATATGACTAATGTGCCTTTAAGACGCCGAATGTCGTCTGCCAATGCAGAACCATCATTCGACGAATTGCTAAATTTTTAATATACAAATTTAAGTTAAAGTTTTTTATTTTAATGTTTAAGTTTTTATTGTCATCAGATAATTGTATTTCATATTAATGTAAGCTGTATATATTTCATTTAGTTTTGTCTAATTGTAAAATTTCTATCATGATATAAAATATACATTGTAATGTCAAAAAGGGCTAAGCCCGTATAACAAATAATAAATAAATAAATAAATAAATAAATATTTTGAAAACGTCATTATGTATATTTAAATATAAAAGTTTACATGAAAGCTTTAAGTCCCATCGAATAATATTTTTAAATTAGGAAGAACGAAATAACTAAAATCGTTATTCTTCATTTAAATATCTAATGTTATATCAATTTCAATTTCAATGCCTATATTTTAATGTTTTTTAGTTTCCAGTATGAAATATTTTAGAGCAACTTAGTATTTCATTAGCAAGTCCTAAATACCTACACCTAATGTATTTTAAATGCATTTCAACTGCATAGAGAAAAATTTAAAGGGGACCTGTTATCAATTTATAAAATATCATGGCGAGCCTAAAATTATTTATAAAAACGGGATTTAAATGTTATCAATTATTAAATATTACATTATTAATGGGTATATATAGTACCAAATTATGACCTAATTAATTTAATCATCAACAGTGCGTGATTTGTGTTTTAATAAATTAAGAGAATGTCAGCGCAATATTAATTTTCTATCTCAAGCCCGGTCGGACCTACGCCCCCCCCCCCATACACGCCACATAAATTAAATGCATTTACGTTAAATCGTTTTTTATGATTTTAGAGTAATCTTTGAGTAAAATAACCTTAGGACTCTTTTTCCAGTACATCTTGAAGATATGAAATATGTACCACTGCACCTGTTATTTATTTTCAAATGGATTATATTAATAATATTATACTGACTACAATAAATTAGTACTTATACCATAATAATATAACGGGAACACGGAACCCTGTATAGGCAATTAAGCTACATTACTGTCGAGCGAGTCCATCTTTCCGGTATCTCAAAATTAATTATTATTGGTAAATAGTCAATTTTTTTTTTAACTATGATAATAATATATCAAATATTAATATAATTTATATTTATAATAACTATAGTTTTTTAATGTATTTAAATTATTATAATGATATTGTAAAGCTGCCCTATTCAAACACGGAACAAACAGGAGTTTATCATTATTTCCGCTAAATAACCAGTGGCGGTTCTAGAGTATGGGCAGGGTGGGTAGCTGCTCATACCAAAATTACTGGAGCAACTTATTGGGGAAAGGGGAGGAAATGAGGAAAATTATTCACAGTTAAAACCTAATAACAAATCTACTGTTGCCCATTACCAAAATAAAGTAATAGAACTGAGCCTGAAAATAATTAAATATTTTTTTAGATTTTTTTGGTTACAGTATAAATTACATATGAGAAATCTTGTTATAAATTGTCGGTTCTTAGCTATAAAAACGGTACATTTTATAAATTATAACCTACAAAATTATATTTTTATAAATTTTATCTCAAAACAATTTGCAGACGAATTTTGTCAAAATTCTAACTATGGACGCTCATCATAAAATAACTATTTTGGATATATGTTAATTTCCTCTAACAAAAACTTATGAACCTTATATTACATTTTAAGTTTCTTAATCTAGTAAAAACATTATAATCGAAAAATACTAAAATTAAGAATTAAAGAATTATTTCGACTAGTTATACTTATTTTGTTTATCTAAATACACACGTCACACACACACAATGCACATTGGTAGACCACGACACTCGGAAACTAAGATATTACTCTATAATGCTCTCTAAATTAAAAATAATATTATTTAACATACCTAAATAGTAATTTAAAACCATTATATTATAATATTGTACTTGAAAACTATGGTCCTGGAGGTCTCAAGAAATTATTTATAATCATATAGGTCGGTACAGATTTGGCCCTATTAATATTATTATGTAGTTGCAATATCATTATACATACGATACCTACGGATTGAAAACTATGTTTACTGCACTGTGCTATCTGGGGGAACTGATTAGCGACACGCATAAAAAAATTCTAATTTTCCAAAGTTAAACATCAAGAATTATAACGAACGCACCAGGGTTCATACGAAACGATAATCTACACAAGGACCTCAAAATTATGAAAATTCAAAACCATATAAAACCCCTTGCAGTAAATTTCCATAGTTCACTAAGTTCCCTTCATAAATTAACAGGCTCATTACTCTTAAATGTACACATACCTCCACCACTTCAAAGACGTCTCAAACGCAGTCGCCCACACGATCTTATTACCTAGTTAATTATTATGAAGCATATATGATAAATTATAAGTCGAATTATATTCTTAACCTTACACTCTACGCTATACATTAATGTTGACCAACCTTAATTAGGTATAAGTATCACTACTATTGTTACTATAATAACTATCATGTTAAAATTGTCAAAATAAACATTGTGGACTGCACTGTAAATCAAGAATTGAACCTTTATGATTTTATCGATTTGGGTTTAGGTTTTGGTACTCAAAAACCCAAAATTAGGGTTTCGGTTCTGGTTTTGGTTTTTAAAAATATCAAATTTTGGTTTCGGTTAATACCGGTTTTAACCCTTATCATTTGACTTTTTTTATTTTATTTTGATCAATTATTAAGTACCTACTATTTAAAAAAAAATAACATATTAATAACCTCTATTTAGTGACAGGTATTTGTAATTAAGTGTAACTATTTCAGAAGTCAGGTAATATTACAAAAGATTAATTATTAAAAATAATAAATCAAAATAAATAAATACATTTTAATATTTAAAATAAATAAAAAATTATTATTAAAAATGTTATAAGTATGCATTTTTGACCCACTTGGGCGACCCATGTTTCAGTTTGATATAATAATTTATAACTTAAAAATATAAATGTAAGCAATATAATATAATGGTAACGAAGACTGATGAACAGTTCAATAGTAGGTGCGGTCGAAGTGTCGTACAGAGCATAGTATATAGAGTAAAGAGGATACTGGGCATTAGGTTTAGGTATTAATATTATCACTGCAGCCATATTAGAGTAAAAATTATAATTCAAAAATTATATGACAACTTACTCTGAATTCTGATTCTGAAACACGTATAAACGTCCAAATTGCTATTAATTTTCAGAAATTCTACACCAGCTATTGCGAATTGCGATTTGCGATTCAATAATAATATTGGTATAGATTACATGGAAATTAAAATTTGGATTTTTGGTATTTCTTTTATGACAATTCTGTTGTACACATAATAATATTCTTATTTCTTAGCATTGATAAACTTTTATAGGTCTACGATTTTATATATATTTATTGTAACTATAATAAGTAATACATATCTTATAACTTATTAGTTATTACCTACTTACACCATAGATAAAATATCTAATGGGTTTTAAACAGAAAAAAACCGTAAAAACCTCTACATCAAAATATAGTTTTTTTTTTTACTTTACCTATATAATATGTACCAATATTTATCATACGATTTATTTAATTAATTTTTGCATAAAACCATTAACATTAATGTCTTTGCTATATTTTAACTTTTTATTAATAATAAAAAAAAAAACAGATATATAATATGGGTTTTATTATTTGCAGAGTTGAAAAGGTTTACTATTCCTGAACTGTGCAAATCAAAATTTTCCTCAAAAAATCAAGAAGAAACAGAAAATGATGAACAACAAGACGTTACCGAGGAGAATGAAGCAAGCGAAGTGTTGGCTTAAGTTAATCTTGAATGTTGAAATTTGAAATAAAATAATAAATAATAATATAATATCCGGTTGGACGCATACTTTAGTATTACTCGTAGCCCGTAGGTTCCAAATGCGGTTATTGTCACTTTTAATAAGCTTTAAACTTTCAACTTTTATTCGTTTATTTTATTGATGTCTGTTTTATAGTTTTTAATTATTAAATAGCCTTTATGCACGTATGTTATAATTTATGTTATATTCATTTACAAATAAATATAAATTCAATTTTAATACAATACTTACTATTTTATAATAAATTAGTATCGCAATTAGTTGTGGAAATTACCTCCCACTAAGTATAAATAATTGCAGTGTTATTAATTTTCCTATAGATAATGTTATTACTTATTAGTTATGACTTTTATTAAAAAAAAATATAGTTGTAGTAGGTATATTACATATTAATACTTTAGTTCAAAAATCATTTAAGATAATATATGTTTTAAGATTCATAAACAGGAATACGATTAATTTTTAAAATATTGACTCATAATGAAATATTTTTTAACTTCAGTATAATATTTCTAAATTGATATTCAACTTACCGTACTTTTAATTTTTATTACCAAAGGGACTATACCTAACCGTTTATAAATAAACAAATAAATAAATATTTATATAGCAATATCATATCAGTTTATGTACCTATTAATCAATATTATAATAATATTATAATTATCATTACAATTGTATATATTTATAATTATTATTAATTATTATTTTTCACAGCTATACCCAACAGTATGGTTAGTTATAGCTTTGGGGATTTTTTTTCCTAGATTCGCTTGTGCGACGCCTCTTAGTACTAACAATTATTTATAAATTACAAAATAATTTATAAACTTCTGTATTTTTGATGAATTTTGTATAAAGTATATAAAATAAAACATTTTTAACCTTGGGGTAACTATATCCTAGTATATTTTAACCCTGCAGTAGTTAACTTTATACCGGTATTTTTTTTACACCCTGACGCTTCGATTTTTACCATAAGGTTTAATTCAATTTACTTGGCATTATGTTTACAATATTACATATTTATAGTGCTTAAAGATGTGGTTTTTACTTCGCAGTTTTTTTAAACGGAGTTCGACGAAGTGTTTTTGTTGTGCTTATAATTTACGCAATAACCTGTTCCGAAATAATAAAGGTATTTAATTATAATATTGACAATTTATTCGTAAAACCTAACATTATGCAAATAATAATCGAAATTCATTACACAATAATATAATATTAGGTAGGGTACGAAAACCACTATATTACATTTTTTATAATATTATAATATAAGAGCGTGGCGGTCGGCGGCGGCGGCGGCTGCTCGTCGAATGGTCTTCATTACTGGATGACACAATACGCAGCGGCCGACAGTCGCGATAGTAGATGTGCCGACGCCGCCCGAACAGTGTGCGTACACAATGAATGCCATCCGATTGTATTTCACCGCCACCGTGGCGTTTCTCGTTGTCGCGATCGGCGGCAGAGTCACGTCCTCCATGAATAATACCGTGAGGGTCAGGAAGTGCTGCCCGGTGGATCGGATGTACGATCCGGAAGCGCGGTTCTGCAGACTGGTCGGGACGGACGTTGACGAGTACGAGCAGAGGTTGATGAATCGACTGCGGCGCGGATTCCGGGTGGAAGCCTATGAGACGTTGAAGATATACCATGACGTGCAGTTATATTGCATCGACGGGGAAGAAGTGCTGATCGACGTGCCCGCCGAGGAGATGCCTGGGCTGATGGAGGCGCACCCGTCGCCCATTGTGTTGCCCTCGGGCTACTGCTTCGATCTGACGCCGTCCGATAAGCTGGTGGCCCGGACGTGCCGGCCACGCATCCAGTATTGCGGCCGGGGCAAGTACACATGCGTCAACAAGTGCTGCGATAACGGAGATATAATGGTCTACGACCCCAACTTGTAAGTACACAGCGTCCTATGTGTAAGTTTAAAGTAGTAAACGGATGGTGGAAGTTAGGAGTTGTCCTGATTGGCAACATTTTGATTGTGTGTACATACACACAGTGGGGCTGAGGACATGGTTTTAGTCTGGCAAGTTCCAGACCTAATTTAAGATATGGGTGTTGGATGGTATAATATATTTTGTAAAAATTATATAATATATAATATTATATAATATAATATACCTAATATATTATAATTATATAATATTATACCTATAACTTATAAGTATTATACGTAGATTATAGCTATATTTATCAATTAATTTTATACTCGGAGAAAGCATCCACCGTGTTTGTGCTATAGTTGCCAGGTACCAACTGGTATTTTGTCATTTTAAAGTGTCGCCGAAGTACAATCATGTTTATGTATGACAGGTAATACCTATATATATATATATAATTTGTCTGTGTGGTAGATCCTTAGGTAGGAGTGAAAATGTAAAATGTGAGGATTTGGAATGGTAACTGGTAACCTGCACTCTGCTGTAAGGTTGAATTCATTCCTGGTAAAAATATTACATTTTATTAAATTATATTATTATTAATTGTTATAATTGCATTAATGTTAAGTTACCGCCTAGTACCTATATATGCATATTTATATGTTTTGTTATTATCATATCTACTTTCTATAGATTGGTCAACTGTGTTGGGTTCGTGTTGAACCCAACGTATAAATACCCAATAAACTTAAAATACAAGCTTTAAATGAATAAAAATATTTTGAAAGCGCATAATTTTTTAAATAATACTTTTAAAAGTACACATAATTTTTTTTTAAATATACTTCAACTGCATAGGGAAAAATGTATGTGGGATCTTGTATCAACTTGTAAAGTATCTTAGCGAGCTTAATATTTTTTATAAAAACTTCAAAAATACCTATAAATATCTTAATAATTATTCATATAATTTGGAAATTTAATTCAGTATAGAAAGTTACAATTTAATAACAATGAAATGTTTCAAGATACGATCAATATTTGTAGAATATTGACAAAAATAGCATAGGGTTAAATTAAAGTGTTGAATTTAACAATAAACTTCTTTTTTTAATTTCCAATAAATTACTTTTGAGGAAATCTAGTATTAGATTTTCAGACATAAGGTCATAAAAATAGTATGAATTGTATTCTTGGTAAGGAAATGATAATTTGCGTATTTCCATGGTTTTAATTATTGAATAAACATTTTGACTTTGGTGATTATAAAAAAAATTGTATTTTTTAATTTTTAATTAATGTATGAAAAACATCCAAATTTGAAAATAAAATAACCATAAAAAATACCGTTTTGATTTTTACAGTGTAGTCATTTTTTTGAGATAGGAAAAAGGATATTATCTACTATTGAAGGCGGCACCATACAATTTGCGCTTGCAGTCAGTACTACAATCGCATAATGTGTAGTATTTTACGTCTTAGAGGGCTGTAATCTATATAGGTAGATTAGATAAACATATTATTTATCAATCTTTTTTAACGCTGCTTCACACAAAATGTGCAATAATTTTAAAAATATTTAGCATTTACAATTTTGTTATCTTTATTTTTATTTAAGCTGTTTTGATTGCTGCTTAAATTAAAATTAGTATAAAGTATAAATTATAAATTGATACATACATGATTATAAATTGAAAATAATTTTGGCGCGATTCCACTGGTAAATCGTCATTGTTACTGCAATATATTTTTGTAGACATATTATCATATAGTATTATAAGTTTTAACAACTGGGATTACTGGTTTGGACTTGAATCGAAAACCTGTCCCAGATTATTATATACCATATAATATTATATCCATTTCTTACCTACGTCAATTCTATTTTAAATTTTTTTCAGTTTCGATTTTGTGACTATACGATTGTCTTAAAAAACATATTGTACCTATGCCAACAATAAATTTCGGGTTCACTTATGTTCTGTAGACGTATTTGGCTGGTATATAAATATTAAATACGTAGGTACTTCAGTGGCGGTTTTGGCAATAATTTTCTGAGGAGGCGATAAATAATTTCACTTAAGTGACCCGTGGGGGGCTTAGCCCCCCACACCCCTGACCCTATTTAACAAGAAATAAAACCAAGAGTAAATAATCTGTGATCATCTGTATAAACACTAGAAACAATAGGAAGTTGGGACTAGAATATTATACTTATACTTATAATTGATAACTTATAAAATAATTGCATAGGGACTAATCTGTAACCACTAATGATTAATACAAGTTACAACATACAATATTAATAATTATACTATTATAGGATTGGTAACTATACATTTTCATAATTATTTACTTTTATACATATAGAGAAATACGATTTATTTTGATAATAATTGAAATGAAGCAGTTTTGTGATTGTGTCATTGTGACAAGCCGCGAGGTTGATCCTTATCACGGAAGGAGGCGAAAACACTTATTGCCGCCCAACTATCAAAGCGCATGCGCAGTTTAAATGATTGTTTACGTGTGTGAGTGTGTAATTTCGTGTACACTTTGATAGCACAGTAGGCGACAGAATCGGTTGCCGCCTCAAGCCTCTACTGTTGTAGAACAGTACGAAAATAACGTAATATTTTTAATATTTTTAAAGCTATTCCTGTCATTGAATATAGTATACATAATTGGCCATTATAAGGGCGCATGACATCCGTTTTAAACATTTTTTTTCAACAATGCAATCATATTTGTACATTGATGATATAAAATAAAAAAAAAATTATAAAACAATTATTTTTTAATCGAATATAAAATTTCTTTTTTCTTTTTTCTTTTTAACTTTTCAAGGGAGGCGGTGCCTCCCTTGCCTCCTCGGGAAAACCGCCACTGGGTACTTAATAAAAGTCAGCGGTACCAACATAATAACGATCGAGGAAAAACGACGAATTTTTTACTTTCTTATTTCGTGTACCTACATTTGTTTTCATATATTATATAATGATACTAGCTAAATGGTAATTTTTAACTTAGGTAAGTTAAGTTAATGGAAAACATTTAAAAAAGTTTAATGTTAACAGTTAACCTAATTTTTTTTTACTCAGTTAAGTTAAGAGTTATATGAACATTTTAAATTAACTTATTAACTTAAGTTAAGTAAAGTTTTATTTTTTTTAGAATATCTATATAAATACCGATTAATGACAAAAATAACACTGCGTGTGTGTCGCAGATAGAGAAAGAAAACAAAATATAGCAATACTTCTACTAATACATATACTTTTAATATAGTATTCTTCATTTCTGATTATAATTCCTTTTTGATCTTAGCTAGCTCTATTTTCTTATCAGTATTCTGTTCTTAATAATTATAGTTTTAAATAATTGTTCCGTAGTCGGGTCTTTTGGTCCTACTGGTGGTACCTTTACCCCCCCCCCCCCCCTATTGAGACGGGCTTAAGTAATAATGATAACGTATCAATTAAATGTTTCTTAAATCTTGTAAAAAAAAAAAATTGAAATAGCCATTGCCATTATAAATACCATTATAAATTAATGTTACTTTGCACCGGAGCATTCTCTCCCCTATAATTACACTAAAGAGTATAATATAGCCTACGTACAACAGTGAGTTGAGGTCAGTCCTTACAATTGTGTGTAGTACTATTAGTACTAAACACTTTGTGCAGTATGAAAATTGAAGTGTATAGTACGAAATTTAAAAGTGTGTTATTCAAATTAATCCCTTATATTATAATATTGTGTATAGTTTTTGAGGTGCACATTTATTTTAGATTATGAGTGGAACGTATTGAGAGATGAGTGTATTGATTTTACAATGATGTGTGTTTTTTTTTTATTTTTATTTTTTTTGTGCGTGTACACGATAAGTAATCGAAATAATGCTTCGATTTTCAATTTCAGTATCTTTTTCGATTGGAAAGTGAATCTACTTGATGCATTCAGGAGGTCAAATTTTAAAATTCCCAATAGTTTTCACAATCGCCGGGATTAAACACATACAAATTAAGGAATAAAAGGAATTTTTACGCAAAATCTGTTTTCCAAAAAATCGATTTTGGTTTTTGGTGTAACTCTAAAACAAATGAACTTATATACATGAAATTTTCACTGGTTGTTTTATTTGCATTTTTTATACACGATCAAATTTTTAAAATATTATGATTTGTTTTGAACTGTTTAGGGACATTTTCATTTTCCATTTTTTTTTAGTTATAATTCTAAAAATATCAATACAATTTTATTTGTTGGTTCCGAAAGCTTGAAAATTTAATAGAAGGCTCCTAGTATATTGTTTCAAAGGTAGATGAAAAATATTAAAAATCCTTAGTCACAATTTTTTTTTATAAGCATTTTAGCAAAATTTTTTCAAAATTAGCAAATTATTTTAAGTTAAGAATTCGTAAACATTTTTCTTTTTAAATCTAAGATTAAATAGAAATAAATAAAGGTAAATTTATATTATTCATTGACTGGTGCTATGTTTTTTTTTTGGTAACTTCAACTAATTCTAGTAAAAATAATTGCTGAAAATGTAGCTGTTGAGTAAATCAATATATAAATCAATTAAAAATAATTGAATTTTGTTCTCATTAGTGAAATAATAAATTTATAGGTTTTTAGTTATTTAATTTATATTATGTGTTATTGGTTGAAGAAGTATAATTGGTGCTGGTTTTTAGAGCTTTGATTTTTATTTAGATTTAACCTATCTAAGACTATTCATGTAAAACGAAAAATTGGATATTTAGGGGCAATTTGGATTGCAATAAAAGCGAGATGCAGTTAAAGTGGTCCGCCTATGAAACAGACGCAGGCGGAAGTCCGCCGGGCCTGTCGAACAACACGGTGCTACCGTACTGGGACGGATTCTCGTGTTCTGCTTTTAATATGATAGACAACAGGTTCAAGTTGACCACTGATGGCAACCTTATCCTTACAAACGAAGGCGTCAAATGGATCATACCGGAAACGGAGTACTGCTTGGACTATTACGCCAAGGACGGGACACTGGAGGCCGCCGAACTGAATGCGGTCTTGTGCTACTCGAATGCCAAACCACCGGTCAGTTTCAACTTTTGGGTTAAGACCCTGTCTGTCGTGTGCCTGGTGCTCACGCTGATCGTGTACGCCACACTACCTTACCTCCGGAATACCCACGGCTACTACGTCATGTTCTACATGGCATGCCAGCTCGTGTACTTGGTCTGCATAATGATCTATTCATTGGTACACGACGATGTAAACAGCCCGCTGTGCATTCTATTCGGTATGTGTAACCGGTTTTTTCTTTTTTTTTTTATAAAGGTAGACAAACTTATGAGGAATGTTGTATTACATTTTCAAATATTAGAATTCAAAAAAAAAAGTTATGAATTCTCAGTTCAAAATAATTTTCTAGCTTTCGTGATTTTACCTTTTTTGTTAAGATTTAAACTTTAAAGAATTGTAAAAAAAACTGTGACTCAGGACTTTTAATATTTTCAAACGCCATTGTATCAATATATTAGAAGCCTTGTACTAAATTGTCAAGCTTTTTTAGCCAACAAATAAATATTATTGACATTCATAAAAAAAAAAATCACCGTTTAAGATAGTAAAAGTGCTTATTTTCTTCAACAGTATCTTTTCTGACAAAGAAGTGAATGTAGTTGGTACTTTGGTGGGTCAAAAGTAAAAATTGTCCAGTAGTTTTCAAAAGTGTCGTGATGAACAAATTAAAAATAAAGGAAAAACGGGAATGTTTACGTGAAATCGATTTTCGACAAAATTGCAAAATCAACTTTGGTTTTTGGCGTAACTCTATAACGAATGACTGTAAAAACATGCAATTTCGACTGAATGTTTATATTAACATTTTCTATACACCATACCACTTTAATAATATTATTTTGAGCTGTTTAAGTATATTTTCAGTTTCCAATTTTTTAGTTTTTTATTCTTTACTTACTTTAAATTGTATGTGTTATATGAAAAAAGCTTGATAATTTAATATCAGGCTCTCAATATATTGTTTCAATGACAAATGAAAAATATTAGAAATCCTTAGTCACAGTGAAAATATTAATGTAGGGAGGGGGCAACTTCACGCAACTACTTGTCCATGCATCTAAAAACTAAACAACAACAAATATAAATATTTCCTTTATTATTTGTCTTATGTATTGGCTTCCACATTATATTTACTATTAATTATTCTTTTGTTTGTTTGAAACTATAATTTTAGGTTATTTTATGTTATTTGCCACTCTGACAACATGTTGCTGGTTGAACGTAATATGCTTCGATATTTACTGGATGTTAAGGTATGTAAATTATATTCTTACATAATATGGTAATGAAATGTGTAAAACATTAATGTGTATACCTACTGTATATTTATGTGGTTTTATAAAATTTTAAGCCACAAATAAGTTAGGTGATAATTATCAATAAACTTATAAGTCATTTTCTATTAGCATTATACCGGTACGGGATAACATTTATCATATTTAAAAATTAAAGGTAAGTTATTTTAATAACTATATAATAAAAGTGTATATAATTTTATAAGGACCTATTTCATCATCAAAGCTAATCACTGTTAAAGTTAACCAGAGTTTAATCGACCGAATTTGGCCGGTTACATATATGTTATCAGCCGATTAAGCGTAGGTAATCGAAGTTTAACGGTGATTAACATTGTTGGTGAAATCGGCCCTGAGTATACCTATAATATAGTTACTGATCATGGTCCTATATCAACAGAAAAAATATTTAGGTATATATATATTATATATTTAAAGTATTTTCACTCCTTCCTGTACTTTCGAGAATCACCTATGGCCGTATATTTAAAAAAGTATATATAAATAGCATTTATTAAAATAAAGTCGTGAGAAAATTTCAGTATCAGTAATGTAATAACAAAAGAAACAATTCATGATTAATATTATAATGGAATAGGTATAGGTACATACTACCTATAACACCTTGTATGGAGTATATTAATAAATTATGTTATTCATTATTATATTTAACCATAAGACGTATAGCATATTTTAGATTCTGAGCGGAGCGATGAATGTATTGGTTTTACAATGATGTATGTTTTTATATTTTTATTTATATTTTTATATTTTTGTGTCTGTCATCACGTTTTAGGACAGTAAAAGTGCTTCGATTTTCTTCAATAGTACCTTTTCTGATAGGAAAGTGAATCTAGTTGGTACTTTGGGGGGTCAAAAGTAAACATTTCCCAGTAGTTTTCACAAGCGCCGGGAAAAACAACATAAAAATTAAGGAAAAACGGGAATTTTTACGCAAAATTGGTTTTCCAAAATATCGATTTTGGTTATTGGTGTAACTCTAAAACAAATGAACGTATATACATGACATTTTCACTGGTTGTTAATATTTGAATTTTCTATACACGATAACATTTTCAAAATATTTTGATTTATTTTGAACTGTTTAGGGACATTTTCATTTTTCATTTTTTTTTAGTTATTTTTCTAGAAATATCAATAAAATTTAATTTGTTGGTTGCGAAACCTTGAAAATTTAATAGAAGGCTCCTAATATGTTGTTTCAAAGGCAGATGAAAAATATTAAAAATCGTTAGTTACAGTTTTTTTTTATAAGCATTTAAAGTTCAAAAATTGACAAAATATGGAAAAATCACGAAAATTAGCAAATTATTTTTAGTTAAGAATTCGCAAAAATTTTTCTTTTAAATCTAAGATTTGAAAATGTAATACAAGATTCCTTATAAGATTATCTAACTTTATAAAAAAAAAAATGTCTATAAGAAAGTCAAATTAAATTATTATGAGCGTTTGAAATTCAAATTTTTACAACATTGGATGTTCACTCGATTTCTCATGTAGCGATTTCCTTATTTTGTTGTAATTCATAAACGAATAACTATAGATATATGAAAATTTCACTGAATGTTTATATTAGCATTTCCTATACACCATACAATTTTGAAAATATTTTGACTCTTTTTGAGCTGTTTACGGACATTTTCAGTTTTCAATTTTTTTAGTTTTTTTTTTTTATAATTGTCAATAAAATTTTATTTGGTGGGCCAAAAAGTCTGAAAATTGAATACAAGCTTTCTTATATATTGTTACAATATCAGTTGAAAAATTTTAAAAATACATAAGCACGATTTTTTTTTATAAGCATTTAAAGTTGGAATTTTGACAAAATTTATCAAAATCTCGAAAATAATCAATCGTTGGAATTAAAAAATTATAAAATGTTCAGTTTTTATAACTAAGAGTTGATAATTTAAAACAAAGATTCTCTTTAATAATTCATACTGTAACCAAAAAATCTAAAAAAATATATAAACACACTTATTTTTTACAGACATTTTAATTTCAAGTTTAGACAAAATTTCATATTTAAACCAAGAATTACGATTTTAGTTATTTTGTTGTGATTGTATAATATTATTCGTGGGTACTTGAAATTTCTAAAGTAATCTACTATATTATATATCTATGATAGTATCAGGGTTTGTTGTTGGTGTATAACGCGTTATAAGTACCTAATGGATATTGTGATATGATTAATTTGGAATTCATTATAGGTCAATTTTTTTTAATACCATAGATATGTATATAATATGTCTTTTACCTAGAAGGACATACCGTCTCCGCTCAGAATCGTTTTTCTTATACAATGATATTATATCATTGAATTCAAATTTAATACCATCCATTATACAATGACCCACAAGTAACCTACTGTACAGCAGAGCGACACCCACTTGCCCACCTTTTTTGTTAGTTAGTATATTTTTTTCTGGGCAGATGGAGCCACTGTTGTATTTTTTGACATCCAAATGCTCTACTTTTCTGGTGGATTTTCCTAAAATTGTATGACTTAAAAAAATATAATAAGCAACATCGGTCCAGCCGTTCACGAGTGAGGCTATTACGAAAGGAAATTGTAATCCATTTATATATATATATATATAGATTATTAGATTTTATTTAAATAAGAAACAGAAAAGATTCAACAAAACAAAAAAATATAATAAAATAAAAGAATATAAAAAGAATAAAATTATAAAATAAATACCTATATTATTTTAAATTTAAATCAGAAAAAATAATATCAACAAGCAAAACTGAAATCAAAATATTGTATTTCGAATTCAAAAGCTGGTTCATATGGTATTATACCTATAAGTAATAGTGCATTATACCATTGTTCAGTATACCTTAAAATAATATATATCATATAATCTAAAAGTACAAATTATAATAGTTCATATAACTGCATATAATATTTTAATTTAGGTACAACAATTCAACAAACAGAAATACATCAAAATTAGTACGTACCATTATGTACCATATTTACTGTTGGGGATTTTCAAGTATTTGCGTATCTACTGGTTATTTATTTCAACATTCACAACACAAAAAGCTACTGAATTTAGCACCCGATATTGGAGAATATAGATGCTTTTTTTCCGGTAAGTTCACACAATTATTTTAAAATAAATTAATTTCGAAATTTTTATTTTCTCAGATTTAAGTATTGTAAATTTTAGATCGGTGTACATTTTAATATTTTATGACTACAATATTATAATGTAACCATAGGCAGTCCCAGGATTTTACTTCAGTTGCAGCACATTTAATTAAACATTTAATGCTGAATATACTTACATTCCTAGAGCTGGTTAGGAAAATTTCGTAGGCCTGCCAGAGGCGGTTTGACATTTTCAGTTGGTGGTTCAAGGTCAACAATAGTAATACCACCCACCCACCTACCCAAAAGTCATATTAGGTACAAGAACTTACCTAATTTTTATAAGTTTTTTGACAGTTATTATTAATTTTAAAACATGCTTAATAATATTGTTATGATATGATAAATTAAGTACCGTCTGGCTACTAACAACACACGAATCAATTCTTATAGGACTAGGTAGTGAATTAAACATTTTGATTAAAGTTATAAATAGATATACCTCGACGCATTTTGAATTCAACTTTTACTCAACTACAAAATGTAGGTACATATAAAATAATATAAAATCAATACTAATTTTCTATTAGTTGATGCAATGTATCAATAATTGTTTTTGTGTCAAGACTACTAGTTACACCTCTTTCGATATTCAATAATATGAATACATTTGAAAATCATTCTTGTCTCATTGTTGTTCTCTGACAAGCTTTTAAATGCCGCATTGAAGATAATGAACGTTTGTAGGTTGCTCAACTAACAGAGCTAGTGAAAGCTAATTTATAGCAATTTATATAAATTTGGGTACACATCTTCAGTATGCCTACTATAATTGTTTAATACCATCAATATCAACATTTTCTTTAATTGTAAACTGTCAATTCTTGGCAATAAGTTTTTTTCTTAACGCCAAAAAACATAATTCATAACAGGTTGATGAAATAATTTTTTTTAAACGTAAAAGAAATTTGATTTTTTTTTAATTTGAAAATAATTTCTATAACGACGATTTTTTCTAATTAAAAAAAATCCTCAAATACGTCTCCATTACACTTATACACAAAAACAAATCAACCGAGCTTTGACTCATCAGTTATTGAATTCAGTATAAGTTACTAAATTTCATCAAATTTCACATTAGAGAGTAGTTCAGTTATAACCATATTATTATAATACAATTCTAGTATACAATTCATTGCGATTTTCGAAATACAAAATAATATCACATTGTCTCATACTTTATAGTTTATGTGACTATATTTTCGTCTTAAAGCAAATTGAGTGATTAGTCTATAACTTCGTCAGTTGATTGTTAATGTAGGTATGTGATAGTATCTATTTGTTACTAATAATGAATTGGCCATCAAATAAACCATTCTTATAATATTACCTATACGGCTATGCCGGACACTGCTTACCAAGACCCAAAAAAAAAAATTAGCATGTGGCACCTCAAATTAAACGTCTTCACTGGGCATATTCATCAGTCATAACATATTAATAAAATGGAATAGTGTATATTATAAAATGTAAAACGTCGACAACCACTAATAGTGTAGTACATACTATATTACATAACATTAAACATACGAATACACGCCATAAGAATATCTGATACGATCAATTTATTATGGCAATTAATATAAATTTGATTTAATCACAGATATAGATAATAAACAACTTTTAAAATTTTAGTAATGTTAAACTTTTCAAGGCTTTGGGGCATCGGTTAAGCTTCTCTGATTATTTTTAAATGTAATATACATCATTTTAGTATTTTTTTAACATATTAGAACTAGAACCCCAGACACAAAATTTAAAAAAATTTTAAATAACGACCACCCTGTTCAATTGAATATCTTAGTAACCAGTAAAGAAAAAAAATAAATGTTACCATAATTATAAGTTCATGTAAATGCGGCAGAGAGGAGTTTCTTGGGGTGTTCCTATGGTAGAATACCAAAATTATCAAAACTTACCAAATTTACAGTAAATTTAAGTAAATTTTTCTCTATAATTTACCAAAAAAAAAAACGTACATTTTACATCTCTATAAATTTTATTTTATATTTTTCCAGGAATCCATGACTACGGAACTTTAATTTTTTACTGGCTACCCTCCTGTGGTATGCTGATTGCCAATTTAATTTTGTTTTTACTAACTGCTATTCATTGTTCAAGAATTAAATCTGAACTTAATAAATTCAGACGAACCGAATCAAAAATAGAAATATTTCTTGTTTACAAAGCGAGGTAAGATTATAAAAGGTAATATCCATTCACATAGAGCTATAGTCTGTTAAGTACTTTTTGTACCTAAATATTCATTATTTAAAACTCCTTCGCTATAAATATAGTTGAAATCGTGGTGTACTTCAAGTAGGTAGTTATTAATTTCTTAATTATACAGGTACCTAAATATATTATTGTAGTACCTACTACATAATAACTATGATATAGGGGGGGGCAGCTAATCCATAGTAAATTTTCTCTAATTAAATTTGCCTCTTGTCAGATCTTGGGTAGTTTGACACTTGGACCCATAAACACACATTCAGTATAAATTAATTATTTTTGTTTTATATACCTAGTACACAAGTATAGATTTCTAATCTGGTTTTGATAAGTGACCCCTTGAATTGTCCTGACCCACGACTGTTTCCTAACTTTGGATCCGCCCCTACCTATATATTACAATAAACTAGTAAGCAGAGAAAGCTAAAAGCTTTATAATTTGTTTGCAGTATGCGCTCAACTGTACCATTTAAAACTTAATATAGGGGCACTTTAATTAATTTACTATGCTTTAAACATTAATCTCTGCAAGGTTAGTGAAAATATACGTGATAAGCGTCTAGTAATATGAAGATAAAGAAAAATCTACATATTTAACTTTAATTATAGTACACAATATTATATAGGTAATGTGATACGTTTTACTAATTAATCTAAACGTTTGATAAATTTAAAGTTAGTACTTTCTATCTTTATAACTAGTTAATATCAATCTTTTAAACAATTTTTGATTTGTTGGTCATACATTATTTAAAAACTTTTAATTTGTAATTTTTGACAGATTCGTAATGAGCATGAAGCTGTTTCTGGTTTTTGGAGTACCGTTTTTATTTTCGATGCTATGTGAATTATTCCGAATTGAAGGGATCATACAATTGATTATAGATTCAATTCACAATCTACAAGGAGTATTTATATTTATTATTTTTGTGGCCAAGTTCAAAATTATTATGGACTTAAGGAAAAAGTGTAGACGTTCAATAGTTCACAGTGAGTTGAGACCACTTAACAATATCTCTAGGTCGTCATAAAAGTGGCACTGGGCAGTGCTAATAAAAGTTATAATGATTTATAAATGCAATATGAATATAGTATGTATATATTATTATATTATATATTAAGACTCTAAGTTCCTAAATCTTAAAAAAAATGATTATTTTTGTGTGTTTTTAAATATAACGTTTTTGTAGCTGTTTACTTTTTATTATTTTTAATAAATGAAAATTTAATTTTTACACAAATACATTTTGAAGCACAATAATTATAATATTGTTATTTTAATTAATATTATGGTGTATCTGTAGTAAAAATAAGATTACGAGTATTACATATCTTTCAAGATTTAGCAAAACAAAATTTATCTTTGAAAATATTTGTTGAAAATACAATCTAAACACTAAACTATATAATGTTCGTATATACTTGAGTAGACAGGAATATTTCGGAAATTAACATTTTATTTATATTACCTACCTATACAGTGTGTAAACGGTAATCGAGAACACTCAATATCTTTGCGTAGAGACTTGCTATTTGAATTCCGTTTTTTTGGCAGTTGTTATGACATAAAAATACACATTTTTATGGTCGTTGAATTTTTTTTACTTAATTAGTCACGCGCATGCGCATGTCAACTTTTTTTTTTTAAATGGCAACCCCCTGCTTTAACCACTACTTATTTTTTGCCTATTTTTTTAATGAATTTTGGTAGTTGAATCAACTTTCTAAGTCCAAAATTGACCAAGTTACAGCCAATCAAAAAAAGAAAAAATTAGAAAAAAAAATGCCCTCGATTTTCAGCTTTTTGATTGTAACTCTGAAAATAATTATTTTAGGATTGTTAAACATTGACATTTTTGTAACTATTTATTACGGTGATATTCATACGTTATTTTAACTTCAATTACGGAATAATTTTCTCGCGCTGAATCATGTTTTGTTCACGGCAGAGAACAGTTGGAACAATTCATTCGTTAGATTTTTTTTTTTGTTTTTAGATTTTTATTAACTAAATAAATTGGTAACTTAAATAAGAATTGAATTTGTTATTAATTAATAATTATTAATACGTTCTAATAGATCCATTAAATGTAAAGAAATAAACAACATACTAATTTACGTTTTTTCTGCTATAATAAGTTATATGATTTATTACACAAATTAAAGAGAAAATTATTCAGTAGGTAATTGAAGTTAAAATAACGTATGAATATCACCGTAATAAATAGTTACAAAAATGTCAATGTTTAACAATCCTAAAATAATTATTTTCAGAGTTAAAATCAAAAAGCTGAAAATCGAGCGCATTTTTTTTCTAATTTTTTCTTTTTTTTGATTGGCTGTAACTTGGTCAATTTTGGACTTAGAAAGTTGATTCAACTACCAAAATCCATTAAAAAAATAGGCAAAAAATAAGTAGTGGTTAAAGCAGGGGGTTGCCATTTAAAAAAAAAAAGTTGACATGCGCATGCGCGTGACTAATTAAGTAAAAAAAATTCAACGACCATAAAAATGTGTATTTTTATGTCATAACAACTGCCAAAAAAACGGAATTCAAATAGCAGGTCTCTACGCAAAGATATTGAGTGTTCTCGATTACCGTTTACACACTGTATACGATATACCATAGATACAATAGGAAGGTACATATATTGTATATAATATTGTGTTATATTTGTTTATGTATATTTGTTTGTAACTGGTTTCGCTTCAAAATTGTAGACACGTAACTTCATTTTCATACAGAGGATCTTATTAACTAACTTTAAGAAGTAGGTACCTATTACGGCATATAAATACTACCTAGCTACAACACATATACGCTAACTTGAATTTATTAAGCATACTCATCGAGAGAAATCGAAAACCAGTTAAAACATAAGGTATAATGAAAAATTATCATTTTTATTTATTATCTACTCTACGAATGAATATTATTTAATATGTACGATATACTTGTATACAGTACTTATCGTCCGTAGACTAGGGTTTTAAAAACGTACATACTGGGTCACTGGTTGTCTGAGTCATGACGCGATAGTAGTTCTAATTCTTTCACACCATGTGGTACCCTTGACATTATTTTGCAAGTTATTTTCAAGTACTTGCAAGTCCAAACTTTCACTGTGAAACCAAAAATTAAAAAATGGACCAACTTCCCGTAGTCCTAAATCCATTTTTACCCAGAACTTTTAAATCAGTATCAAACGAAAGCTAATGATTAGCAAGAATTTTCAGGTCCATTTTTAGAATTTGCAAGTAACCCGGGTGGCCAGTGAGAGCTGTACCAAAATATATAATACCTATAGTACGTAATTTATAGAGGGAATAGTAAAATCCTACAAACGTAGGTTTTCTCCTACATAGACATAGTGTTAACTCCTAAAAATATAGTGTTGACTCCTACAAGACAAAGTGTTAACTCCTACGAAGGATGGTAAAATAATAGATGGTAAGTTTAAAAAAGTCAAATTAATTTTTAAAAAGGTGGACAAATGAATACTGCTCAAAAAGGATTTGACATTGGGTGATTTTTTTTTTGGTATTTGGTATCAAACAAAAATTAAATTTGACCAAATAAATACATCGTTATCCAATTCTATTGTGGAGTCGACGAATAGACGTCAGGAACAATTTGTGGACAATAGTATATTTGTTGTAGTGGATATAATAATTAATTACCCACTATTTGTTTGAGATAGGACTTCAGTTACAAATTTATAATTTTATTTTGAATACTTAAATTTGTTTAATTACTATCATAAACTAAATATAAATAATTGCGGTGTAATTACTTTTTTTCGTATAGTTAATGTTATTACTTATTAGTTATGACTTTTATTATAAAATTTATAGTTGTAGTATATAACATATTAATACTTTATTTAAAAAATCATTTAAGATGTTAGGATTCATAAACAGAAATACGATTAATCTTGAAAATATTAACTCATTTATAATAAAATATTTTTAATTTCAGTATAATATTTGTCAAATTGATATTCAACTTCTTGTACTTTAAATATTTATTAAAAAAGAGTATCCATAAATAAACAAATAAATAAATATTTATATAGAATTATCATACAATATAATATGTACCTATTTATCAATATTTTAATAACATAATGATTATCATTCAAAATTTATATATTTATTATTATTATTAATTATTATCATGGACATCTGTATCCAACAGTATGGTTTTTTCCTAGATTCGCGGGTGCGACGTCCTCTTAGTTCTAAACATTTTATGAATTACAAAATAATTTACAAATTTTTGTATGTTTGATTAATATTGTATAAAGTATAAAAAATAATACATTTTTTACTGGGGGGTAACCATATCACAGTATATTTTAACCTTACTAGTATACTTACCTTAGTAAGTTTATACTGGTATATTTTAACACGTGACTACGGGAGGTAAATATATGCTGGTGATAAATTTATGCTGAAAATCTGTTTTTTTTACTTAGCCGTTTTTTTAAACAGAGTTCGACGAAGTGTTAAAGTGTTTTTGTTGTGTTTATAACTTACGCGATAACCCACCCTGATATATGTAGGTATTTAATACTAATATTGACAATTCGTAAAACATAACATGATATAAATAATAATCGTAAATCATTACCCAATAATATAATAAGTAATTTGGAGTAGTAAATGGTAATATTATATAAATTAAAAGAGTATCAGGTGCTTGTTTTTAAATAAAATACAGATTCTGTTACATTGTTGATTAGTAGGGCCCAGATTTGAATGCAATAAAAATCTACAAAATATGCAGATTCATATCATAAATATTCAAAAAATATGCAAAATGATTTTTACAAATTAATAATATAATATGTATAAAAATTGTTTATTAAAAAAAAAAAAAATAAATAACATAAGTATAAAAGTATTATAAGCTAATGAAAGTATTACTATTTATATTAAATTATTATTTATTATTATTGGACGAGTACCAAAAGTAATAAATATCGATGATTTTCAACAAAGATTGCAAAATAAAATATTTCGGTCTGTTTAAAATATGTTTGGATATTCATTTACATACCGAGAACCATTATTTACTTTAGACATTATATAAAAATAAAATATGCAAGTTAGATTTTTTAAACAAAATATACCGTATGCTGTACAATACGCACGATAAAGACCAAACAACTAAAACTAAATTCTGTGTTTCCCAATACGTATTGTATAATACTATAATACTATACTGTTATCTAATGTGGACGTGTTAGAGTAATAATAAATCCCACCAAAAACATGTATGTAAAATGAGAGCCAAGTACATTACTATAATATATGCCTTGGTTGTTGACTTCAACGACAAAAGAAGTGAGATCTAAAGGTAGTCAAGTTAGGATAATATATTGAAGCCTATAAGGTCTGACTTGGATAGTTTTCATATACAAATTATTATTAAGTACCTACTAAAACAGTAATGGAAGAGTGAAGATAATTTTCGGAAGAATAAAATAAGAACTCACAGCTTTAGAACTTGCTAAGGCTATAATATAATTCTTAGTCAAGTCAGACCTCAGGCTTCAATATATTATCCTAAGTTGGCATTTTAACTTGGCACCCATTTAGATCTCACACGTTTATTATTATTCCACATATTATATGCAATACTTATTCTACCTATAAAACCCAAAAAAATTATATCAGTCATCATAATATATAATGTAACATAATATAATATAACAAGAAAAAACCCACCTCGTCGTTGTAAATCAAATAAATTTCAAGTTCTTCTAGAATCAAAACAGTTAAGGATTGTCATTGATAACTTACTGATAAGTGTAATATTTAACTTAACTTGAAAAACACTATTAAAAATATAATCAATCGTATAATTTCAGTAAAAAATGGTAATAGTTGGCACAAAAATCATATTTTCGTTTTAAATAGATTACAATTTTATTAGACAATATGAAAAAATATAAAAATAATATGAACAAATAACTTTAGTTTACAAATGTTTCCTTCAATTTACGAATATTACCAATTAATTTGCGTACAATTGATTTGATAAGTTGTATGAAATGATTAATTATTAAATTATCGAACATGCCGGAATTTTAAACAATC
Source organism: Macrosiphum euphorbiae (assembly GCA_949089665.1). Lineage (NCBI taxonomy): Eukaryota > Metazoa > Arthropoda > Insecta > Hemiptera > Aphididae > Macrosiphum > Macrosiphum euphorbiae. The sequence goes on along the minus strand of CARXXK010000001.1, from coordinate 175,733,071 downwards.
ATAACAATATATACTCAGCGCACGTGAAGAGCATAACCACTAACCAGTTAACATTGGAAAACCCCAGTTTTAGACGCAAACTGCTCATGGTCATCGGTCTTATCGTGGAGTGTAGAGCTATAGAACTATAGAACTATAGAACTTTAGAACTATAGAGACCAGTAGTTGACTATGCTTAGAGCAGCACAACTGTGATTTTTACGAGTTTCGAATTTGGAATATGAACTTTGGTGAAACATGCTAACAACATAGTCTGCTTAGTTTGCTTAAAATAATTGTTAGTCGTAAATGCCATACATGTACCTACATGAGAAATCGAGTGAATGATGACATTGATGGAAAAATTTAATTGGTTTTTTCCGTAGAAATTTTTTTTTGATAAAGGTAGACATACTCATGGGGAATCTTGTATTAAATTTTTAAATGTTAGATTTAAAAATAAAATTTTTATGTATTTCTAACTCAATAATAATTTTCTTGATTTTTACGTATTTTGTCAAAAAATGAACTTTAAATGCTTATAAGAAAAAATTGAGACTGTGTATTTAATATTTTTCAAATGTCATTGTAATAATATATTAAGAGCTTTGTATTAAATTTTAAAGCTTTTTTACCCAACAAATAAAATTTTATTGGCAATCATAGAAAAAAAACCTAAAAAAACTGAAAATTTATTATATCCGTAAACATGTGTGTAAATCATGTGAATTTTATAGTATACAGAAATTAAGACTAATATAAAAATTCAGTGAAAATGTCATGTACCTATCTATGGTTTATTTTTTTAGAGTTACACCAAAAACCAAAATTGATTTTGTCGAAAACTGATTTTGCCTAAAAATTCAAATTTTTCCTTAGTTTTTATTTTGATATTCTAGGCGCGTTTAAAACTATTTTAGTTTTAAATTTTGACCTTCTGAATGAACCAAATATATTCACTTTTCCATCGATCGCGATAGGTTCTGTTGAAAAAATCAGTTGTACTTCCCCAAATACAATGATGACAAAAAAAAAAAAATTTAAATTTATAAACAACAGAATCTAAAAAAAAGTAGTTACACCTTTCTATTTTAGAATTTTGAATATAAATGTATTTTATTAGTGGCTTACAGTGCCTTAGACGACAGGGGGTGCCCGAGCACCCATAGCACCCCCTGAATCCCCGCCTGTCGTTACCTAAAAAAACGATTATTATGAAATATTAAAATTGTGTGAATTAATTAAAATATTTACATACCTAGTTAGTGTCAAATATTAAAATTCCGATTAGTTTTATGTATTGACTTCTGTCATGTGTACAAACACATACATTAAGTTCCTTAATTTTCTAACGTGCAATATAGACGGTAATGGCTGTTAGATGGTTACCGTACATCTTGACACTTTTACAATAAAAAAAGATCTTCTTTGAATTTAATTTTTCCTTTTATTTATCTTGCGGGTCATAAACTAAAGGTATTTAATTCTTATACTGGGTTATTCGTAACGGAAAACACTTATTATTTCAAAAAGTACGTATTAACGACTTTGAAAATATTTTTTTTTACATGGTTTCTTGTAGTAACAAATAACGTTTTTTTTTTTTTTAAATTATACTTTCAAATATTTTGTATAGTTATAATATTGTAAATGATAAATATACTTAATATATTTAATATAAGTATTAATATTATAATTTGTTACTAAGCCACAGTAGTTAACATCGCAATGGACTATACAGTCCATACGACCAAGTACAATGTATAAACTATAATCCCATTCATATAATTTGACATTCAGAATTGGCAAAAATAACATAATTAACATACGAGGCGACGGTTTCATCTTTTTTGCCAAAACAACCAATTTTCAAACGGCTACACCTGAAAGACACCTGGGTCCACGTGGCAATCATTATCAAAAGAGCCGAGATCGTATATCAGAGTATTGCCAGACATTCAGTTGTACGTTTTTATACTTTTTTGAATTACAACATACAGTTATAATTTCATTTTCTAAAGCAGAATATTGTTCTGAGTATATCGATACATAAAAAGCTAATTTAGGACCAGTAGTTCATAAGTTATTATAACTTATAAGGATTTAAAGTTTATGTGACACGAGTAGCCGACAAGCATTTTGCGGGGTAACCTTCACCGCAGCAAACGAATTGCGTCCCAAGATCCCTTTTTCATACGAATTGCGTCCCGATAATATTTAACAACTACACTAATTGCGTCCCGATAATATTTAACAACTATACTAATTGCGTCCGATATAAATACATTATTTTCCTTCCCATTTAATACAGACTTAGGACTGTCAATACTCAATAGCAACATAAAATATTATATTGCTAAAGGTAGGTTAAAAATATTGTTTTCTATCGTTTCGTAATTATGTACATCAAAAATATTGTTTTCGTCGTCAAATATAAAATAATAATTAATAAAATTAATAATAAAAAAAATAATTTCAAAAAATATAAGTTAGGTTATAAGGTTATAGTTATCACATGTTAGTGTAATATTATTTATGGCTCGGTAAAAATTTGAACGATTCAGTTTCAACATAATCAAAACGTGTAATTTCGTTAACGTCCTGTTTCATCATTTGATTTCTTAAAAATTCTTGTTTTTCACATATTTCACGTCTTATTTTTTTTCTGTGACTACTGCTGCGAATTTTTATGTAAGGATCTTTTTGTACATTTTTAAGTACATCAATAAATTTATAGATATTTGGATGAGCAGAATAAAACATACCGTTCAACTTTGAATGGAAAGCTTCACAGCTATTTGTTGTCCTTGATATTGATCCCGAATACATTGCCCATAAAGAAAGAGGATAGTCACAATCGGGGGTTATATATGTGTTTAAAATATAATCTGTAAATGTTTCTATTATTTTATTCTGTGGTAAAATTGATACTATATCATCGGTAAAACAGTTTTCTACATCTTCAGTTTCAAAAAAGGGAGATCAAAAAATGTTTTTAGGTAATTGCTTATTTCTGAATTTAGATTATATTCATTATACTCAAACCTGGAGCTTGAATTTTTCTCCACCAACTCTGGCCTAAATGGAATCGGCATCCTTTTAATTCGACAGATGGCCAAACAAATAATGCAGCCGAGTGAATTGCTTTTTCGAAATCAGCAAATAACATTTTCTGTAAAAAATTAATATTATTTTTTATACATTCTGAATTTAGATGAAAAAATGCTTTCTTGTAAGTTTCAACATTTTTGTCAATTAATAAAAAAAAACTAATGGTATGAAAACCCGGGACGCAATTAGTATAGTCGTATCGAAAACCCGGGACGCAATTAGTATGTCACAAATCGCAATTTTTATATTGGGGACGCAATTCGTATGCAGCCACCTTCACACCACTCCACTAATCTATAGTTTAAATACTCATAAACCATAAACTACTAGAAAAAGATTCGAGTTTTATGTATTAAAATATTTGTATAAATATTCTGCTTTGGAATACGAAATTAAAACTGTGCGTTGTCATTCAAAACATTAAAAACTTTAAAAAATAATAAGGATAAAAAATATTTTAAATATATATTATTTTAGATTCTGAGTGAAACGATGAATGTATTGATTTTACAATGATGTGTGTTTATTTATTTATTTTTTTATTTTTTTTGAGTCTGTGTACACGATAAGTAGTCGAAATAATGCTTCGATTTTCAACTTCAGTATCTTGTTCGATTGGAAAGTGAATATCGTTGGTGCATTGGGAGGATTTTCCCAGTAGTTTTCAAAAGCGCCGGGAAAAACAAAAGAAAAATTAAGGAAAAACGGCAATTTTTACTCAAAATCTGTTTTCGAGAAAATCGATTTTGGTTTTTGTGTAACTTGAAAACAAATGACCGTAGATACATGAAATTTTCAGTGGTTGTTTATATTTGCATTTTCTATACACGATAACATTTTCAAAATATTTTGATTTATTTTGAACTGTTTAGGAACATTTTCATTTTTTTTAGTTTTTTTTCTAGAAATATCAATTAAATTTTAGTTGTTGGTTAAAAAAAAATTAAAATTTTATAGAAGTCTCCTAGTATATTGTTTCAAAGGCAGATGAAAAATATTAAAAATCGTTAGTTACAGTTTTTTTTTATAAGCATTTAAAGTTCAAAACTTGACAAAATTTGGAAAAATCACGAAAATTAGCAAATTATTTTGAGTTAAGAATTCGTAAAAATTTTCCTTCTTAAATCTAAGATTTGAAAATGTAATACAAGATTACTCATAAGTTTGTCTACCTTTATCAAAAAAAAAACTCTACCGGAAAGTCAAATTAAATTTTTATGAGCGTTTGAAATTCAAATTTTTACAACATTGGATGTTCACTCGATTTCTCATGTAGCGATTTCCTTATTTTATTGTAATTCAAAAACGAATAACTGTAGATAAATGAAAATTTCACTGAATGTTTATATTAGCATTTCCTATACTTACACCATACAATTTTGAAAATATTTTGACTCTTTTTGAGCTGTTTACGGATATTTTCATTTTTCAATTTTTTTAGTTTTTATTTTCTATAAATATCAATCAAGTTTTATCTGTTGGGCCAAAAAGTGTAAAAAATTAATATAAGGCTCCTGATATATTGTGACATTTTAAATTAATTTTTGGACGAAATTACATATTAAAATCAATATTAACGATCTTTGTTTTTGTTGCAATTTAAAAATATTATTCGGGGATATATGAAACTGAAAAATCAAAATATTATGGCCTATCCATACAATCTACCATAGGATAAGGAATAAGAAGTATGCTCATGATAAGACTGTGCATATTTTAAGGAATTTATTCATAAATTCCATATAATTTAATACCATAGATATATTATATATAATTTCTTAAACCTAGACTGACATACAGTCTTCGCTCAGAATCGTTTTTCTTATACAATGATATTGTATCATTGAATTCAAATTTAATACCATACATTATACAGTGACCCACTTGTAACCTACTGTACAGCAGAGCGACATCCACTTACCCACCTTTTTTTTTTAAATGAAAATAATAACTAGAAACCACGTACGATTTTTTAAATGAATAGTTTATGATAAAATAATCACCTGGTAACCATATGGTACACTGTGAATTTTAAATGTACACGATGAAATGTAATATTTTTAAATATATATATTAAAAAACACGTTACCATACTAGTTTAACCTTACTAGTATACTTACCTTAGTAAGTTTATACTGGTATATTTTCACACGGGACTACGGGAGGTAAATATATGCTGGTGATAAATTTATGCTGAAAATCTGTTTTTTTTACTTAGCCGTTTTTTTAAACAGATTTTGTTGTGTTTATAACTTACTCGATTACCCACCCTGATATAATAAATGTAGGTATTTAATAATAATATTGACAATTCGTAAAACATAACATGGTATAAATAATAATCGTAAATCATTACCCAATAATATAATAAAATGTAGGCAACGAAAACCACTATATTATATTTTTATAATATTATATAAGAGTGGGACGGTCGGCGGCGGCTCGTCGAATGGTCTCCATTGCTGGATGACATAGTACGCGGCGGCCAACGGCGGAACAGTGTGCGCACACAATGAATACCATCCGATTGTTTCACCGCCACCGTCGCGTTTCTCGTTGTCGAGATCGACTGCAGAGTCACGTCCCCTATGGGTATTTGGGACTGGAAGTGCTGTCTGGTAGGCTGGCTGTACGATCCAAAAGTGCGGTTCTGCAGACGAGTCGGGGAACGGACCGTGACGAGTACGATCACAGGTTGATGAAACGACTGCGGCGCGGATTTCGGATGGTAGCCAATGTGGCGTTGAAGAGTATCTACGAAGGGTTGTCATATTGCTTCACCACGTATGTGCTAGTCGAGGAGGTGCATGGGCTGATGGAGGCACTCCCGTCGCCCATTGAGTTGCCGTCGGGCTACCGTCGACCAGTACTGCGGCCGGGGCAATTACACGTGCGTCAACAAGTGTCGACCCGCCGAATTTATATTCGTCGATGACTCCTTTAGCTTGTAAGTCCACTGCGTCCTATGTATAAGTTTAAAGTTGAGTATAGTGCTTATACTGAGCGTATCGACACCTGCAACTGGTGCCGTAGTTTTTTTCCCGGAAAGGGATGGTGGAGGTAAGGACTTGTACTGATTGGAAAAATGTTGATTGTGTGTGTATATACACACAGTGGCGCCGAGAACATGGATCAAGTCTGGCAAGTTCCAGACCTAATTTAAGAGGTGGTTGTGAGGTGGTATTATATATTTTGTAAAATTGTCCATAAATATTATTATACCTATAAGTATTATGTAGATTATAGCTATATTTGTCAATGGATTTGATACTCGAAGAAAGCATCTACCGTGTTTGTTCTATAGTTATTACTATACTATACTAATACCAACTGGTATTTTATCATTGTAAAATGTCGCCGAAATCCAATCATGTTTATGTATGATAGCTTATGCGTATACACACATAATTTTTCTGAGGGGTGTTAAAAATTTAAAATGTAAGGATTTGGAAGGTAACTGGTAACCCCTTTGCTGTAAGGTTGAATTCATTCTTATTAAAAATATTAGATATTATATTTATTAAATTATATTATTATTAATTGTTATAATTGCATTAATGTTACGTTACCGCCTATTATATATATATATATTTATATGTTTTGTTATTATCATAATTATATAATTATTAAATTTTGGTCAACACAAATTTTTCGTTGATCGGTCAATTTGGTTGGGTTCGTGTTATACCCAACGTATAAATATCCAATAAACTTAAAATATTATCTTTAAATTAATATAATATGCAACTGCTCACATCGAATACGTGTGTTGTAAAGCATTGAAAACTCTTGGTCTTGTCATCCGATTAATAAAGGATTTTAGGCTTGAATCGTCATTAAAAACACTTTTCTGTGCGCTTGTGCGCCCCATTTTAGAATATGGGACCGTAATATAGGACCCTCATACTGCAGACAACGGAAGACAAATTGAGCGTGTTCAGCGCCGGTTCCTACGCTATGCTAGTCATATCCTTAAGATACCTTGTGCACCTCATAACTATACACCGGTTGCTAATCATCTTGGTATGGCATCCTTAGCCGAACGTCGCCGTGTCGCAGGTCTTAAATTACTAGAGGGTCTTTTAAAAAATACTATAGATTCTCCAGTCCTTCTTTAGCAAATCTCCATTAAAGTTCCATCCCGTTAATCCCGCTCAAAGGCCCTCTCCTATGTCCCACACGCCACCACTAACTATATGACTAATGTGCCTTTAAGACGCCTAATGTCGTCTGCCAATGCAGAACCATCATTCGACGAATTGCTAAATTTTTAATATACAAATTTAAGTTAAAGTTTTTTGTTTTAATGTTTTAGTTTTTGTTGTCATCAGATAATTGTATTTCATATTAATGTAAGCTGTATATATTTCATTTAGTTTTGTCTTATTGTAAAATTTCTATAATGATATAAAATATACATTGTAATGTCAAAAAGGGCTAAGCCAGTATAACAAATAATAAATAAATAAATAAATAAATAAATATTTTGAAAACGTCATTATGTATATTTAAATATAAAAATATTCATGAAAGCTTTAAGTCCCAAGAGAAAGTCAGCGCAATATTAATTTTCTATCTCAAGCCCGGTCGGACCTACGCCCCCCCCCCCATACACGCCACATAAATAAAATGCTTTTACGTTAAATCGTTTTTTATGATTTTAGAGTAATCTTAGAGTAAAATAACCTTAGGATTCTTTTTCCAGTACATCTTGAAGATATGAAATATGTACCACTGCACCTGTTATTTATTTTTCAAATGGATTATATTAATAATATTATATTGACTACAATAAATTAGTACTTATACCATAATAATATAACGGTAACACGGAACCCTGTATAGGCAATTGAGCTACATTACTGTCGAGCGAGTCCATTTTTCCGGTATCTCAAAATTAACTATTATTGGTAAATAGTCAATTTTTTTTTAACTATGATAATAATATTATATCAAATATTAATATAATTTATATTTATAATAACTATAGTATTTTAATATATTTAAATTATTATAATGATATTGTAAAGTTGCCCTATTCAAACACGGAACAAACAGGAGTTTATCATTATTTCCCCTAAATATCGTACAGTTATTATACTATTATAATCCTAATCCTAATCCTTAAATATATGACCATATTCCATAACACATGTAGTTACATGATAATATAGGTACCTATTGTATGGTGAAAGTATAGTTATGATTGCTCTTGTGTCGCTTGTTCGTTCCAGAATTCTGCCGTGAGATCGAATTTTCTTGTTATTCGTGCTCTACATACCTCTAACCTCTGGGCTTAAAATAAATCTAGCGTTTAATGAAATGATGCTCATATACTGTTAGGTATTTTATGATACAGTGTTAACGATTTCAGTAATTCGTATGGTGATGACGTGTAGGTACTGTCAGATATGTAAAATGTCATGTTTTTTACTGACCCTATGAAACTTTTTGCTCTTTTCGACCTGTCATTTGATTTGTATATCTATTCTACGGTTAAAATTGTTTATTATACTTCACCACCTTACCAAACAATATTATAATAGTGATTATGATTAGTGATGTGTTAGCTGTTATTAATTCATTTATTAAAATAAAAATAATACTTCATAATAGTATCCATCACTCTTTGGCAGGTAATGAAATATTTAAAACATTTCAATTCAAACATTTTCAACTACAATTTAAAGATTTATTTTATATCAAAATGCTAAGGTGGGCTAGTTAATGAAAAAACTTAAATCAAGTTAAAAGAACACAAGATCGATAAGTTAGAAATTACCAGTTAACAAATTCCATAAATTAAAAGTTAATATGGAAAAAAATACTAACTTAAAACAGTTTATAAAAGTTATTCTAATCATGACATTTTTAAGATTTGAGATTGGAATTTAGCGATCAATGTTCATACGCCCAAATTTTATTTTAAGAATTGAAATGCATTTTCGCAAGGAATACGATCCAGTACAATTGAAATTGGCACAAGTAATAATGTTGCTCAAACTCTCAAACTAGGGAAACCTACTGAAGATATTACATCATACCGACCAATATCACTCCTTCTAAGTTTGTCTAAACGTTTGCTTGAACGCCTAAAACCGATCATAGAGGCAAACAATGTTATGCCAGAACATTAGTTTGGATTTCACAACAAACATTCGACAATTGATCAAGCATACCTAGTCACTCATGTGATTAGTAAAGCTTTTGAAGAAAAAAAGTATTTCTGTGGAGTAATCCTTGACCAATCCCACGAGCAGATTCAGCTAAATATCTTGGAATGCATCTTGACACTCGTCTAAACTGGAAACAATACGTCCGTCAAAAAAGATTTAGGTATAAGAAAATATTCGAAAACTTTATTGATTAGTCGGACCTCACAACGAGTGAGCCGTCGAAAACAAACATCTACTGTATGTAGCTATTATAAAACGGATTTAGAGATTCAACTGTGGGATTGTAATATGTAATATTAATATTATTGAAATATACACTGCTGTCGAATTATCGCTGCCGCAGCCTACTGGTTTGAAAGAAACATAGCAATTCACCGTGATACTAATATGATTCTGCATACAAAGAACGACGAAATCCAAAGATTTTCTCTCTAACACGAGACGAGTCTGGATCACCATGTCAATCCATTGGCCATCCAATTGTTGCATAACTCCAATGACATCAGACGACATAAGCGTCTGAAACCATATGAGTTAGTTTACGATTTTAGATTAAGGCCGGAGCCACTTCATTGGAAGTGACTCCGTCAAAGTGTAAAGTATAATATATAATTTTTATCTAGTATGTAAAATAAATATAATTGTTAAAAACGTTTATAAAGACTTTTGGGTCTTTAAATAATAAAATCCCAGCTAGTCTCAGATAGAGGTCATTAGTCGGTCATAATTTCATAAGTTGATAAGAAAATGAACTAACTATTTAGGTAAGCTAAATATTTCAAAAATAATTAACTTTTTAACTAGCCAAGTCCACTTTGCCAAAATGTAACTGTCTATATTAATTTACTATTCTTAGATAACTATTATAACTACTTCTTCTTTTGAACTACCTACAGTTGTTTATAGTGGTGGCTTGTGTGCTTTTAATGAAGTAGTGCACATATGAAACAAATAGAACCAATATATATATATATACTAGCTGATCCCGTGCACTTTGTTTCCCGTTAAATGTACCAACTCTATATGACTCAAACTTTGTTTAATTCGTTATTTAATATTCGGTGTATGGTGTTAAAAATTTATCTTGACTCTTCTGTTGCCTGGGATAAAAATTCTGGTTCGCAGCAGTATATATTATCAGGTAGGCAATCTACCTGCTGTTCATCTGCTTTTCATCCAGCATATGTGGGTATAATTTTTTTTTCAAATTGCATATTTTTAAATTTTATAATGCATATTTTAAAGCATATATTTCACCTGTTTCTATTGCATAAATGCATGCATACTTAAGACTTCAACTTCAGTATCTTGTTCGATTGGAAAGTGAATATCGTTGGTGCATTGGGGAGGTCAAAATTTAAAATTCCCAATAGTTTTCACAAGCGCCGTGAAAAACAACATAAAAATTAAGAAAATACGGGTTTTTACGCAAAATCGGTTTTTGACAAAATCGAATTTGGTTTTTAGTTTAACTTTAAAACAAATGACTGTAGGAACATGAAATTTTGACTGGTTGTTTATATTTGCCTTTTCTATACACGATAACATTTTCAAAATATTTTGATTTATTTTGAACTGTTTAGGGACATTTTCATTTTTCATTTTTTTTTAGTTTTTTTTCTAGAAATATCAATAAAATATTATTTGTTGGTTAAAAAAACTTGAAAATTTAATAAAAGTCTCCTAGTATATTGTTTCAAACGCAGATGAAAAATATTAAAAATCGTTAGTCACAGTTTTTTTTTATAAACATTTAAAGTTCAAAAATTGACAAAATATGGAAAAATCACGAAAATTAGCAAATTATTTTGAGTTAAGAATTCATAAAAATTTTTCTTTTTAAATCTAAGATTTGAAAATGTAATACAAGATTACTCATAAGTTTGTCTACCTTTATCAATAAAAAAATCTCTACCGGACAGTCAAATTAAATTTTTATGAGCGTTTGAAATTTTTACAACATTGGATGTTCACTCGATTTCTCATGTAGAGATTTCCTTATTTTGTTGTTATTCATAAACGAATAACTATAGATACATGAACATTTCACTGAATGTTTATATTAGCATTTCCTATACACCATACAATTTTGAAAATATTTTGACTCTTTTTGAGCTGTTTATGGACATTTACAGCTTTCAATTTTTTTTAGTTTTTTTTTCTATAAATATCAATAAAGTTTTATCTGTTGGGCCAAAAAGTGTAAAAATTTAATACAAGGCTCCTGATATATTGTTACAATATCAGTTGAAAAATATTAAAAATACATAGGCACAATTTTTTTTTAGAAGCATTTAAACATCGAATTTTGACAGAATTTTTCAAAATCTCGAAAGTTATTAATCATAGTCATTAATAAATTATAAAATGTTCAGTTTTTATAGCTAAAGATTGAAAATTTAAAACAAGATTCCACTTAAGTAGGTAGTTAATTCTCTTACCCAAAAATCTAAAAAATATACAATCACAGTTTATTTTTATAGTCATTTTATGTTCAAATTTGGACGAAATTACATATTAAAAAACCTAGTTATTTTGTTGTGATTATATAATATTATTCGTGGGTACCTACTTGAAACTTTTGAAGTGTACTATTATCTATGATAGTATCAGGGTCTGTTATTGATGTTGATGTATAACGTGTTATAAGTACCTAATAGATATTGTGATAATGTGATATGATTAATTTGGAATTTATTATAGGTCAATTTTTTTTTTAACACCATCGATATGTATATAATTTGTCTTAAACCTAGACAGACATCTTCGCTGACGTCTTCGCTCAGAATCGTTTTTCTTATACAATGATATTGTATCATTGAATTCAAATTTAATAGCATCCATTATACAGTGACCCACTTGTAACCTACTGTACAGCAGAGTGACATCCACTTACCCACTTTTTTTAATTTTATAATGCATATTTTAAAGCATATATTTCACCAGTTTCTAGTGCATAAATGCATGCATACTTAAGACTTTTTTAGTGCATGAAATTCACGGCCCTGATAATTACCTATTGTAAAAGCTAGAATACTTCAACCGATTAATTTTTAAACTTTTTAAAATGTTTTTTGCATAACCTTGGCTAATAATATCAATGATTAAAATAGTTTCAAGGCATATTATATTAAAGGTTTTTAATACATTAACTGGGTTGTAGTTACCTACCTATAATCTATATTATATTATGCCAAATAGATTTTTTAATTATGGAGGTACTGGAGCTAGTCATAAATCAAATTCCATATTTATTTGAAAAATGTATAAAAATATTATTAAATTAGCTGATCAACTGTATTCCAAATCGTAGTACTGTAATACATTTAACAACTTTTATGTTCATAAATGTACAGAAGTGAAATGGGGTAAGTTCACTAGGCTTATACATAATGAATAATTCATAAAAATGATTATTTAACAACGAATCACGTTCAACAAAACTAAAAATAGAAAATATTTATTCTATTATTGAATCAACTGATCAACTGTATTCCAAATCGTAGTACTTTAATAACTTCTTTTATAACATATTTATAAATTTACAGCATTCGATCAAAGTAAGTTCAATGATTATATAAATTATTTATAATTTATAATACTAAACATTTATAACAACGATGAACGTTTATACATTCACAGCTGTTACGGGTAAGATCATTTACTATTTTTACTTAATTCATTATAAAATACAAGTCAATAACATAATATGTAAATAGTAAAATCTCCTTACAATGTAAAATAACAACATCCAAGCTTAACCTATAACTCGTTTATTTTAGTTTTCGAATACCGAAAACTCCTATATACCTGAAAAATCAGTTGGAACCGAGTGATTATTCCGTTGTAAGAAGGTCTTACAGTATTTAATTTTAACGGAAAACCGTTTAATCGACTAGTAAAGTAAAAATTGATATTATATTTTTCAAGAACATATCTCTGGCATTAACTAATAGAAACGAGTTATGTGCTGAACCATAAGTGATATGAATAGCAGCTAGTACCTATCAGTCTATGCTACTCAGCTGGGGAATACGTGTGAGCAGTATGGATCAGTCATGTAAAGAAAGTGGAAACAGCATTAAATTGACACGATAATTTTAACGACGGGATAATTAAAACCAACCATTATTGATAAAGTACAGATCTTATAATATTTAATTAGGTATTATTCGGAATAGCGCACCCGAAATAATACGCGAAGTAGCAGCAAACATAGAAAGAGAAAAACAAATAAACGACGACAGGCATTTACTCCAACGCGTAGCAGGTGAGAATCAAAGAAATATTTTATGCAAACGACATCAGCATTAAGGGTAAGCCTATGGAAAGCCGGATTGAGGTTTGATACAATGCCGGATTGAAGCATGGAATGAGCGAACAAAAAAGGACATGCTCACCGGCTGGGGCGTACCCACAGAATCCTTACCATCTGGTCATAACCTACCATGGAATATGTTGTAAACTCTCAACCGTCCGAGGACCTAAGTGAGAAGAACTAATGAAAACTTAAATATATTATGTGGAATGACAGATAATGAGAAGAGAAACAAACAACAAGCCGTTTGTTTTAATGTACATTGTACCTAGAGTAGATGTAGAAGATTTCATTGGTCTGACGGAAAACAAGGACGAAATGTTAAGAATCATTGAACATTGGGAAAAGAAAAGATTGTAAATCAAAAAAAAAACACTGATTGATACGACGAGAAAAAGATTAACATTATCATCAAAAAATAGCTAAGCACCGGTCCAATGAGTGACATACAGTTGATAACTGACTTATACTTATCTTTGCTGATCCAATTTGCAACCTACAAAGGATTTTTTTATAATATAATATGGGGAACTATGATTATTTTTGAGTAGAGATATAGACGTGGTGTATTTGTATTTTGTACATATGCTCAAATACTTTTTTGCTGAGTATTGAAATACGTATTTAAAATCATTTTTTTTAAATAAGTAACTGTAAATTTGTACTTGAATACTTTTAAAAAGTATCTTTTACAAGATTGACAATACTTTGATACTAATTGATAAATATAGGTATTATTTTTTTATTTGTGTTACTGTAAAATGTAAACATAATTTAATTTAGTTTATTTTTAAAAACAAGTAAATATATTTATTTAATTTACAATTTTTTTTTATACTTTTAGATTGTCTACTTTCTATAACCAACTATGTATTTGGTAAATATTTTTTTAACCTAATTAGTAATCTAATGGTGACGATGTGTTAAATTACAATATAAAAATAAAACAAATATTTCAAATTAATAATATTTAATCATATTAGGTATAGGTACTTAACATTAATGGTTACATAAATGACAGACATGAAAACACAAAAATTCTCAAATTAAGCTGAACAAATTATTTTTGGATTTAATTATTTATTAAAAAATAGATGATCATTTCAAATTTCTAGGATCAATAGTTTTTATATTACTTAAATAATCAAATAAGATTTGTTGAAAAACTGTCATAGGTACTGTTTAAATGTTTCTATTGATTTATAATATCTTGAAATTGTTGTGATTATATGACATTAAAGAATAACCTATTTTGTATAAAATGTAAAATTTCAAACGTAACGTATTAGTTGAATATGTGTTCAACTTTAGTGAGATAAAAATTATATTACGTTATTCAAACTTGATTTTAATATCAGTCTCCATACATGTTTAACGTTTATATTGTTAAAAAATTCATTCATAATAATTGTGTTTGTAGTATTAACATTAATTTTTTAAAATTATTTATTTTTAAACAGTGCATAATCATAAAACGTATAAGTATGATAGTGAGTATACAATTATTTTACAGCGAAAATAAATATATACTCTAGAAATTAGACGACATGGGTACATTTAACTAATTAAGATATAATTCTCCGAGCCATGACACACCAGCAGTCCAAGTTTTGAATTCTTGATACTATGCAACCATATTATTACAAAATCAAAATTGTACCACGATAATTTTGTTTTGTAAATTCTTCCTTGTGTGATCAAAAAATTGTGTTCTATTACGGTTTGTCGTCCTAACTCCTAGTTCTACATGCTTTTCTTTTGTAACTTAATTCCTTTAACTCTTTGTAGCCATAATTTCCCATGTCTATCATGATTTGTTTCAAGTATTCCATCCTTAGTCTTTCTCTTTTAATATAGCTTACCATCAATCTAACTTAACAGAAATCATATAAGATATTGATAAAACTTACTGTCGAGTTATCAGGGTGCCTATGTGACGTCGCCCTGCTAAATATCAAAATTAATTTCTCGATTTAAAGTATTAAAATATTAAATAATTAATTAATTAGTTAATACACCATTAATTAGCCAACGGTGATGACTCATCGCTGATTTTATTTACACGCTACTAATATTGAACTTTTTAATGGTCACAAAACAAATTATCGTGGTAAAATTTCATTATAAATCCTTAAGAAATTTAAAAAAAAAAATGTTTATACTTGGAGTACTAGCGTAACATTGTTAAATCTAAGAGTTCAATTTATACATATATACTAGAACCAATTTAAAAGAATAACGGCAACAATTAAATATTTAAAATAAAGAACCGCTAGGTACTCACATTTTGGCCGTATATCATATTTTGCGCATCGTCTGTTTACCTGCACCAAATTATCGTACATCATATGCGCATCAAAATTCTGAACAATAGAAACAGTGGCGTCCGCAGGATTTTTCAATGGGAGAGGCTTTAAAATTAGTTACAATTTAATTTTTATTTTGTCCAGTCTAATAATTGGGGTATTTTAAAATGTTTGTAACTTTTCAACTCTTCTGGTAGAAAAAATGCTCTGATCATAAGCTTCGATGCCCAGTGTATGTTTTTGGAAGCAAATTGGATCTAGTTAGTACTTTTAGGAGGTCGAAATTAAAAATTCTTAGTGCTTTTAAAAATAATTGGAGAAAAAATAATGAAAATTTATTTAAATTGTTTGGTAACAAGCTTGGTCATACCGTCTTAACTTGGATTGTATTTGATTAATTAAATTTTTTTTTCTATAAATGTCAATAAAAAATATCAAACAAATAAATGTCAAAAAGCTTAAAAATGTAATAAGTAAGTTTTTTTCATTATAGCTAAAATATTAACAATACATAGGCATCATGGTTATTTTTTATAAGCATTTAAAGTTCAAATTTCGTCAAAACCACGGTTAATTTGTAGTTCAAAACTTATAAAATATAAAATATGTATATTCAAGGCTAGACAATTTAATACAAGGTCTTTCATACAAGTAGTTCATACTTTTACCGAAAAATTACAGATAATTTATGAAAATTGGTATGCAAATTCAATGTTTTTTCAAAAATGAATTCATTCTGGTAAGACATGTATGAGATTTACTATAGTTGACAGTTTAAACTTAATTAATATTTTTTTGAAAAAGTAATAATAATACGGGAAATGGGGGGGGGGCTTCAGCCTGTTAGCCTCCCCCCTGCGGACGCCACTGAATAGAAACGTATAATAATAATTGTACACACATATAATATTATATAGATAATGAATAATTTAATATATATTGGCACAAGTTTTTGTTCAATAAGCATTTAAAGTTCAGATGTTGACAAAATTTATCAAAAGCTCAAAAATTTACAAATTATTTTGTAGTAAAAAATGTAATACCCAGTTCAATTGGGCACATTACATGGCCATAGTTAAATTTAAAAATATACATATAACATATATTATGTAGTTTGAGTAAAAATGAATTCAACTAAATTGTGTTTAGTTCATTTAGGATTGAATTTTATGACTAAAGTTAGAAAACAACGCGCTTTTGGGTATACACCTTTTTTTCAGTTCTATTATTAAATAATATTGATGCGCAAATGATGTACAACCTTTTAAACGATCGATGCGCAAACGATTTATAACCCAAAAATCGAACGATGCGCAACTGTCTTACAAAAAAGGTCAAAAATAACAATAGTGATAAGCAAACGACTACCGGCGTCACATTTTATACTACTGATCTTAAGCGAAATGTCTAATGGGGTATAGAAATCATGAATTAAAAGATTTCTGAAATATAAATCATAGTAGAATAAGACTGTTACCTATTCTATGTAATAAAAAAATATATATTATATGTATTTATTAGTGGAAAATCCTTACAAAAATTTTTTAACATCATACGAATTAGGTAAGAAAATTATTATAGATTATATTTATAACTTAAATTGATTAAATAATACTAATACAGTTTTAATTATTTATTATCAATAAAGTTAAGAATTTGTAGAAAATAAATAGTTTAAAAAGTATTAGATTGTTAAAAAATGCGAAGAAACATAAAGAAAAGATTTATTTTCGGAAATTTTTTATTATTAAATTCTCTAATAGTTCAGTATTTTCTGGAACTCGGTGAAGGAAAAACAGCTTTTTTCCCAAAATTACGTCGAATTCGACTACTTCAATTTTATGAACAATTTCCAGCACTTGGTCCTTACTAAAAAAAAATAGATACATTCTTTCAAAACCTTTGTTTTGTAGACAATGCCTATAGATGTTCTTGGGAACATTTTTTAAAATAAATATGAAGTTTATCATGAATAAAATAATAAATAAAATCAAAATCAATTCCTTTAAATTTAATTATTTATTTTAAAAAATCTGTGTACATACTGCATATACTATTGCTATGTAGGTATTATAGTAAATTCTGTTAATGGTATTGTCTTCTGACGCAGACTATCTAGAATAAAATGCAATTTAAACGTTCTTCAATATCTTCATTATTAGAATTTTTAAACTTGATATTGCTGCGTGAACTATCGATTATCATAAAAAAACTTTTATTGGAGCATATAACGAAAAATGCTGATAGGTAAATTACAAAATAATCTAAAAATTGTTTCCAAATTATAAGTAGATAGTAGATAGGTAGGTAGCTACTTATATTTTAATATTATAGTTTGGTCATTCGTAAACTTGATTAGATCTTTTATGGGTCAACGATCTATCAATTTAATAAATACTGAAATTTACTGAAAAAAAAACTACGATTCTTTTAATTTAATAAGGAATCAAAAAAAAAAAAATAAATAAAAATGAGTTCTTTAATAAATCATAGGAGTCAGTTAATATTAGAGATGATATATTATATTAATTATTATTAAAACTTTAATATTTTTTTTTTAGCTAATTTGATCGATTCTGAGAAAGGTAAAAACAAAGTATATACCTACTGCGAAATACTGAATTATAAGTATGTGAAATTTTATGTTGCATATTTTTGCATATTTAGAGGCTTTTTAACTATTTGGCATATTTATGCGTTTTTCTATTTTATTGTGCATTTTTTTACCGAAATTTGATCAAAATGCAATAATTTATATTTTTACACAGTATAAAATATATTATACATGGGAGTTTTCGCAACATCAAATTATTAAAAATAAAACGTAAAGAGCAGATGAAGTGAGTACAAATGTACGTATACGAACGTAAAGGTACGTAGCCCGCATTATGTGACTCTTATCTTCTTGATACTTTACATTGGTTTATTCTAGACTATATTTCAGTCGTTATTGTGACATAGTGTACGGACGTTCGTTCAGTTTCAAAATGTTCAGATTTAAAATGAACGACTGGACTGGACTGACTGGTTTATAACTTTTAATTAACTTTTAACAATATGAATGGAAATTTTTTTATTATACCAAAATTTACTTATAGTATTTTTATTTTTTAATCTACATATTGTTGATACATATTTTTAGAGTTTTAGTGCATATAAATGCATATTTCTGAACTTTTAAAGGCATATTTCAATGCATATTTTCCCAGCTTTTAGTGCATAAGTGCATACTTATTTAGGCATTTTTTAGAGCATGAACTCACGAGCCCTGATAATAACTATCATGTTAAAATTGTCAAAATAAACATTGTGGACTGCACTGTAAATCAAGAATTGAACCCTTATGATTTTATCGGTTTAGGTTTAGGTTTTGGTACTCAAAAACCCAAAATTAGGGTTTCGGCTCGGGTTTTTGTTTTTAAAAATATCAAATTTCGGTTTGGGTTAATACCGGTTTTAACCCTTATCATTTGACTTTTTTTATTTTATTTTTATAAATTATTAAGTAGGTACCTACTATATAAAAAAATGAACATATTAATAACCTCTATTTAGTGA
Organism: Macrosiphum euphorbiae; assembly: GCA_949089665.1. Lineage (NCBI taxonomy): Eukaryota > Metazoa > Arthropoda > Insecta > Hemiptera > Aphididae > Macrosiphum > Macrosiphum euphorbiae. The sequence goes on along the minus strand of CARXXK010000001.1, from coordinate 175,713,623 downwards.
CAGGTATTTTTTAATTAAGTGTAACTATTTCAGAAGTTTGGTAATATTACAAAAGATTAATTATTAAAAATAATAAATCGTTTGGTAATATTACAAAAGATTAATTATTAAAAATAATAAATCGTTTGGTAATATTACAAAAGATTAATTATTAAAAATAATAAATCAAAATAAATAAATACATTTTAATATTTAAAATAAATAAAAAATTATTATTAAAAATATTATAAGAATGCATTTTTGACCCACTTGGGCGGCCCATGTTTCAGTTTGATATAATAATTTATAACTTAAAAATATAAATGTAAGCAATATAATATAATTGTAACGAAGACTGATGAACAGTTCAATAGTAGGTGCGGTCGAAGTGTCGTACAGAGCATATTATAGAGTAAAGAGGATACTGGGCATTAGGTTTAGGTATTAATATTATCACTGCAGCCTTATTAGGGTAACAATTATAATTGAACATTTATATGACAACAATTCTGATTCTGAAACACATATAAACGTCCAAATTGCTATTATTTTCAGAAATTCTACATCAGCTATGGCGAATTGTGATTTTCGATTCAATAATAATATTGGTATAGATTACATGGAAATTAAAATTTGGATTTTTGGTATTTATTTTATGACAATTCTGTTGTACACATAATAATATTCTTATTTCTTAGCATTGATAAGCTTTTATAGGTCTACGATTTTATATATATTTATTATAACTAATAAGTAATAACTATCTTGTAACTTATTAGTTATTACCTACGTACACCATAGATAAAATATCTAATGGGTTTTAAACAGAAAAAACCGTAAAAACCTCTACATCAAAATATAGTTTTTTTTTTACTTTACCTATATAATATGTACCAATATTTATTATACGATTTATTTAATTTATTTATGCATAAACCCATTAACATTAATGTCTTTGCTATATTTTACCTTTTTATTAATAATAAAAAAAAAGTCAGATAATAAATAAATATAAATATGGGTTTTATTGTTTGCAGAGTTGAAAAGGTTTACTATTCCTGAACTGTGCAAATCAAAATTTTCCTCAAAAAATCAAGAAGAAACAGAAAATGATGAACAACAAGTTACCGAGGAGAATGAAGCAAGCGAAGTGTTGGCTTAAGTTAATCTTGAATGTTGAAATTTGAAATTAAATAATAAATAATATTATAAAATCCGGTTAGACGCATACTTTGGTATTACTCGTAGCCCGTAGGTTTAAAATGCGGTTATTGTCACTTTTAATAAGCTTTTAACTTTCAACTTTTATTCATTTATTTTATAGATGTCTGATTTATAGTTTTAAATTATTAAATAGCCTTTATGCAGGTATGTTATAATTTATAATATAAGGCTGTTATAAAACTACTCATTGCAAATTATAAACAAATATAAATTCAATTTTAATACAATACTTATTATTTTATAATACATTTTTATCGCAATTATTTGTCGAAATTACCTCTCACTAAATATAAATAAATGCGGTGTTATTAATTTTCCTCTAGATAATGTTATAACTAATTATAGTTATGACTTTTATTATAAAAAAAAATAGTTGTAGTATATTACATATTAATACTTTAGTTAAAAAATCATTTAGGATGATATATGTTTTAAGATTCATAAATAGGAATACGATTAATTTTTAAAATATTGACTCATTTATAGTGAAATATTTTTTAACTTTAGTAGGTATAATATTTCCAAATTGATATTCAACTTACCGTACTTTTAATTTTAATTACCAAAGGGACTATACCCAACCGTTTATAAATAAACAAATAAATAAATATTTATATAGCAATATCATACAATAGTTTATCATTAAAATTGTATATACCCTCTGTGCAATATTCAATCTCTGAGATGTAACACAGTGATCCCATTGAGTCATGAGAGGTTGTGTTTTTGTGCTCAATGACCACCCAGAGATGTCACTGGCACGCTTAATGCCAAGTCTCGCGAAGTTACTGCATGCGATGTCACAATACAATGTTCTATGCTACGTCACATTGTAACATTCATAGGTAAATCAGGTTGATTTACACGGGACTAACTATTTTCGTCTCACTTACTTCGCATAGAGTGCACATACAGTCAATCCAGGAAAAAAAAGTAAAAAAAAGAGGCGAGGATACGTGGATATTTTTGGCTTGACACGGTATCGAACCACCTACCCTAGTTCTAACAGACCTACGCCTAACCTACTGGGACACCTACTAATGTAATAGTTTAATGCAATATGTCATATTAAGACTATAGTGTTATAGACCACAATGGATATTAAACAATAGTGGGTCCTTATTGGCCTATAGTACGTTTTTTTTTTTTTTTTTATTAAATTTGAAATATTTGAATAATACGCATCAACTTTTCTTATTAAATGCTAATTAATATACATCGATAGTGGATTATTTGTTATCATTATTATTATTATGGTATCGTCATATCGACAATGCCATCTATTTTTAGCAGGACGATAATGGTAAGGAAATGGGATTTATAAGAATAGTAAGGTGAATATACCGTCGATTACAAATAGTTATTACTCACTAACACTAACCAAACAAATTTTATTAACGTTGTTTTTCTACGAAAACAAAAAAATTATTTTAGTCTTGTCTCTTGTACAATCTTCACTCTTCAGTCGAAGTCAATATAACGTTAACAGTGGTTACTTTTAGTGTTTTGTTTTACGAATATAATATATAACTTATAAGTATTGAAATTTGTAGTACATTTTTAATATCAAAATCGAATATGAGTGGCTGTTAAAAGTATTTAAGCGGTGTTCAAAAAAAAAAAAAAGGATGATTTTTTAATAACATCCTCGTTTAAGTGCAAAAAAATAACTGGATTTTTTTCTCTTGATAAACCAATTACAAATGTTATAGTTACAGATCATAGTAGGTACCAACCTATTTCAAATGAAAATATATGTAGACAATGAAACTATTATCAATTGTAAGTACCTACTTTTGAATATTGCCTAGAATAATGAACACATAATATAATATACAATAATATGTATAATTTATTATGTCCATTATTCAAACACTTCAAACATTTTTATATACAAATTATTTAAATAGTTAAATAAAATATACCTATATAGTAAAAAAATATATTTAATTGTTTGTCACCAATATTTTGATTATGTTTATGGGCCCCTAATATTGTTTGGCCCTGGCCCAATATTGTTTTAATCTGGGTTTGGTTATAGTTATGCATTTAGTATATTTTCATTTTGCAGAATGGTTGGAAAAGGAACATTTAAATTGACCTTTATAAACAACTGGTGCTTTATTGTGGATCTATTTGTGGTCTTAATTTGTCTTGACATAATATGTAACTTTTAATTTAAAATTGAGTACCTAAATTATTATAATTAACTATTAAGTATACTGTATAATATAGGTAGGTAGTCAATATAGATAACAATAGTAGGTAAACAAAACAAATTACTTACATATTTTTATTTTCTCATAAATAATTATTTTTAAATAAACTACACTTTAGTATTTGTAAATCCCTTCACGCGCCAAGACAGATAACAAATATATTGTTTAAAATGCATATATGCCTATAGGTACTATATGCAAGTTAAAGATAAAAATAGCCACACTGTAATATTTTTTATTCCAACCTATTAAAAAATTATAACAATATTCCGATAGATCTTTTTTTTGTGATGTCTATGCGACTTCTCTGAGATATAATATTATTAATAATTGAATATTGTAACTACTATATAAAGTCACATAAGTGTTGTCTCAGGGATTTCTTATCGCGATGTCTTTGCGACTTAATATGCGACAAATAATTATTTATAATCATCTTTAGTCTATTTCACGGCAAATAGAAGTTCAAATATGCACTTTCATTTTACATCCCTTGGGGACTTAGCATAGATGTGAACCTCGCGTTATTGCACATAGGGATATTTATTATTATTATTAATTATTATTTTTCACAGCTGTACCCAACAGTATGGTTAGTTATAGCTTTGGGGATTTTTTTTCCTAGATTCGCTTGTGCAACGTCCTCTTAGTAGGTACTAAACAGCTTATAAATTACAAAATAATTTACAAATTTCTATATTTTTGATGAATTTTGTATAAACTGTATAAAATAAAACATCATTAATCTTGGGGTAACTATATCCTAGTATATTAATTTAACCCAGGAGTTAACTTTATACCGGTATAATTTTTACACCCTGACGCTTCGATTTTTACCATAAGGTTTAATTTAATTTACTCGGCATTATGTTTACAATATCACATATTTATAGTGCTTAAAGATGTGGTTTTTACTTCGCAGTTTTTTTAAACGGAGTTCGACGAAGTGTTTTTGTTGTGCTTATAATTTACGTGATAACCTGCCCAGAAATAATATAGGTATTTAATTATCATATTGAAAATTTATTCGTAAAACCTAACATTATGCAAATAATAATCGAAATTCATTACACAATAATATAATATTAGGTAGGGTACGAAAACCACTATATTACATTTTTATAATATTATAATACAAGAGCGCGGCGGTCGGCGGCGGCGGCGGCTGCTCGTCGAGTGGTCTTCATTACTGGATGACACAGTACGCGGATGCCGACAGTCGCAATAGTGGATGTGCTGACGCCGCCCGAACAGTGTGCACACACAATGAATGCCATCCGATTGTGTTTCACCGCCACCGTGGCGTTTCTCGTTGTCGCGATCGGCGGCAGAGTCGCGTCCTCCACGAATAATACCGTGGAGGTCAGGAAGTGTTGCCCGGTGGGTCGGATGTACGATCCGGAAGCGCGGTTCTGCAGACCGGTCGGGACGGACGTTGACGAGTACCAGGAGAGGTTGAGGAATCGAATACGGCTCGGATTCAGGGTGGCAGCCGATGAGACGTTGGAGATGTTCCATTACAGTCAGTTATATTGGACCGACGAGGAAGACGTGCTGGTCGACGTGCCCGCCGAGGAGATGCCTGGGCTGATGGAGGCGAACCGGTCGCTCATTGAGTTGTCGTCGGGCTACTGCTTCGATCTGACGCCGTCCGATGAGCTGGTGGCCCGGACGGCACGTCCACGCTACCAGTACTGCGGCCGGGGCAATTACACATGCGTCAACAAATGCTGCGATAACGGAGATATAATGGTCTACGACCCCAACTTGTAAGTACACGGCGTCCTATGTGTAAGTTTAAAGTAGTACATAGCGATTATACTGAGCGTATCGACAGCTATATCTAGTGCCGTGGTTATTTGGCGGGAAACGGATGGTGGAAGTTAGGAGTTATCCTGATTGGCAATATTTTGATTGTGTGTATATACACACAGTGAGGCCGAGGACATGGTTCAAGTCTGGCAAGTTCCAGACCTAATTTAAGAGGTGGGTGTCGGGTGGTATAATATATTTTGTAAAAATGTCCATAAATATTATTATACCTTTAAGTATTATGTAGATTATAGCAATATTTATCAATGAATTTTATACGCGGAGAAAGCATCCACCGTGTTTGTGGTATAGTTGCCAGGTACCATCTGGTATTTTGTCATTTTAAAGTGTCGCCGAAGTACAATCATGTTTATGTATGATAGCTAATACCTATACATATATAATTTGTCTGAGGGGTAGATCCTTAGGTAGGAGTAAAAATGTAAAATGTGAGGATTTGGAAGGTAACTGGTAACCACTCTGCTGTAAGGTTGAATTCATTCCCGTGAAAATATTACATTTATTAAATTATATTATTATTAATTGTTATAATTGCATCAATGTTAAGTTACCGCCTAGTACTTATATATACATATTTATATATTTGTTATTATCATATCTACTTTCCGTAGATCGGTCAACTGTGTTGGGTTCGTGTTGAACCCAACGTATAAATACCCAATAAACTTAAAATATCAGCTTTAAATGAATAAAAATATTTTGAAAACGCCATAATAATATAGTAAAATAAAATAATATACATAAAAGCTTTAAGTCCAAGCGAACAATATTTTTTAATTAGAACAACGAAATAACTAAAATCGTTATTCATCATTTAAATATCTAATGTTATATAAATTTGAACTTCAATGTCTATATTTTATTGTATTTCTGGTCCCAGGATGAAATATTTTAGAGGAACTTAGTATTTCATTAGGAAGTCCTAAGTACACATATTTTATTTTTAAATATACTTCAACTACATAGGGAAAAATGTATGTGGGATCTTGTATCAAATTGTAAAGTATCTCAGAGAGCCTAATATTTTTTATGAAAACTTAAAAAATACCTATAAATGTAAATAATTATTTATATGTTTTGGAAATTTAATTCAGTATAGAATGTCATAATTTAATAACAATGAATTGTTTCAAGATACGATGAATATTTGTAGAATATTGACAAAAATAGCAAAGGGCTAAATTAAAGTGTTGAATTTAACAATAAACTTCTTTTTTTAATTTCCAATAAATAATTTTTTAAGGAATCTAGTATTAGATTTTCAAATATAAGGTCATAAAAATAGTATGAATTGTATTTTTGGTAAGTAAATGATAATTTGCGAATTTCCATGGTTTTAATTATTGAATAAACATTTTGACTTTGGTGATTCTAAAAAAAAAAATTGTATTTTTTATATTTATAATTACTGTATGAAAAACTTTCAAGGACCCTTGTATTGATATTTCAAAGATCTTACTAGCAAAAAAAAATGTTATTCATAAAACAAAAAAGCACATAAGTTTAAGTCTCTTCACTGTATAGAGTAGGTTACAAGGTTACAAGTCTATATCTGAAATGCATGGTGTTAATTTTTTATACTATAGAAGTTTTAAGTACCCACAAATAATAATTTTTTAAATATAATACAAAACGAAAATCGTTCTTCATCGTTTAAATATCCAATTTCGTCCAAATTTGAAAATAAAATAACCATAAAAAATACTGTTTTGATTTTTACAGTGTGGTAATTTTTTTGAGATAGGAAAAACGATATTATCTACTATAATTGACGGCGACTCCATACAATTTGCGCTTGCAGTCAGTACTACAATAGCATAATGTGTAGTATGTTACCTCTTAGAGGCCTGTAATATATATAGGTAGATTTGATAAATATATTATTTATCAATCTTTTTGATCGCTGCTTCACTCAAAATGTGCGATAATTTTAAAAATACTTAGCATTTGCAATTTTGTTATCTTTATTTTTATTTAAGTTGTTTTGATTGCTGATTACATTAAAATTAGTATAAAGTATAAATTATAAATTGACACATACATGGTTATAAATTGAAAACAATTTTGGCGCGATTCCACTGGTAAATCGTCAGGGTTACTACATTACATTTTTGTAGACATATTATCATATAATATTATAAGTTATAACAACTGGGATTACTGGTTTGGACTTGAATCGAAAACCTGTCCCAGATTATTATATACAATATAATATTATATCCATTTCATACCTACTTCAATTTTATTTTAAATGTTTTTCAGTTTTGATTTTGTGACTATGATTGTCTTAAAAAACATGTACCTATGCCAACAATTAATTTCAGGTTCACTTATGTTCTGTAGACGTATTTGGCTGGAATATAAATATTAAATAGGTACTTAATACAAGTCAGCGGTACCAACATAATAACGATCGAGGAAAAACGATGAATTTTTTATTTCCCTTATTACGTAACTTTATAATGTAACTGTGAAGTATCAAAGTTATACCTACTTGATGTCACTGAACTCCTCCTAAACGGCTGGACTAATTATGAGTGCCGAGTCAGTCGACCAGTATTTTCTCCTCATCCACGAAGACGTGGCATTGTTTTATGTACGTAACTTATATGCGAGTATAATAAGCTCAATATTTACGTAATTATGGTACATATAATATCAAAACACAGGACAGATTGTCTGGACAGATGGCGCCACTGTTGTATTTTTTACATCCAGATTTCCTATTTTCCGGTAGATTTTCCTAAAATTTTCTTTCTTAAAAACCTTCCCCTAGTAATTACGAACATCTTAAAAATAAGGTAAGAGAGAGAGAAAACAAATGGTTCATTGACATCCTCTTAATGCTCAGGGTTGAGTTTATCTAATTCGAATAAAATAATACATTATAAATAAAAGAGAATTCTTCAACGAAATAACTAGGTAATTTTTATACAATATGTCAATATACATATTAAAATTAATCAGCTTCGCCCGTATACCGAAATTATTTTAGAACGGTATAAACTGCATATTATTTTAGGTAAGAAGTATTATGCAGTATAATAGTTTGCATGTTTTCGGGTATTTTACAACATAACATACAGTCTCATAGATCTGCAATTTTGATCAACAAGATAAAATAATTGAAATTGTTATTCTGTATTCACAGTTCACAAAAACAATAATATGGAGCTATGGTGATATAGTTATTCAAATAGAGTAATCAAATATAGTTATTCAAATTTTAACGATATATTTTAGAATATAATTATTAATTATAATAGATTTTTATATTTCCATAACAACTTGGGGTCGAATTAGATCTAATTTATAGCTATTGTAAAAGACAGAATTATAATGGATATTCCGCATTTGATATAAACTTACTAACTTTCTCTGTCACATGTTTCCTTGGGTTTACCAACGTGAAGAAGAAAAAGTCCGAAATCCACAGGGAATAATATTGTTCAAGATGATTTGAAAAAAGGTTTTTTTCTTTTTTTTAATGCTGGTTATTAAACTTATTATAGTATCAATAGTAGGTATTTAGTATCTACTAATTGCATTATATGCATATAACTATACATTTTGGGTAAACATTTACCATGTATCATGTTTCATGAGCTTGTGATACAAGATATATTTATTTTCTCTAGATACCTAAACTTATTAGTATGACTGATTGAATGTACAACCACTAAATCTCCTCTCACCCAAGAGCATCTCTCACCCCACTCCTGTATACGACTTTAACAATAATTCCTTTCTCATTTATTAATTAATTTATAAAAATTAATTATATCTAATACTTAAGTATCTACAACAATAACGCACGCGTAAGAAGTTAACAGGTTGTTCCCAAACCATATTTTATTTTTTATGAGTGTTTGGGGTTTTAAAATTGACAAAAGTCTTAAAACTAAACAAAAACAAAATTTAAAGTAAAAGCACATTCATTGTTTATGATTTTCAATGTTCAAATTATAATAATTGATAATATTTACACGTAAAACAAAGATTTCCGTACAATCAATTTTTGTATCTTGAAACATTCTACTTTTACTTAAATTACTATTTTCAATACACGATTAAATTTTCAAAATATTTGAATTCAATGACCAATGATTCATTGTAGGTATACGATAAAAATGATTGGAAGTGGTTACATGAGTCTGTCGGCCTATTGTGTTACTAAATATATTTTGTTACAAGCATTGTTATTTCGTTGCTATGAGTAATTTATTTTTCTGTTAGTCGGGAATAAGGCAATTAAAGCAAATTTAAAAAAAAAACACAAATTTTGTGTTGTACCTATGTAATAAATATTAAAAATATTACTAAACTAGGTAGGTAGCTATTATTAATTTATACAAGCAAATTCCAACATAGATAAATATTGTAGAACGATGTGAATTGGTTCATGCCTTTATGGTGTAAATTGCTTAAGATTAATCTAAATAAGTACTTAGAATAATTTCGTAAAAAATTGAAATATCTTTACAAATGTTTTTGTGTAAAATGTATTTTTGATATTTTATGGTCGTTGTAAGAATACAACTAATGAGAAACTTTGTATTATCAGTTTGAAAAAAAATGTTGTTTATAAAAATTAAAAATGATAACTTTTTATTCACAAAATAATTTGTACATTTTTAATTTATGTTGCGATTTTAATGCCGGATTGTATGAACAATTATTACAAAACATTTACCTAACGAATCAATAATTAGCTAATTATCCCTTGAACATGATTGAACCAATACATTTTGTTGAACCATTAAATTAATAAATTGTTCATTGGTTTTTAAATCGCAGCAAAATAATAAAATTGTTTGAGGATAAATCATTATTTTATTTTAATCGTTTTTTGTAATCAACGATAAATTTAACACATCCAATTCGGTGAGCTGCTGGTCTCAACAACGAAGTACCTTCACCAACACCGTTTATATCTCCTTTGCAAAGACTTCCACAGGTTTTTTTTTAATCAAATAAAATATTTTATATAATATATTGAGAGAATTAAAAATTCTAAAATTTAATAATTTAATCAAAAAAAAATAAACGTATTTCACTGGACACTGATAATTACATATTATGTATTAATAGTTACACAAAAACTGAAACACGGTATTGTAATTCTTGCGTGCTGAGAGAGCTGAGAACGAAAAGTGAACCCATGTGAGCTATGACTATATTGTCTACTGACAATATTGGCTGTTTATAAATATAAACAGTTGAAATATAAATAAACATGAGCATAACGCAATTAGTTTTAATTTAAAAATAATTTATTTATGCCGAAAATATTTTACAATAATATGTGTTTGAGAATAAAACATTTTTGATTTGTATCTATAGGTATTAATAAAATAAAATAATATCATATTTTTATTTATAAGTTATTTGTATTTATTAATTATTATTATTACAATATGCCCGTATACCGCAGTACGGTATGGTATATCTTTATATATACGATACACCTAGGTATATGTTATAATATAATTGGCTTTTGGTAGGTATATCTTATATCTAAATGAATTTTATTGAGTTATTTTTCTTGAAGAATTCTGGTTAATGGAACAGGAAATGAATTTAACTATATTAGTAATTCCCTATTCTAGTAAATTTTTATGTAATATCAATAACGATTTTTATTTTTACTATATTTATTATTTTATTATTTATAAATTAACTTAACTTGAATTCGATTAAAAGTAACTCGTTAATTATTAAGTTTATATCAATTAAAATAAGTTAAGTTAAAGATTGAGTTAACAGAAATTAAATTTTAAAAAGTTATGTTTAAAGTTAAAATTAACTTAACTTTTAACTTTTTAACGAGTTTATGCCCAGGCTTGGACTGCGTGGGTAGGTCAGATAGAGAATGAAAACAAAATATAGCAATACTTCTACTAATACATATACCTACTTTTAATATAGTATCCTTCATTACTGATTAGTTATTATAATTCCTTTTTGATTTTAACTAGCTCTATTTACAATTGTTCCGTAGTCGGGTCTTTTGGCCGGACTGGTGGTACCTTTACCCCCCCCCCCCCCCCTATTGAGACGGGCCTAGGTAATAATGACAACGTATTAATTAAATGTTTCTTAAATCTTGTAAAAAGAAACAATTGAAATAGCCATTGCCATCGCCATTATAAATACAATTATAAATTAATGTTACTTTGCACCGGAGCATTCTCTCCCCTATAATTACACTAACGAGTTTAATATAGCCTAGGTACAACAGTGAGTTGAGATCAGTCCCTACAATTGTATGTAGTACCACACACCTTGTGCAGTATGAAAATTGAAGTGTGTAGTACGAAATTTAAAAGTGTGTTATTCAAATTAATCCCTTATATTATAATATTGTGTATAGTTTTAGAGGTCCACATTTATATTTATATTTTAATGGTTTTTTAATTTTTATCAAACTACATTTTAATTATTGTCTACATTCTACACACACAGTAAATATGAGGTACCTACGCATTTAACAATATTTTGTGTTGTTACTAATTATTAGATATTATTATTCGTATTTCATTGTTATTGAGAGTAGCCATTTTATAACACATAGCGGTGTCACTCAGTGGTGCAAATAGGAAAAAAGTTTAGGGGCTTAAATTTTTTTTTTTTATTATAATATATATTATGTTATTATTTTTTGAGGGGGCATTAAGTGATTTTGAGGGCACTAAGCCCCCCCCATTTAATATATGTTTAATAAAAGTAATTGGTAAATACTACTTATGGCTTATTGTGGGCTCAAATACCTACCTCCCTTTAAGAAACTTCTATTTAAGGAAACTTTATATTACAAAAAATTTGCATACTTAGGATAATTTAAATGTATTTATTTATTTTAAATATTATATATTCTTATTTATATGTATATTGTACACTAAAAAAAAATCACTGATTTATTAAATTAGCAACATTAAAGTAATTGATTGTAAATTTATATTATTCATTGACTGGTGTTATGTTTTTTTGGTAACTTCAATTAATCCTAGTAAAAATAATTGCTGAACATGTAGCTATTAATGTTGAGTAAATCAATATATAAATTAATTAAAAATAATTTAATTTTGTTCTCAGTAGTGAAATAATAAATGTATAGGTATAAAGTTATTTAATTTATATCATGTGTTATTAGTTGAAGAAGTATAATTGGTGCTGGTTTTTAGAGCATTGATTTTTATTTAGATTTAACCGATTTAAGACTATTCGTGTAATACGAAGAATTGGATATTTTAGGGGAAAATTGAGGTGCGAAGAAAGCGAGATGCCGTTCAAGTTTTCCGCCTATGAAACAGACGCAGGCGGAAGTCCGGCTGGCCTGTCGAACAAGACGGTGCTACCGTTGAACTGGGACAAATCCTCGTGTACTGCTTTGAATATGATAATCAGCAGGCTCACGTTGACCACTGATGGCAACCTTTTCCTTATCCACGAAGGCGTCAAATGGATCATACCGGAAACGAAGTACTGCTTGGACTATTACGCCAAGGACGGGACACTGGAGGCCGCCGATCTGATGGCGTTGGTGTGCTCAGAGGCCAAACCACCGGTCAGTTTCCTCTTTTGGGTTAAAACCCTGTCTGTCGTGTGCCTGGTGCTCACGCTGATCGTGTACGCCACACTACCTTACCTCCGGAATACCCACGGCTACTACGTCATGTTCTACATGGCCTGCCACCTCGTGTACTTGGTCTGCATAATGATCTATTCGTTATTGGTACAGGAAGACAGAAAAAACACGTTGTGCATTCCAATCGGTAGGTCTTACCTGTTTTTTTTTTTTTATATAAAGGTATACAAACTTATGAGGAATCTTGTATTACATTTTCAAATTTAAGACTTAAAAAAAAAAAATTATAAATTCTCAGTTAAAAATAATTTTCAATGATTTTACCTATTTTGTTAAGATTTGAATTTTAAAGAATTGTAAAAAAAAACTGTGACTCAGGACTTTTAATATTTTCAAACGCCATCGAATCAATATATTAGAAACCCTGTACTAAATTTTCAAGCTTTTTTAGCCAACAAATAAATATTATTGGCATTCATAAAAAAAAGAATCACCGTTTAAGACAGTAAAAGTGCTTATTTTCTTCAACAGTATCTTTTCTGACAAGAAAGTGAATCTAGTTGGTACTTTGGAGAGTCAAAAGTAAAAATTGTCCAGTAGTTTTCAAAAGTGTCGTGATAAATAAATTAAAAATAAAGGAAAAACGGGAATTTTTACGTGAAATCGATTTTCGACAATATTGCAAAATCAACTTTGGTTTTTGGCGTAACTCTAAAGCGAATGACTGTAGAAACATGCAATTTCGACTGAATGTTTATATTAGCATTTTCTATACACCATACCATTTTAATAATATTATTTTGAGCTGTTTAAGTATATTTTCAGTTTCCAATTTTTTAGTTTTTATTCTTTAGTTTCTTTAAATTTTATGTGTTGGGTAAAAAAGCTTGATAATTTAATATCAGGCTCTTAATATATTGTTTCAATGACAAATGAAAAATATTAGAAATCCTTAGTCACAGTGAAAATATTAATGTAGGGAGGGGGCAACTTCACGCAACTACTTGTCCATGCATCTAAAAACTAAGCGACAACAAATATAAATATTTCCGTTATTATTTGTCTAATGTATTGGCTTCCACATTATATTTACTATTAATTATTCTTTTGTTTGTTTGAAACTATAATTTTAGGTTATTTTATGTTATTTGCAACTCTGACAACATGTTGCTGGTTGAACGTAATATGCTTCGATATTTACTGTATGTTAAGGTATGTAAATTATATTCTTACATAATATGGTAATAAAATGTGTAAAACATTAATGTGTAAATACCTACTGTATATTTATGTGGTGATATAAACTTCTAAGCCACAAATAAGTTAGCTGATAATTATCAATAAACTTATAAGTCATTTTCTATCAGCATTATACGGGTACAGGATAACATTTATCATATTTAAAGGTAGGTTATTTTAATAACTATATAATAAAAGTGTATATAATTTTATAAGGACCTATTTCATCATCAAAGCTAATCACTGTTAAAGTTAACCGGAGTTTAACCGACCGAATTTGGACGGTTAAATATACGTAATCAGCTGATTATGCGTAGGTAATCGAAGTTTAACCGTGATTAACTGTATTGGTGAAATCGGCCCTGAGTATACCTATAATATAGTTACTGATCGTGGTCCTATATCAACAGTAAACATATTTAGATATATATATATATATATATATATTATATATTTTAAGTTTTTTCATTCCTTCCTGGACTTTCGAGAATCACCTATCGCCTATGGCCGTATATTTAAAAAAGTATATATAAATAGCATTTATTAAAATAAAGTCGTGGGAAAAAATTACTAAGTATCAGTAATGTACCTAGAAAAGAAACAATTCATGATTAATATTATAATGGAATATTTATAGGTACATACTACCTATAATACCTTGTATGGAGTATATTAATAAATTATGTTATTCATTATTATAGTTAACTATGAGTATAGCATATTCTTTATATTACCTATAATTGCTATATAGGTAGTTTTTTTGTACGCAAGTGTAGATATGATTTAACTCTAAAGTAACAAAGTTATATCAAGTTTGTCGTATTCTAAGTATGGTAGATTAATATAATCAATTAATACAAAATCCTAACCTAACCTGTTGCGTCCCTGTTGAATTTTTGACTTACAGATTTTCTATTTTTCCGGTGGATTTTTATAAAATTTTCTTTTATAAAAACCTTCTCCATGATATACTCTTTCGTTTAAAACAAAATCAAGAAAATCTGATAAGTAGTTCCAGATTTCACTCGGTACAATGTTTTTCATTTCACTTATTTTATATAGTTAGAAGATATATAATATAAATATTCACAAAAAATAATAATACAAATCAACAAACATGCCGGTATCTAATAGCAAGCAATATAAAATACACTAATATTATTTTAATCCACAAATATATTTTTTATTAGTTAGTTTATTTTTGTCTGGACAGATGGCAAAACTGTTGTATTTTTTGACATCCGAATTTTCTACTTTTCCGGTGGATTTTCCTAAAATTGTATTACTTAAAAAAGAATAAGCGAAATCGTTCCAGCCGTTCACGCGTGATGCTATTACCAAGAGAAATAGTAATCCATTTATATATATATATAGATTATTAGATTTTATTTAAATAAGAAACAGAAAATATTCAACAAAACAATAAAATAAAATAAAATTATATAAAAATAATAAAATTAAAAAATAAATATATTATTTTTAATTTAAATCAGAAAAAATAATATCAACAAGCAAAACTGAAATCAAAATATTTTATTTCGAATTCAAAATCTGGTTTATATGGTATTATACCTATAGGTAATAGTGTATTATACCATTGTTCAGTATACCATATATAATAATATATATTATATAAGCTAAAAGTACAAATTATAACAGTTCATATAACTGCATATAATAATTTCAACACAATTTTAATTTAGGTACAACAATTCAACAAACAGAAATACATCAACATCAGTACGTACCATTATGTACCATATTTATTGTTGGGGATTTTCAAGTATTTGCGTATCTACTGGTTATTTATTTCAACATTCAAAAAACGAAAAGTTACGGAAATTTTCACCCAATATTGGATATTATAGATGCTTTTTTTTCGGTAAGTTCACACGATTATTTTAAAATAAATTAATTTCGACATTTTTATTTACTCAGATTTAAATATTGTAAATTTTAGCTCGGTGTACATTTTAATATTTTATGACCACAATATTATAATGTAATCATAGGCAGTCCCAGGATTTTACTTCAGGTTAAACATTAAATGCAGAATACACTTGCATTCCTAGAGCTGTTAGGAAAATCTCGTAGGCCTGCCAGAGGCGGTTTGATATTTTCAGTTGGTGGTTCAAGTTCAACAATAATTAATACCAGAAAATATAATATTAGGTACAAGAACTTAACTAATTTTTATAACTTTTTTGACAGTTATTATTAATTTTAAAACATGCTTAGTAATATTGTAATTAAGTATCCAATAATAAATAACCAAGTGAACGAGTCGACATTACACACCTATTTATAAAACAAAATTGGTTTTATCTAGCGCGCTGTACATCATCGCAACTAGGGTCAATGTTTTGTTAGAATTTTATTTGCAGCACAGACCCCTTAACAGTTAGGGGCTTAGGGCCTAACTAATATAAACATATCGGCTGTCTACTAACAATACACGAATCAATTTTCATAGGACTAGGTATAGGACTACCGACTAGGTAGTGAATTAAACATTTTTATTAAAGTTATAAATAGATATACCTCGACGCATTTTGAATTCAACTTTTACTCAACTACAAAATGTAGGTACATATAAAATAATAAAATATCAATACTAATTTTCTATTAGTTGCTGCAATATTTCAACAATTGTTTTTGTGTTTTCTCTTTATATTCAATAATATTAATAAATTTGAAAATCGTTCTTGTCACATTGTTGTTCTCTGACAAGCTTTTAAACGCCGCATTGAAGATAATGAACGTTTGCTGGTTGCGCAACTAACAGGGCTAGCGAAAGCTACTTTATAGCAATTTATATAAATTTGGGTACACATCTTGAGTAGGACGCATTTGGCATATCGATTCCGCCGGCTACTGTTCATCCCCCCCTTTGTATATGTATAGTCTATTTAGTATAATTGGGACAATATATACAACTATAAATTAAAATATTAGTATTTAATTAATAATATGTGTATGTGAATATACATATATTGTTAATTGTATATAGTCTAAATTGTATAAAAATATTATAATTGTATAGTTAAAAATTAAAGTGCATAACTACTTTTGGTTATATTTGGAAACAGTTAATAAGTGAATTTATAAATTTTATAAATCTATAAATCTATTTTTGATGTTGTGCCAAATTAATGTTTTTACAACCAACAGGTTTCTTATAATATTATGCGTGTATACGTGTAATATTATAGCGCACGAGTAAATACATTTTATTTTAAACCGTACCTATTGCTATAACGTATTACGTTTTAAAATATCATATACATAATATTAATTAGAAAAAAATGATTTACATTTATACATTTTTATTTTATACTTATACCTATACTATTATTATCATTTTATTCAATTTAGACATGTGACCAAATATTATGATCAAAAATATTTACATTTATACATTTTTATTTTATACTGATGTACTATTATTATCATTTTATTCAATTTAGACATGTGACCAAATATTTAGGGCCAAATAACATTCATAAAGAAGACTTTGGCTTAAGAAAAGAAAAATTCATACTTAAATTAAGGTTGGTCGAGAGTTCGAGATCTACCTTACGTTATTATCACAAATTTTTATTTTTTAAATTATAAAATATAAAATTATTAAATATGAACAAAAGTATTATAAACAGTAGCTGGCTGAATCAATATAAACCTTTTTCCTAAGCAGGTAGTTTCGGTGAAATCAATAATTCCCCCTTCAGTATACCTACTATATTTTTTTAATACCATCAATATCAACAATTTCTTTAATTTTAAACCGTCAATTCTTGGCAATAAGCTTTTTTTCTTATCGCCAAAAAGCATAATTCATAACGGGTTGATTCAAATAATTTTTTTTAAACGTAAAAGAAATTTGACGTTTTTTTTTAATTTGAAAAAAAATATCCTAATTTCTATAACGAATAAAAATTCGTTATCGAAAAATGTCGATTTTTTCAAATTAAAAAAAAAACCTCAAATTCGTCTACATTACACTTATACACAAAAACAAATAAGCCGAGCTTTGACTCATCAGTTATTGAATTCAGTATAAGTGACTACATTTCAGCAAATTTCACATTAGAGAGTAGTTCAGTTATAACCATATTATTATAATACAATTCTAGTATACAAATCATTGCGATTTTCGAATAACAAAATAATTTCACATTGTCTCATACTTAATAGTTTATGTGACTATATTTTCGTCTTAAAGCACTAAATCTGTCTATAACTTCGTCAGTTGATTGTTAATGTAGGCATGTGCTTGTATCTATTTGTTACTAATAATGAACTGGCCATCAAATAAACCATTCTTGTAATATTACCTATACGGCTTTGCCGGAAATTGATTACCAAGACCAGGCATACCTACCTATTAAAATGACACCCACGCCAACTTTTTGGTGGTTCAGTGAGCCACAAAATGCATGATCAAGATGCCTCTGAGGCCTGCTAACGTTTTGTGCTGGTAGGATGAAAATATAAAATGGCCTCAATATCACATTAAAATTTTTATGACAGCTATATACTACTATACTGTCAACAGATGAGATAAAGTCATTATTATTTATCAATATTAATACGTGACCAATATATTATGGGCCATCGAGCCACCATAACAAATTAAGGGCCTGTAGCAAAATATTTTTCGAAGTGCCGAGACTAACCCAATCGAATTTTTTACATTATTATACTTATACTTATACCACACTAAGATACACACACTAGTTCAAAAAAATATAAATTATAATAGTGTGTTTTTAAGAATTTATATTAAAGAAACGAAATTTTCTGTTTGAATAATGATATAGGTAATAAATAATAATAAGCTAACGAGTAAGGATCTAACTCACAAACTTTCATATCTTTAAATAACTCTCAGCATATAAACTTATTGTGCAAAAACTGTATAGATTGTTTAATTCAAATAAAGAAAAAAAAAAAAATTCTTAAAAGCATAAACGGCATAAAATAAAATTGAATCCGATTAATATGTGTGAATGTGTGATAGTACCAATGAATAGTAACATAGTAATAATACAATATCTATCACGACCTATACAGACTAGCAGTGGTCGGGAGTAGCGCGCTAATTGTAGCGACGCTACAGTAGCACACTACTTTAGCTGTAGCGATTAACATAGCGTCGCTACAGTATATACAATGTAGAGAAATACTATAGCAAGCTAGAAATGTACGGTTAGCGTAGCGAAAATGTTCATTATTTTATCGCTACTTCTAACTTATTTCATGATAATTAAAATATCATGATGTATATTTATTTATTTAATTGAGATGACAATATAAGTGTATTTTTGTTTTTTTCGGGTTTAGCCCGGACCAGACTAAGATAAGACCGGATAGATTAGACCAGTGGTCTTCAACCGGTGGGTCGCGACCCATTTTTGGGTCGCGTAAGCTTTAAAATTGGGTCGCGATAGGTCTTCTTTTTAAAATAAAAATAAAATTTTTAAAATTATAAAAGGTAAAAAAATAATTTTTTAATAATTACCTACATTCGGAGAGCACCGATATTGCAAACGAAGCGATTTTGCTTACATATGTAAGGTATTTTTATAAGAACAAAATCCACGAGGATATACTCTTCTCCTCAAAACTTGAAACTTAAACTACTGGAAAAAACATTTTTGACACGTTAGTGAACTTTTTTACTAACAATAACGTAGATTTAAAAAATTGTATTTCTATAACAACTGATGGGGCAGCTGCTATGACTGGAAAACACGTCGGCCTAATAAAATTAGTAAAAGACATTGTTCCAATTTAAAGTAGACACACTGCATTATACATCGAGAAGCACTTGCATCAAAAAAAAAAAAAAATGCCCAAAACATTGACTGACGTCTTAGCACAAATTGTTAAAATTATAAATTATATAAAATCAAATAGTCTAATCATTAGACTATAATCATAAACAGTGCATTATTACAATGTAATATTTTATATTATTGAAAACAGAACGATAAATAATATTTAATATATTAGTATTTTATTATCACTATTTTTGTTTTCTACTTTTCTGTGTTTCTTTTAAATTTTAAATATTTTGAATAGTTGAATTAAAAATGACAGAACCTGAAGCCACCACGTCATATTCAACTAGTTAGCAATTTTCAATAAAACGTTTATTTGTTTTGATTTTTATTACAAAAATACATGAGTTACACTTAATAAACCTGCCTTCCGAAATTACAAGAAAATAGTGGTAGGCATTAACAAATAATGAACAAGTACTCAAGTGAATATGTAAATAAACAAAAACAATTTTTAAAAAAATTTAGCGAAAAAGTAGCACGCTACATTTAAACAATAGCGTTAGAAATAGCGCACTACATTTAAAAAAAAGGTGGGTAAGTGGGTGTCGCTATGCTGTACAGTAGGTTACAAGTGGGTCACTGTATAATGGATTATATTAAATTTGAATTCAACGATATAATATCATTGTATAAGAAAAACAATTCTGAGCGGAGACGGTATGTCAGTCTAGGTATACGACATATTATATACATATCTATGGTACTAAACCAAAATTTGACCTATAATAAATTCCAAATTAATCTTATCACAATATCCATTAGGTACTTATAACGCGTTATACATAAAAAAAAGTGATACTATCATAGATATATAATAGTACACTTTAGAAGTTTCAAGTACCCACGAATAATATTATTCAATCACAACAAAATAACTAAAATAGTTATTCTAGGTTTTTTTAATGTAATTTAGTCCAAATTTGAATTTAAAATGTCTGTAAAAAATAACTGTGTTCATATATTTTTTAGATTTTTTGGTTACAGTATGAACTATTTATGAGAACATTTGTTTTAAATTTTCAATCCTTAGCTATAAAAACTGAACATTTTATAATTTATTAATTACGTTGATTAATAATTTTCGAGATTTTGAAAAATTCTATCAAAATTCGATGTTAAAATGCTTATAAAAAAAAATTGTGGTTATGTATTTTTAATATTTTTCAACTGATATTGTAACAATATATCAGGAGCCTTGTATTAAATTTTTACACTTTTTGGCCCAACAGATAAAACTTAATTGATATTTATAGAAAAAAAAAACTAAAAAAATTGAAAACTGAAAATGTCCGTAAACGGCTCAAAAAGTGTCAAAATATTTTCAAAATTGTAGGGTGTATAGGAAATGCTAATATAAACATTCAGTGAAATTTTCATGTATCTACAGTAATTCGTTTTTTAATTACAACAAAAAAAGGAAATTGCCACATGAGAAATCGAGTGAATATCCAATGTTGTAAAAATTTGAATTTCAAACGCTCATAAAAATTTAATTTGACTTTCCGGTAGAGATTTTTTTATTGATAAAGGTAGACAATCTTATGAGTAATCTTGTATTAGATTTTCAAATCTTAGATTTAAAAAGAAAAATTTTTACGAATTCTTAACTCAAAATAATTTGCTAATTTTCGTGATTTTTCCATATTTTGTCAATTTTTGAACTTTAAATGCTTATAAAAAAAAATTGTGACTAAGAATTTTTAATATTTTTCATCTGCCTTTGAAACAACATATTAGGAGCCTTCTATTAAATTTTCAAGCTTTTGCAACCAACAAATAAAATTTTATTGAAATTTTTAGAAAAAAAATGGAAAATGAAAATGTCCCTAAACAGTTCAAAATAAATCAAAATATTTTGAAAATGTTATCGTGTATAGAAAATGCAAATATAAACAACCAGTGAAAATTTCATGTATATACGTTCATTTGTTTTAGAGTTACACCAATAACCAAAATCGATTTTTTGGAAAATCAATTTTGCGTAAAAATTCCCGTTTTTCCTTAATTTTTATGTTGTTTTTCCCGGCGCTTGTGAAAACTACTGGGAAATTTAAATTTTGACCTCCCCAATGCACCAACGATATTCACTTTCCAATCGAACAAGATACTGAAGTCGAAAATCGAAGCATTATTTCGACTACTTATCGTGTACACAGATACAAAAAAATAAAAATAAAAATAAAAAATAAAATATAAAAACACACATCATTGTAAAATCAATACATTCATCGTTTCACTCAGAATCTAAAAAACACACATCATTGTAAAATCAATACATTCATCGTTTCACTCAGAATCTAAAAGTAGCTTTAGCGTTAGCGAGCTACTTTTTTTGGGGAGTAGCAGTAGCGTTAGCGTGTTACAAAAAAACAGTAGCGTCCCGACCACTGCAGACTAGTATTAATGGTTTGTTTTAAATATTATTGGCTTGAAGATAATAATATTTTGTATGATTACAGGTTTAATATGAATAAATTACATTGCTTATTAGTTTTCAATTATTATCTATTTTATAAATAGGTATACGTATTCAAAACAAAAATCTATCTACATTGTTACCTACAATTTTAAAATATTAATTTAACTTTGATTAAAATATGTTTATTATTCATATAATATTATATTTACAATAGTAATGTTTACATTATTTACTTATATTAATGGTTGTGAAAAAAGATTTTGTTTGATTCATAAAGGGGAAAAAACTAATAAATTACGGTGTTTGTATAAAGTTTAACATTTTGCGATATAACTTTGAATGAACATCGCCGCCAATGGTTTTCTATACGAAATTTGTATATTGCAAGATTATAAATATATAATTATTTAGAGTTGTAAGCTCGGTAAATTTACCAATTATTTTTTTACAAGTAAATATAAAAAAAAAAAAATAGCATGTGGCACCTCAAATTAAACGTTATCAATGGGCTAATATTCATCAGTCATAACATATTAATAAAATGGAATAGTGTATATTATAAAATGTAAAACGTCGACAACCAGTGATAGAGTAGTACTTACATACTATACTACATAACATTAAACATATGAATATACGCCATAAGAATATCTGATACGATCAATTTATTATGGCAATTAATATAAATTTGATTTTATCACAGGTATAAATAATACACCACTTTTAAAATATTAGTAATTTTAAACTTTTCAAGGCTTTGGGGCATCGGTTAAACTTCTCTGATTATAATTAAATGTTATATACATAATTTTAGTATTTTTTACACATATTAGAATAGAACCCTGGACACAAAATTTAAAAAAAATTAAAATAACGACCACCCTGTTCAATTGAATACCTTAGTATCCAGTTCCAGTAAATAAAAAAAATAAATGTTACCATAATTATTAGTTCATGGAAATGCGGCGGAGAGTAGTCTCTAGGGGTGTTCTTATGGTAGCATATGAAAATTATCAAAACTTACCAAATTTACCAAATTTACGGTAAATTTAAGTAAATTTTTCTCTGTAAATTACCAAAAAAAAAATTACGTGCATTTTACATCTCAATAATTATTATTTTATATTTTATATTTTTCCAGGAATCCATCACTACGGAACTTTGATTTTTTACTGGCTACCCACCTGTGGTATGCTGACTGCCAACTTAATTTTGTTCCTTCTAACTGCTATTCATTGTTCAAGAATTAAATCTGAACTTAATAAATTCAGACGAACAGATTCAAAAACCGAAATATTTCTTTTTTACAAAGCGAGGTAAGATTGCAAAAGATATAATATCCATTCATATAATACACATTCAGTATAAATTAATTATTTTTGTTTTATATACCTTGTAAACAATTATAGATTTCTAATCTGGTTTTGATAAGTGGCCCCTTGAATTGTCCTGACCCACGACTGTTTCCTAACTTTGGATCCGCCCCTATCTATATATTACAATAAACTAGTAAGCAGAGTAAGCTAAAAGCTTTATAATTTGTTTGCAGTATGCGCTCAACTGTGCCATTTAAAACTTAATATAGGGGCACTTTAATTAATTTACTATGCTTTAAACATTAATCTCTGCAAGGTTAGTGAAAATATACGTGATAAGCGTCTAGTAATATGAAGATAAAGAAAAATCTACATATTTAACTTTAATTATAGTACACAATATTATATAGGTAATATGATACGTTTTACTAATTAATTTAAACGTTTGATAAATTTAAAGTTAGTACTTTCTATCTTTTCAACTAGTTAATATCAATCTTTTAAACAAATTTTAATTTGTTGGTCATACATTATTTAAAAACTTTTAATTTGTAATTTTTGACAGATTCGTAATGAGCATGAAGCTGTTTCTGGTTTTTGGAGTACCGTTTTTATTTTCGATGCTATGTGAATTATTCCTAATTGAAGGGAAAATAAAATTGATTATAGATTCAATTCACGGTCTACAAGGAGTATTTATATTTATTATTTTTGTGGCCAAGTTCAAAATTATTATGGACTTAAGGAAAAAGTTTAGACGTTCAATAGTTCACAGTGAGCCGACACCACTGAACAATATCTCTAGGTCGTCATAAAAGTGGCACTGGGCAGTGCTCATAAATGTTATAATGATTTCTAAATGCAATATGAATATACTATGTAAATATTATTAAATTATATATTAAGACTCTAAGTTCCTAAGGCTTAAAAAAAAATCATTATTTTTATGTTTTTAAATAAAAAGTTTTTGTATCTGTTTACTTTTTATTATTTTTAATAAATGAAAATTTAATTTTTACACAAATACATTTTGAACCACAATTATTATATTGTTATTTTAATTAATATTATGGTGTATCTGTAGTAAAAATAAGATTACGAGTATTACATATCTTTCAAGATTTAGCAAAACCAAATTTAACGTTGAAAATACAATCTAAACATTTAACTATATAATGTTCGTATATACTTGAGTAGACAGGAATATTTCGGAAATTAACATTTTATTTATATTACCTACCTATATACGATATACCATAAATACAATAGGTAGGTACATATTATAATGTATATAATATTGTATTATATTTATTTATGTATATTTGTTTGTAACTGGTTTCGCTTCAAAATTGTAGACACGTAACTTCATTTTCATACAGAGGATCTTATTAACTAACTTTAAGAAGTAGGTACCTTTTACCGCATATAAATACTACCTAGCTACATCACATATATGCTAACTTGAATTTATTAAGCATACTCATCGAGAGTAATCGAAAACCAGTTAAAACATAAGGTATAATGAATAATTATCATTTTTATTTATTATCTACTCTACGAATGAATATTATTTACGATGTACGATATACTTGTATACAGTACCCATCGTCAGTAGACTAGGGTTTTAAAAACGTACATACTGGGTCACTGGGCGTCTGAGTTATGACGCGATAGTAGTTCTAATTCTTTCACACCATGTGATACCCTTGACATAATTTTGCAAGTTATTTTCAAGTACTTGCAAGTCTATTTTAAGAATTTGCAAGTCCAAACTTTCACTGTGAAACCAAAAATTAAAAAATAGACCAACTTCCCGTAGTCCTAAATCCATTTTTACCCAGCACTTTGAAATCAGTATCAAACAAAAGCTAATGATTAGCAACAATTTTCAGGTTTTTGCAAGTAACTCGGGTGGCCAGTGAGAGCCGTCAGTCACAAAGTTAACCCACCCAAGTTGTCCTAAAACTTTGAAAATGGCACCCAACGATACCTTTTGATTTGCAAGTATTTGCAAGCAGGGCTTGCAAACGTTATAATAACGTTATATTTGACAAAAACTGATTGAAATTTGTAAACTTTATTATAATGGAAAGCGATATTCAAAAATAATTAAATACCTCAAAACAAAACATAACGAATAACAAAATATATAATACCTATAATACGTAATTTATAGAGGGAAATAGTAATATCCTACAAATGTAGGTAATCTCCAACATAGACATAGTGTCAACTCCTACAAAATATAGTGTTGACTTCTACATGACAAAGTGTTAGCTAATACAAAAGATGGTAAAATAATAGATGGTAAGTTTAAAAAAGACAAATTAATTTTTAAAAAGGTGGACAAGTGAATACCGCTCAAAAAGGATTTGATATTGGGTGATTTTTTTTGGTATTTCGTATCAAACAAAAATTAAATTTGACCAAATAAATACATCGTTATCCAATTCTATTGTGGAGTCGACGAATAGACGTCAGGAACAATTTGTGGACAATAGTTTATTTGTTGTAGTGGATATAATAAGTAATTACCCACTATTTGTTTGAGATAGGACTTCAGTTACAAATTTATAATTTTATTTTGAATACTTATATTTGTTTAATTATTATCATACGCTTAATATTAATAATTTCGGTGTTATTACTTTTTTTCGTATAGTTAATGTTATTACTTATTAGTTATTAGTTATGACTTTTATTATAAAATTTATAGTTGTAGTATATTACTTATTAATACTTTATTTAAAAAATCATTTAAGATGTTAGGATTCATAAACAGGAATAAGTACGACTAATCTTAAAAAATATTATCTCATTTATAATAAAATATTTTTAATTTCAGTATAATATTTGTCAAATTGATATTCAACTTATTGTACTTTAAATATTTATTACCAAAGAGTATCCATAAATAAACAAATAAATAAATATTTATATAGAATTATCATACAATATAATATGTACCTATTTACCAATAGTATAATAACGTAATGATTATCATTCAAATTTTAAATATTTATTATTATTATTAATTATTATTATTGACATATGTATCCAACAGTATGGTTTTTTTCCTAGATTCGCTGGTGCGACGTCCTCTTAGTTCTAAACATTTTATGAATTACAAAATAATTTACAAATTTTTGTATTTTTGATGAATATTGTATAAAGTATAAAAAATAAGACATTTTTTACGGGGGGTAACCATATCCCAGTATATTTTAACCTTACTAGTATACTTACCTTAGTAAGTTTATACTGGTGTATTTTCACACGGGACTACGGGAGGTCAATATATGCTGGTGATAAATTTATACATCCTTGACGCTTCAATATTTTTATCTTAGGGTTTAATTCAATTTACTTGGAATCATGTTTATAATATCACATCTTTATAGTGCTTAAAGATCTGTTGTTTTACTTAGCCATTTTTTTAAACGGAGTTCGACGAAGTGTTAAAGTGTTTTTTTTGTGTTTATAACTTACGCGATAACCCACATGGATATATGTAGGTATTTAATAATAATATTGACAAATCGTATAACATAACATGATATAAATAATAATCGTAAATCATTACCCAGTAATATAATAAGTAATTTGGAGTGGTAAATGGTAATATTATATACATTAAAAGAGTATCAGGTGCTTGTTTTTAAATGAAATACAGGTTCTGTTACATTGTTGATTAATAGGGCCCGGATTTAAATGCAATACAAATCTACAAAATATGCAGATTCATATCATAATTATTCAATAAATATGCAAAATGATTTTTACAAATTAATAATATATTATGTTTAAAAATTGTTTATTAAAAAAAAAAAATGCAAAATAACATAAGTATAAAAGTATTATAAGCTAATGAAAGTATTACTATTTATATTAAATTATTATTTATTATTATTGGACGAGTACCAAAAGTAATAAATATCGATGATTTTCAACAAAGATTGCAAAATAAAATATTTCGGTCTGTTTAAAATATGTTTTGATATTCATTTACATACCGAGAAGCATTATTTACTTTAGACATTATATAAAAATAAAATATGCAAGTTAGATTTTTTAAACAAAATATACCGTATGCTGTACACTACGCACGATAAAGACCAAACAACTAAATAAAAACTAAATTCTGTGTTGCCCAATACGTATTGTATAGTACTATAATACTATACTGTTATCTAATGTGGACGTGTTTGGGTAATAATAAATCCCACTAAAAACATGTATGTAAATGAGAGCCAAGATCATTACTATAATATATGCCTTGGTTGTTGACTTCAACGACAAAAGAAGTGAGATCTAAAGGGGTGTAAAGTTAGGATGTCAACTTAGGATAATATATTGAAGCTTAAGGTCTGACTTGGATAGTTTTCATATACGAATTATTATTAAGTACCTAATAAAACAGAAATGGAAGAGTGAAGATGATTTTCGGAAGAATAAAATAAGAACTCACAGCTTTAGAACTTTCGAAGGCTATACTATAATTCTTAGTCAAGTCAGACCTCAGCCTTCAATATATTATCCTAAGTTGGCATTTTAATCTCACACGTTTATTATTATTCCACAAATTATATGCAATACTTATTCTACTTAATCTTGTATTAAATTTTCAAATGTTAGATTTAAAAATAACATTTTTATGTATTTCTAACTCAATAATAATTTTCTTGATTTTTACGTATTTTGTCAAAATTTGACATTAAATGCTTATAAGAAAAAATTGAGACTGTATATTTAATATTTTTCAAATGTAACAATATATTAAGAGCTTTGTATTAAGTTTTCAAGCTTTTTTATCCAACAAATAAAATTTTATTGGCAATCATAGAAAAAAAACTAAAAAAACTGAAAATGCATTATATCCGTAAACAGCTCAAAACAAGTCAAAATATTTTAATCATGTGAATTTTATAGTATACAAATTAGGGCTAATATAAAAATTCAGTGCAAATTTCATGTACCAATCTACGGTTATTTTTTGTAGAGTTACACCAAAAACCAAAATTGATTTTGTCGAAAACTGATTTTGCTTAAAAATTCCCATATTTCCTCAGTTTTTATTTTGTTATTCTAGGCGCGTTTAAAATTTAAAATTTATAAACAACAGAATCTAAAAAAAAATGGTTACACCTTTCTATTTGAGAATTTTGAATACAAATGTATTTTATTAGTGGCTTACGGTGCCTTAGACGACAGGGGGTGCCCAAGCACCCGTAGCCCCCCTGAATCCGGGCCTGTCGTTACCATGGTCATCGGTCTTAGCGTGGAGTATAGAACTATAGAGACCGGTAGTTGACTATGCTTAGAGCAGCACAACTGTGATTTTTACGATTTTGACGAATTTCGAATTTGGAATATGAACTTTGGTGAAACATGCTAACAACATAGTCTGCTTGGTTTGCTTAAAATAATAGTTAGTCGTAAATGCCATACACATACATGAGAATAACAAATTATGGAAAAATTTAATTGGTTTTTTCTGTAGAAATTTTTTTTGATAAAGGTTCTGTTGAAAAAATCAGTTGTTCTTTCCCAAATACAAAGATGACAAATACAAAAAAAAAAATTTTAAATTTATAAACAACAGAATCTAATAAAAAATGGTTACACCTTTCTATTTGAGAATTTTGAATACAAATGTATTTTATTAGTGGCTTACGGTGCCTTAGACGACAGGGGCCCCCCTGAATCCGCGCCTGACGATTATCGTCTAACGGTTATTATGAAATATTAAAATTGTGTTAATTAATTAAAAGATTTACATACCTACCTAGTAAGTGTCAAATATTAAAATTCCGATCAGTTTTAAGTATTGACTTCTGTCATGTGTACAAATACATACATTAAGTTCCTAAATTTTCTAACGTGCAATATAGACGATATAGGTAATGGCTGTTCGATGGTTACCGTACATCTTAAAGAGCATTGACACTTTTACAATAAAAAGGATCTTCTTTGAATTTAATTTTTACTTTTATTTATCTTGCGGGTCATAAACTAAAGGTATTTAATTCTTATACCGGGTTATTCGTAACGGAAAACACTTATTATTTCAAAAAGTACGTATTCATCACGTTTTTTAAAATATTTTTTTTTTCAAGGTTTCTTGTCGTTCAAAAAAACAACTTTTTTTTTTTTATTATTCTTTCAAATATTTTGTATAGTTATAATATTGTAAATGATAAATATACATTACGTATTAATATTATAATGTGTTGCTAAGCCACAAGGGTTAACATCGCAATGGACTATACAGTCCATACGACCGCGTACAATGTATAAACTATAATCCCATTCATATAATTTGACATTCAGAATTGGCAAAAATAACATAATTATTAGCATACGAGGCGATGGTTTCATCTTTTTTGCCAAAACAACCACTTTTCAAACGGCTACACCTGAAGGACACCTGGGTCCACGTGCCGATCATTATCAAACGAGCCGAGATCGTATATTATAGTATTGCCAGAGACAGGGGATATTCAGATGTACCAGAGCCAATGACCGGTGTTCCCCACGCCAATCGGCCACATCCTACACGAGAAACGACGATATTTATACATATTTTATATTCTGTTTTAATAAACTACATTGCAGTTTACTGTTCTAAATTGATTATCAGTTTATATTTTCAAATCATCACCTTTTGGATCCCTGAAGGGTGTAGCACATAACAATATTAAAAGTTTTTATACTTTTTTGAATTACAACATACAGTTATAATTTCATTTTCTAAAGCAGAATATTGTTCTAAGTATATCGATACATAAAAATCTAATTTAGGACCAGTAGTTCATAAGTAATTATAACTTATAAGGATTTAAAGTTTATGTGACCCGAGTAGCCGACAACCATTTTGCGGGGTAACCTTCACACCACTCCACTCATCTATACTTTAAATACTCATAAGCCATAAACTACTAGAACAAGATTCGAGTTTTATGTATTAAAATATTTATAAAAATATTCTGCTTTGGAATACGAAATTAAAACTGTGCGTTGTCATTCAAAACATTAAAAACTTTAAAAAATGATAAGGATAAAAAATATTTAAAATATATATTATTTTTTTTTTAAATGAAAATAATAACTAGAAACCACGTACGATTTTTTAAATGAATAGTTTATGATAAAATAATCACCTGGTACCGATAGGTACACTGTGAATTTTAAATGTACACGATGAAATGTAATTTTTTTTTAATATATATATTAAAAAACATATTATAATGATTAGATAAAATTGTACACCTGCTTAATCAAAAGAACCCAAATAATTGTGTTAAAAATCTCACTTTTAACAGAGTTTAAGAATTAAGGAAGGATACATTTATTTTCTCATGGTCTTGCAGCTAGTATTTTGTATTTTAATAAAATACATACTAATCTTTAATACAAATTATAACACAATATCCACAAATTAAATAATATTTATGGTATTTTTTATTTAAAGATGATGTGACTATGCAAATGTCTGGACATTTTTTGAAGACAGCTTCTGAATCTCTATTTGATAAATAATATCCATATAAATATAGCCTATATTATTGTCAATAAATATTAAATTATGTTAAGCCATAAATAATAAAAAAAGTTGAATAACGCTCTCCTGTAAAGTAGGTTACAAGTGTGTCACTATAATGATTGGTATTAAATTTAAATTCTATGATATAATATCATTGTATAAACGAAAAACAATTCTGAGGGGAGGCGGTCTGACTGTCAGACTATATTATAATAATACATTTTTATAATTACAACAAAATAACAATGATCGTAATTATTATTCGTTTAAATACCTAATTTCGTCCAAATTTGAATTTTTTTGTTAAAGTTATGAAAACTTATGATGAACCTTGTAATAAATTAAATTAATAAATTAACAAATTTGCAAATCTTAGGCTGTTATAACATTAGTCATTGCAAATTATAAATAAATATAAATTCAATTTTAATACAATACTGACTATTTTACAATAAATTAGTATCGCAATTAGTCGTTGAAATTACCTCCCACTAAATATAAATAATTGCGGTTTTATTACTATTTTCCCTCTAGATAATGTTATTACTTATTAGTTACCTATGACTTTTATTATAAAATGGTTAGTTGTAGTGTATTACATATTAATACTTTGGTTAAAAAATCATTTAGGATGTTAAATGTTTTAGGATTCATAAACAGGAATACGATTAATTTTTAAAATATTTAAACGAAAACCACTATATTACATTTTTATAATATTGTATAAGAGCGTGGTGGTTGGTGGCGGCGGCTCATCGAATGGTCTAATCCATTACTGGATGACATAGGCGGCGGCCGACAGTCGCGATAGCGCATGTACCGACAATGCCCAAACAGTGTGCGCACACAATGAATACCGTCCGATCGTGTTTCACCGCCGGGTTTCTCGTTGTCGCGATCGGCGGCAGAATCGCGATCGGTGGCAGAGTCGCGATCGGCGGCAGAGTCGCGTTCTCCATGAATAATATCGTGTGGGCCAGGAAGCGCTGTCCGGTGGAGCGGATGTACGATCCGGATGGGCGGTTCTGCAGACCGTCCGGGACGGGTGGTGACGAGTACGAGCAGAGGTTGATGAATCGACTGCAGAGCGGATTTCGGATGGCAGCCAATGTGCGGTTGAAGAGTATCTACGAGTGGCCGCCGTATTGCTTCTCCACGGATGTGCTAGTCGACGTGTCCGCCGAGGAGGTGCGTGGGCTGATGGAGGCGCACCAGTCGCAAATCTTGTTGCCACTGGACTACTGGTTCGACCTGACACCGTCCGATGAGCCGGCCACGCGACCAGTACTGCGGTCGGGGTAATTACACGTGCGTCAACAAGTGCTGCCCCGTCGGATTTATATTCGTCGATGACTCCATTAGTTCGTAAGTCCACTGCGTCCTATGTATAAGTTTAAAGTTAAGTATTTTGATTGTGTGTGTATAATGTATATATGTTACCGGAAATGTTGACAATTTAAGAAATTATGACAATTCCTAGTAAATGTTGACAATTCCTAAAAGCGGAAGGCAATGTTATCACCGCCTAGGAATTGTCAACATTTCCGTAGTTTATTAGGCAATGTTATCAGTGGGGCCCGGAATTTGATGATCTAAAAATATATATAAAAAAAATGCATAAAATGACATTTATTAATTTATTTATTTTTAAAAATGATATTAAAATGTATATTTTACTGTAAAAATTGATAAATATTGTTATTATTATAAATTAATTAAATACAACTTTATATTATAGTCCTTTACACTCTATATAGTAGACACTATCGAACTAATAATGCTGTCGAACTCAAATTAAATGAGAAATGGAGACACACGGGTAATTAGGTAGTAATTTTATTAACGTCTTAATCACTTTCGTATTCAAACTCATGCGTTATAAAAATTAATTATTTTTTTTTTAAATTGTAGGCACTGAAAGTGGATTTTTAAAACATATGTACACAAGATCAGAAATAAATCCTTGCAAAGCAAATTTATTGGATCTAAGTACTGTTTTAAAATCGGTAGGTCAAGCAGAAAAACCGTTATCACTTCGGGAGGCAGCTACTGTAAATAGTATTTCGGGGGCACAAGGATATACCCGATGTCAATGTAAGACAAAATGCAAGACGAACAGGTGTGCTTGCAGATCGGCATCTAGAATTTGTAATTCTAAATGTCATGGAAGTCTGCCATGCGAAAATAAAAATGAGTAACTACGTTGCAAATCGTAAAAAAATTTTAAAAAGCTTAAATTACATAAATTAAAATGTTAAAAAAATACTTGTTTATTTATTGATTATTTATTAAGGTATAGATTAATTAATAATTATGTTAGATAAAAGTAATATTTAAATAAGTCAGATTAAATTTAAAAAATGTGGCATCTTTGCCTACTATCGTTAGGAAATGATAACATATACTAGGCGATGATATCATTTCCTTCCGATTTTAGGAATTGTCAACATTTACTAGGAATTGTCATCATTTCCTAAATGTCAACATTTCCGGTAACATATACACTACACAGTGGTGCCGAGAACATGGATCAAGTCTGCAAGTTCCAGGCCTAATTTAAGGGGTAGATGCCGGGTGGTATAATATATTTTGTAAAAATGTCCATAAATATTATTATACCTAAGTATTATGTAGATTATAGATATATTTACCAATACATTTTATACGCGGAGAAAGTATCCACCGTGTTTGTGCTATAGTTGTCACTTTACTCCCAACATCTGACGCTAGAAAATAATAAAACCTACTGTAATATTATTTTGTTGACCAAAATAATTGTAATAGTCATGAAAAAACTTAGGGTTCATAAATTTCGTTTTAAGTACATTTACTTAAACTGAACATAATCATATAATCTAATTATTTATTGTTGTTGTTAAAGTCTTTGAGAGGATGTCAGGCGTCAGCGCACTATTTGTTTTCCCCCTCTTTACCACGAGCAACATAGACAAAACGCATTTACGCAGATGCAGAACGTTAATGCTTTTTTTCTATGTTGCGGTACAGAGAGAGAAAACAAATAGTGCGCTGACATCCTTTTTCGATCATTTTTTCTAATAAACAAAAAAATGTTGTAAATTTAAATTATGTTTAAATTGTTTTGAGACAATAATTAGACAAATCGATAATTTTTTCTTTTTTTTTTTTTAATGGGCTATTTTAGTCTAAAATTACTTAAAAACATCGAAAAAATGATTCTACGTTAATGCGTTTTGTCTATCTTGCGAGTGGGCCAGAAAGAAAACAAATGGTGCGCTGACATCCTCTTAATGCACAGGGTTGAGTTTATCTTTATAAATTGATCTAAGTCGAAGAAAAAAATACATTATAAAGAAAAAAGAATTTTTCAACGAAATGTGTATAGGTAATTTATATACCTACATAAAAATTAATCGGCTTCGCCCGTACACCGAAATTATTTTAGAATAGTATAAACTGCATATTGTGTTAGTTATCAAGAAGTATAATTATGCAGTATAATAGTGTATGATTATAATATATTCTATGCACAACAGTAATTTGTGGTGTACTAGGAGTGAGATGCCGTTCACGTTATCCGCCTATGAAACAGACCCGGAAGGAAGGCCGGTGGGCCGGTCGAACAACACGGTGCTACAGAACTACGACAGACACTTGTGTGGCGTTATCAGCTTAATTGATGACAGGTTCATGTTGACCATGGAAGGCAACCTTTTCCTTATCCACGAAGGCGTCAAATGGATCTTACCGGCAAAGGAGTTCTGCTTGGAATATTACACCGAGGGTGGGACACCCGCCGATCTGAGGGCGTTCCTGTGCACGAATGCCAAACCACCGGTCAGTTTCCTCTTTTGGGTTAAAACCCTGTTTGTCGTGTGCTTGGTGCTCACTCTGATCGTGTACTCCACACTGCCTTACCTCCGGAATACCCACGGCTACTACGTAATGTTCTACATGGCATGCCAGCTCATGTACTTCGTTCTCGATTTGACCTATGATTTGGTACAAGGCGACATAAACAACCCGTTGCGCATTCCATTCGGTATGTCTTATCTGTTTTCCATTTTAAAATGTTAGATTTAAAACGAAAAAAATGTATGAATTCTTAGTTCAAAATGATTTGTTTATTTTCATGATTTTTCTGTATTTTGTTGAGATTTGAACTTTAAATGTTTTTAAAAAAAAAAATGTGTCTAAGGATTTTTAATATTTTTCAAATGCTACTGTAACAATATAGTAGAAGCCTTGTATTAAAAAATTTAAAACTGAAAATGTCCGTAAACAGTTCACAAATATCACAACAAATCAAAATATTTATGGTGTATAGAAAATACTGATATAAATAATTAGTGAAAATGTCATGTATGATGTATATACGGTCATTTGTTTTAGAGTTACACCAAAAACCAAAATGGATTTAGTCGAAAACCGACTTTGCGTGAACATTCCCGTTTTTTCTCAATTTTTTTATTGTATTTCCCGTCAATTTTGAAAACTATTGGAAACTTTGACCTCCCCAATGCACCAATAATATTCTCTTTCCCATCGAACAAGATACTGAAGTTGAAAATTGAAGCATTATTTCGACCTTTTATCGTGTACACCGACACACAAAAAAAAAAAAAAGAAACACACATTGTGAAATCAATACATACATCGTTCCACTCAGAATCTAAAATGTAAAATGTAAATATAATATTGTATTGATCATAAACACGTACCTACCACGTTTATGGTGCAAGCAGATACATATCGATTTATTGAATTCTTAAAAGTATCCCCGATATGTTCGTGTCCGAGTCGAAAACCGACTTTGCGTAAACATTCCCTTTTTTCCTTAATTTTTATACTGTATATCCCGGGGAATTTGAAAACTATTGGGAATTTTTACTTTCCAAATTCACCAAGTAGATTCACTTTCCAATCGAATCGGATACTCTTGAATTAAATCGAAACAGTTTTAATGCCCCAAACAGTGACAACAGTCACAAAAAATATAAATAAAAAAAAACACACATCATTCCAAAATCAATACATTCATCGCTCCGCTCAAAATCTAATACATCTACTTAAAAATATATTTAATTTCTTTTTGATTGATTGCCAATAGTGCAGTTATAATAAATTATAAATTTTAATATGTATAAAGAATAGATTTTTTTTATAAAATTTAAATATTATGTTATAAACATTATTAGTTATTTTAGATTCCGGGTGAAGAGATGAATGTATTGATTTTACAATGTGTTTTTTTTATATCTATCATCACTGTTTAAGACAGTAAAAGTGCTCAGAATTTCTTCAACAGAATTTTTACAGATAGGAAAGTGAATGTAGTTGGTACCTTGGTGGGTCAAAAGTAAAAATGTTCAGTAGTTTTTGAAAACGCCGTGCCGTGAAAAACCTAAGGAAAATAAAGGAATAACGGGAATGTTTACTCAAAATCCACTTTGGTTTATAGTGTAACTCTACAACAAATAACCTGTAGATACAGGACATTTTCAGTTTCCAATTTCTTTAGGTTTTTATTCTATAACAATAAATTTGGTAAAAAAACTTGAAAATTGAATAGAAGACTCATCCTAACATATTCTTTCAAAGACAAATTAAAAATATTTAAAATCCATAGTCATAGTGAAAATGGCAATGTGGGGAGGGGGTAACTAATTTGTCCATGCATCTAAAAACTAAACAACAACAATTTATATAAATATTGCCATTATTATTTGTCTTATCAGTATACATGTTTTGACTTCCACATTATATATTTTACTATTAATTATTATTTTGTTTGTTTATGTATTTTGAATTAATTTATAGTGTAATTTTAGGTTATTTTGCTTACTTTGCAACTCTGACAATATGTTGCTGGTTAAACGTAATATGCTTCGATATTAACTGGATGTTAAGGTATGTAAATTATATTCTTACATACTA
Organism: Macrosiphum euphorbiae; assembly: GCA_949089665.1. Taxonomy (NCBI): domain Eukaryota; kingdom Metazoa; phylum Arthropoda; class Insecta; order Hemiptera; family Aphididae; genus Macrosiphum; species Macrosiphum euphorbiae. The sequence continues at coordinate 175,676,501 of CARXXK010000001.1, read as the reverse complement.
TAGTAATAAAATGTGCAAAACAATAATGTGTATATTTATCTGGTGTTATAATCTTCTAAGCCACACAGTGGCGTACCCAGGATCTTAGAACTGTGGGTCTGCCTTACTCACGAAAGGCCACTGTGTAGAAACTTAAACCAGCTAGGTATTGAGTGTCGCCTGATGCCCTCATGATTTACCTTATTAGTTATTTACATCACATTTTGATACCAATATTCAATATAACTATATTACATGAGTCATAAGTCATAACATATTTTTAAGTTAAATGTAAAAATTACTTACAAGCTTTAGCCTCTAGGTATTATAAATTAATTGTTATTTATATTTGTTGCATTAAAATCTATATTCAATTAACAAATTTACCTGAAATATTCAAATCATTTTAAGAAGGTATAGTATTATACATATTTATTATTTTTTTTTTATACGTATATTTGTAGTACCTATATGTATTTCATTTTTGTTTTCAATGACTGATTTCATTTTCACAAGAGATATAGAAGGACAGAAGGTGGTTCTAAATTTTAATCCAATGCAAAAGTCGAAAATAATACATTTATAAAATTTATGTTTTATTATACTTACATGAAAATAATAAAAGAACTAGAACATTACAATAATTGTCTCTTTTTCATTAGAGCAAATGTACTTATTATTTTATCAAAATCAATGATTTGAGCTATGTTGCTTTTTAATTTCTATGCTCAATATGACAATATCTAGTCGGTCTTCAGTCAGAGTTGAGTGATGGCATGTTTTGTGAAGTTTTAGGCTGCTCAAACTTCTTCCTGCAGTTGCATTGCTGACTAGAAGTGTATAAAATATTTTAAACAAAGAATATAAATTTGAATACGAAGAAACCATGTCTCGTGATATCATGAACTTCAATACTTCATTTAATTTTAAAGGTCTAGTTACTCCAGTTTCAATAGTTTCGTCATACACTTGTTGGTAAACTAGACATAATGGAATACCACCAATATATAAATTTCATCTATGTCAACTTCATAAAATCTTATTTATATCTAACATATTTTTATACTCGTGATTTTCGAATTACGTACATTATAAGTTGATAAGTTTATGCATGATTTCGTACGTGCTATTTTACTTCAATACTCAGTCTTCACGTCTGTATATACATCATATTAATATACTTATACATTTATAATTATATTTGTAATTGTATATTATTTTGTATACTAACATTCTTGAGCCTGTGTACATTTTATACATTATTATTATTTAATATTATTTTGTTATTGATCATTCTACTTAATGTTTTCATATAAAAAAATGTTTTTGTAGTTTGCACTTCGAAGAGATACATTTTACTGTAAAAAAAGCTGACCTCCCAAAAATTCGACTTTTATGAATAAAAATACTTAGAAAACATTCTGCTTAGGAATATGAAATTAAAACTACTTTATGATGTAATTCAAAAAAGTAAAGAACTTAAAAAATATAAAAATAAAAAATATTTAAAAATATAGTTTTTAATAAAAACGTTATTTTTTAACAACTTGAAACTATGTCAAAAATATTTTCAAAAACATTAATACTTTTTGAAATAATGTTTCATGAAAAAAGAATCACACTGTATACATGAATTATATAATAAAAGTTAATACCTATAAGTTTATCAGTATATAATTACTGATCATGGTAATATCAACAGTAAAAATATGAAGATCTATATATATATTATATATTTTAAGTATTTTTACTCCTTCTTGGACTTGTCAAAAATCTCCTAAGGCCGTATATTCAAAAAGGTATATAAATAGCAATTATTATAATAAAGTCGTGTGAGAAATTCCTACACATCAGTAATGTACGAACAAAAGAAACAAGTCATGATTAATATTATAATTGAATAGGTCCATGGACCATATTACCTACTTAGTATGGAGTATATTAATATATTATGGTATTATATAGGTAGTTAACTATAATGCGTATAGCATATTTATTATATTATACCTATTGCTAAATAGGTAGTTTATTATCCGATTATAGATATCGATAAAATTCCTCTATGAAATCAATAGTTAAAATATCAAAATTGAAACTTTATAATATAATGATTCATTTATATTGAAATTAAAATTAAAATCAATAAGTTAAATTTCAAAATAATAAACTGATAATTTTTATTAAAAAATCAATTAAAATTGTAAAAGTAAATTTAATTCAAAATAAAAATTCAACAATAGCCAAACAATCAATAATTATTCATCAGTAGCAAATTTTATTTTCTTCGGACCGATCATCATCCAAGCATAATATATGAAATTCGCATTCAGCACGTGTTGCTCGTAGGTAGAAATCATAATTAAAACCGTAAACATCTAAAAGGAAATTTTAAATTAGAAAAAAAAATTTTTCATAGTATTATAAGATTTGATTTAAATAAGGAACAGAAAAGATTTAATCGATATTGTGCAACAAAACAAAACAAAAAATAAAATAAAAAGAATAAAATTATAAAATAAATATATTATTTTTAATTTCAATCAGAACAAATAATATCAATAAGCAAAATTGAAATCAAAATATTTACATAGTTCATATAACTGCATATAATATTTTCAACACATTTTTAATTTATAGGTACAACAATTCAACAAACAGAAATACATCAAAATTAGTACGTACCATTATGTACCATATTTATTGCTGGGGATTTTCAAGTATTTGCGTTTCTACTGGTTATTTATTTCAACATTCACACCAAAAGCTACTAGAATTAGCACGCAATATTGGAAAATATGATTGCTTTTTTAACGGTAAGTTCACACAATTATTTTAAATAAATAAATTTCGAAATTTTTCATTTCTCAGATTTATATATTGTAAACTTTAGCTCGGCGTACATGTTAATATTTTATGACCACAATATTATAATGTAATCATGGGCGGTCCCAGGATTTTAATTCAGGTGTAGCACATTTAATTAAACATTTAATACACAATATACCTATATATTCCTAGAGCCGGTTAGGCCTGTCGAGCATTCGATAAAATCTCGTAGGGCTGCTAATATTTTGGGCTGGTAGGATAAAATGGTTGAAATGCCGCATTACAATTTCTATGATAGCTATATAATAATATACTGTCAACAAATGCATACTAGCGAAACCACAGCCAGTTACTGGGGTTGTCGCTACCCGCCGACGGGCGGGGCAGTACGCGTCCGCGGGTTGCGGATTGGGGAACGCCCATCAAAGGTCCGTCCCCAGTGTCGGCGGATGAAACTGGTCGGTCCGTCCCCAGCGGACAAGGGCACTGGTTTGGGTAGGTCAGGAATTAAATACTGACCCGTGGACAGCAGCGATTAAATGACCCGTAGTTCTGGGCGGGAGGTCCCCCGAGCCAGTTCACGGTCGCTCGAGAGGCTACCGACTAAGTACACAAATTTAAATAATACACCACTGCAGTACGTCAACGCACTGAGATGTAAGACTGCAGTAACTTAACTTTTAAACTCGAAATAAAAATAAAAGTTTAATTTAATTTTCAATATTTAAACTGCTTAACTAACTCTTATAAAAATGCATCCTAATATAATAACGACCTTTAGTTATTTTATTCAAACAAATCTTTGTTACTTTAATCTTTCGGTTCGTTCTATATAGTGGCGCCGAACTCTAGGTTAGGGACTCTTGGCTTCTGCAATATATGTCTGGAGTGGGTGGTGGACGGTTGAAGTATACCTACCCTAACAGTCTGACTAGTACTAATGGCTTGTTTTAAATATTTGGCTTGCAGATAATATTTGTTTGTATGATCATAGGTTTAATATGAATACACGACATTACTTATTAGTTTTTAATTATTATCTTTTTACTTACACTAAACAAAAATACGTATCCAATAATAAATAGTTTAATAGATAATTATTCAAAAAAAAGTAGGTAACATTGGAATGTATATATTATATTTGCAACAGTATTGTTTACATTATTTACTTATTTTAATGGTTTTGAAATAAAGTTTTTGTAGGATTCGTAAAAGGAAATAAACAAATAATCGACGGTATATATATATATATATATATATATAGGTGTCTGTATAAAGTTTAACATTTTGTGATATAACTTTGAATAAACATCGGCGCCACTTGGTTTCTATATGGAATTTGTATATTGCATGGTTATAATTATGTAATTATTATTTTATATTTAATATTTTTTCCAGGAATCTATCGCTACGGAAATTTAATTTTCTACTGGCTACCTATCTGTGGTATGCTGACTGCCAATTTAATTTTGTTCTTACTAACTGCTATCCATTGTTCAAGAATTAAATCTGAACTCAATAAGTTCAGACGAACCGATTCAAAAACAGAAATGTTTCTATTTTACAAAGAAAAGTAAGAATACAAAAGGGTAATAACCATTCACATAGGGCACATACCTAATATAGCCTGTTGAGTAATTTTGTTAACTACATATTCATTATTCAAAACTCCTTCGCTATAAATATAGGTAGTTGAAATCGTGGCCTACTCGGAGTATTTATTAATTTATTAATTACTTATATTTATTGTAGTACCTAATACTGAGTAATACCTACATATTATAATAAACTAGAAAGTAGAAAACTTTATAATTTGTTTGCTGTGTGCGGCAACTGTGGCATTTAAAACTTAATGTAGTGTCACTTAAATTAATTTACTATGCTCTTATCATAAATCTCTGTAATTTAAGTCAACATATAAGTGATAGGTATCTAATAATATGAAGATAAATAAAATCTACATATTTAACTTGAACTATAGTACAAAATACTATACATAGGTAATATTATACGTTATTACTTATTACTAATTAATCTAAAAGCTTGAGACATTTAAAGTTAGTACTTTCTGTCTTTTCAACTAGTTAATATAAATCTTTTAAACAATTTTTGATTTGTTGGTCATACATTATTTAAAACATTTTAATTTTTGACAGATTCGTAATGAGCATGAAGCTATTTCTGGTTTTTGGAGTACCATTTTTATTTTTGATACTATCTGAGTTTTTCCAATTAAAAGGGACCAAAAAGGTAATTTTAAAGGCAATTTCCAATCTACAAGGAGTATATATATTTATTATATTTGTGGCCAAGTCCAAAGTTATAATGGACTTGAGGAAAAAGTTTCAAGGTTCAATGGATTACAGTGAAGTGACACAAATGAACACTATCCCTGGGTCATCATAAAAGTGGCACTGGGCAGTGCTCATAAAAGTTATAATGATTTCTAAATGCAATATGAATATACTATGTAAATATTATTATAATTATAATATTAAATATTAAGACTCTAGTCCCTAAGGCTTAAAAAAAAAATCATTATTTTTGTGTTTTTAAATATTACGTTTTTGTTTTTTGTGATTATTATAATAATAAAATAATAGTTAATAATCAAAAAATACGATTTATAAAATTTTATATTAGGTATTTATATTTCAGTCCAATAATTTATATTATTTGGTCTAAATATATGTATAGTATATAATATATTTATGTAAAAAATGGATAAATCCTATCTAATAATATAACAAAAAAATGTTATATTATTGGTTAGGTAATTGATCTTTTTCTTGAATTTTAATGTTCACTTTTATTCATTTCAAATAAACTCCAAAAAGTATGTTGTAAATAAAATATAAATAACAAGTTCATAATTTCATACTTCCATAATTAAATATATAGGTATACACAGATTTGCACCATATTAATTTAATCTAATTTATATTTATTAACCATCTTTTATATACAATTGGCATGCATAATTTATGAGCTGTTTATCTTTTATTATTTTCAATAAATTAAAATGTAATTTTTACATAAATACATTTTGAACCACAATTATAATATTGTTACGGTTCATAAATATTTTGTACTCTGCAGTTGTAAGCTGAATACTTGTTTATACAGGTATATTTCAGAAATGAATATTTATTTATTATTTTTTTTTTATTGATCAATAAATTATACGTTTCTTCTTCGACAACAAAGGTCATTAGCATTACATTTTTGATAAAATAGAAGGACAAAAAAAAATTAATTATTAAATACAATATATTATAGTTTTAAAAACAATTTGGTTTTTTATGTACATTACAATATTGTTAGTTTTTTTCATAATAGTTTTATTGTTTTTCATCTAATGAAGTTATATAAAGTGAGTTTGATAATTTTGTAAACCTAGTTTTCATGGAACGTGAAGAGTTTTTTATGTAAGGGCGACATAATGCTATAAATTTAAAAGAATACTTGGTTCAATGTTGTATGGAACACATAATTTTTTATGTCTGCTTTTCCTTGAGCGTGTAGTGTAGTGGTCTAAGGTATTTAAATCTGTTGCTTTTTTAGTTGTTGGTAGTGTTTGAGAGTGTTACAGGTGCCTCTTTCCTAAGAGGCGACTTTACTGTGATACTCATGGTTTTGAGTTGATTTGATGTTTGTTACATAATAATTATTTTTACATACCTTCAAATTATAGTGTTTGTCGATGCTTGTGGGAACATTATCGGGAGAGAGACTTTGGAACATACGGCCGTCACGAATAAACTGAACACATACGAATTAAAATGAACATTTTATTTATATTACCTATATAAGATATACCTATCAGGCGCGGATCCAGAAGATTTTAACAGGGGGTGCTCAAAAAAAAAAGGTAGGCAAGTGGGTGTCTCTCTGCTGTACAGTACGTTAAAATTGGATCACTGTAGTCTATAATGGATGGTGTTAAATTTGAATTCAATGATATTATATCATTGTATAAGAAAAACGATTCTGAGTGAAGACAGTCAGACAGACTATAATATTACTAAGTATATTTGATGATGTTTTTGTGAATAAAGTAATTTATTTACCTAGGTATTTACGTGGAAATTTGTTTTAAATTGTCAATCCTTAGCTATAACAGCTTAACATTTTTAACTACAAAATAATTTTAAAATTCAAAATTAGACACATTTTGTCAAAATTCGAATTGAATGAAAAAAAAAGTAATTAATTCACGGTTAAATAGCAATTAATTACGCTTTGACCCTACTGGACATAAAGAAAAAAAACTAATTAAATGCGTACGAACAGGTTCAATATTCCTACGGTTTACAGTGGATTAGGGTTTGCGTGTAAAATTCAAGTAACCTAGTATTACTATGAAATAGGTAGTAGACTAAGGATTTATTGTGATACTTCGTATGGTTGCCCAATATACGATCATTAGACTACATTTTCATACAGAGTATCTTTAACCACTTTAATAAGTACCCATACGGCATTGATTATAATTTAAATAACTAGCTACAAGATGTGCTAACGTGAATTCATTAAACAGACTCATCGGAAGAAATCGAAAACCAGCTTTATAGTTTATTGTTTATATATTTTTAAGTTATTGTAGTTATATTGATATTTTTGTAAATATAACTATTACATAGGTAGTGTCTGTAAGTTTTTACTGTGGTTACCTATCAAGTTTTTAAAATTATCTGTTAAACGTATTGGCCACAGTTAATTTAAAACCTAAAGGCTATAATAAATAGTAAATACATTCTATTAATAGGTAAAACTATATAAATTATAAATACAAATAAAATAACATAATATTAATTATTTACAACACTTGTTAGTTTTTTATGAAACTATATACTACACAATATGAAGAAAATGAATAATTCAAATTATTTTATGATATTTGGTTACACTTTTAAGTTATATTTATAGATTTCTAGACTAATTATAGAACTATAAGAAACCATGTGAAAGAATACGCAGATGCAACTGTAAAAAGTATTAAGCTAGATGTCTACAAAAGGTTGGTTTCATTGAAGGTTGATTGTGCTACGAGACTAAATCAATCAATTATTGGTGTAAATTACAATATTCATTGTCATGAATGACAGAATTAAACGAAAAACATATGTCTGAGTACCTACTGTTGTATCATGCATAATATATACAAAATATTGTTAACTAGGATAATTAAACATCCATATGTAACAGGTAAAATACCAAAACAAATCAAATCATACAATACTCAATAAGCTAAGTAACAACATAGAAACAATTATTATGCATTCCACCAAATTAGGATAAGATATCAATTATTATGTAATACAATAACAATTAGTATAATTTTAAGCATAGTCAGTAAGTATAAGTAGTGCTTCGATTGTAATAATTATATATAAGTAATATGGGAAGACAGAGAGATGATCAGTTGGCGGTGGTCGTGTGACTCGACTACCACTGACCACCAGTGTTAGAGCCAGGTGGTGATCGTGTGACTCGATCGCCACTGGACGTAAAAGTTTTAATAAAAGTGATTATATTATTATTCGTTTGTTTATTTGTGTATGTCTGTGATCGACGTATACGACACTACTTAAAAAAAGTGTAAAGAAATAATCTTGTTTGTTGACAAAATATGTTAATAAATATTGTAACAAAATGTAATTAATTTATCTTTTTAGTAGATGAATATTTTAAAGTAGTTTGATATTGATAAATGACAATTATTTTCCATAACATGTGAGAATGAAAGAAATATGGCAAAAATGGTTGGAATATTCAATGACACTAATGATGATGACTTACCCAACGCATATAGTTTATCTAATGAAGATGATTTATTTAATGAACATTTTGAGGATAGTGAACACATAGGTAGGAAATTGTCTCTGGATTTATGATTTTTATATATTTGTGATTTTTAATTTTTTATGTTTTTCTTTAGATGGTCATGACCAATTATCTTAATCTACAATTCAAGCTATTATGACAAATAGATACAGTGGTAGATTTAAATGGTAATAATAATTTGGAACAAGAAGCTTGTATAGAACTTGAATTAGAAATGAGAAAATTTTAACACAATGTGTTTGTTGTAGTGTACATACGTTTCAATTATTTGTTGAAAAAGACCTTAAAACAGCATCAGTTAACAATATAATAGTAAAAGCTCGGAAGGTAAATAATAGTTAAATAGTATTGTACGTATTTGATTTTGCACATGGCCCCATGTGGAATCACTTTTTTTCCACGAATGTCAATAAAATTTTATTGGTTTTCTAAAAAATCTTGAAAATGTAATACAAGGCTCCTAATATATTGTTATAATGGTGTTTGAAAAATATTAATAATCCTTTGTCACAGGTTTCTTTTCAAATCAAAGATTAAAGATCTTATGGATACGTGACATTTTTAACCGAATGTTTGTGTTAAAAATTTTTATATACTATAAAATATAATAATTTTGTAATTTTGACTCTTTTTGAGCCATTTTAAGCATAAGAAATTTTCAATATGTATCAGTTATCTATAATTTATAATTTATTACTGACACTTGACAATCAATCAAAAATAAATTAAATATTTTTTAAGTATATTACATTCCAAGCAGAGCAATGAATGTGTTGATTTTACAATGATGTGTGTTTTTTTAAGTGTCTGTCGTTATTGTTTGGGGCAGTAAAACTGCTTCGATTTCCTTAAACAGTATGTTGTTCGATGGGAAAGCGAATCTAAGTGGTGCATTCGGGAATTCATGCAAAGTCAAAATTCCCAATAGTTTTCAAAATCGCCGGGAAATACAATATACAAATTAAGGAAAAACGGGAATGTTCACGCAAAGTCTTTTTTCGACAAAATCGATTTTGGTTTTGGTGTAACTCTAAAACAGATGACCGACATAATTCATGAAATTTTCACTGGTCGTTTTTACTTTATATTAGTATTTTCCAATCTTGTAAAAAGATACTTTTAATTTGTATTTAAATAGAGATACAAATACTTGAAAATCCCCAGCAATAAATATGGTACATAATGGTACGTACTAATTTTGATGTATTTCTGTTTGTTGAATTGTTGTACCTATAAATTAAAAATGTGTTGAAAATATTATATGCAGTTATATGAACTATGTAAATATTTTGATTTCAATTTTGCTTATTGATATTATTTGTTCTGATTGAAATTAAAAATAATATATTTATTTTATAATTTTATTCTTTTTATTTTATTTTTTGTTTTGTTTTGTTGCACAATATCGATTAAATCTGTTCTGTTCCTTATTTAAATCAAATCTTATAATACTATGAAAAATTTTTTTTTCTAATTTAAAATTTCCTTTTAGATGTTTACGGTTTTAATTATGATTTCTACCTACGAGCAACACGTGCTGAATGCGAATTTCATATATTATGCTTGGATGATGATCGGTCCGAAGAAAATAAAATTTGCTACTGATGAATAATTATTGATTGTTTGGCTATTGTTGAATTTTTATTTTGAATTAAATTTACTTTTACAATTTTAATTGATTTTTTAATAAAAATTATCAGTTTATTATTTTGAAATTTAACTTATTGATTTTAATTTTAATTTCAATATAAATGAATCATTATATTATAAAGTTTCAATTTTGATATTTTAACTATTGATTTCATAGAGGAATTTTATCGATATCTATAATCGGATAATAAACTACCTATTTAGCAATAGGTATAATATAATAAATATGCTATACGCATTATAGTTAACTACCTATATAATACCATAATATATTAATATACTCCATACTAAGTAGGTAATATGGTCCATGGACCTATTCAATTATAATATTAATCATGACTTGTTTCTTTTGTTCGTACATTACTGATGTGTAGGAATTTCTCACACGACTTTATTATAATAATTGCTATTTATATACCTTTTTGAATATACGGCCTTAGGAGATTTTTGACAAGTCCAAGAAGGAGTAAAAATACTTAAAATATATAATATATATATAGATCTTCATATTTTTACTGTTGATATTACCATGATCAGTAATTATATACTGATAAACTTATAGGTATTAACTTTTATTATATAATTCATGTATACAGTGTGATTCTTTTTTCATGAAACATTATTTCAAAAAGTATTAATGTTTTTGAAAATATTTTTGACATAGTTTCAAGTTGTTAAAAAATAACGTTTTTATTAAAAACTATATTTTTAAATATTTTTTTTTTTTATATTTTTTAAGTTCTTTACTTTTTTGAATTACATCATAGAGTAGTTTTAATTTCATATTCCTAAGCAGAATGTTTTCTAAGTATTTTTATTCATAAAAGTCGAATTTTTGGGAGGTCAGCTTTTTTTACAGTAAAATGTATCCCTTCGAAGTGCAAACTACAAAAACATTTTAGATTCTGAGCGGAGCGATGAATGTATTGGTTTTACAATGATGTATGTTTTTTTTTTATATTTTTGTGTCTGTCATCACGTTTTAGGACAGTAAAAGTGCTTGGATTTTCTTCATCAGTAGCTTTTCTGGTAGGAAAGTGAATCTAGTTGGTACTTTGGTTGGGTCAAAAGTATAAATTTCCCAGTAGTTTTCACAAGCGCCGGGAAAATATCAATAAAAGCTAAATCGATTTTGGTTTTTTGGTGTACTTTAAAACAAATGACCGTAGATACATGACATTTTCACTGGTTGTTTATATTTGGATTTTCTATACACCGATAACATTTTCAAAATATTTTGATTTATTTTGAACTGTTTAGGCACATTTTCATTTTTCATTATTTTTTAGTTTTTTTTCTAGAAATATTAATACAATGTTATTTGTTGGTTAAAAATACTTGAAAACTTAAAAGAAGGCTCCTAGTATATTGTTTCAAAGGCAGATGAAAAATATTAAAAATCGTTAGTCACAGTTTTTTTTTATAAGCATTTAAAGTTCAAAAATTGACAAAATATGGAAAAATCACGAAAATTAGCAAATTATTTTGAGTTAAGAATTCGTAAAAATTTTTCTTTTTAAATCTAAGATTTTAAAATGTAATACAAGATTTCTTATAAGGTTATCTACCTTTATCAAAAAAAAATGTTTATAAGAAAGTAAAATTAAATTTTTATGAGCGTTTGAAATTCAAATTTTTACAACATTGGATATTTTCTCGATTTCACATGTAGCGATTTCCTTATTTTGTTGTAATACAAAAACGAATAACTGTAGAGTGCATTTCCTATACACCATACAATTTAGAAAATATTTTGACTCTTTTTGGGCTGTTTACGGTCATTTTCATTTTTAAATTTTTTTAGTTTTTTTTCTATAAATATCAATTAAGTTTTATCTGTTGACCAAAAAGTGAAAAATTTAATACAAGGCTCCTGATATATTGTTACAATATCAGTTGAAAAATATTAAAAGTATATAGGCACGGTTTTTTTTATAAGCATTTAAAGATCGAATTTTGACAAAATTTATCAAATCTTGAAAATTATCAATCATTGTAATTAATAAATTATAAAATGTTCAGTTTTTATAGCTAAGGATTACAAATCTAAAACAAAGGTTCTCATAAATAGTTCATACTGTAACCAAAAAATCTGAAAAATATATGAACACAGTTATTTTTTACAGCCATTTTAAATTCAAATTTGGACGAAATTACATAACAAAAAATAAAAATTTTTACGAATTCTTAACTCAAAATAATTTGCTAATTTTCGTGATTTTTCCATATTTTGTCAATTTTTGAACTTTAAATGCTTATAAAAAAAAAATTGTGACTCAGGATTTTTAATATTTCTCATCTGCCTTTGAAACAATATATTATGAGCCTTCTATCTATGTATATTTAAACTATATAGAAATAGATATATTATTATAATTTATGTTAAAATTCACTGCTTATAAATTGAACTTAGCTGGTGACATTATTTAAAACTCATGAGAATTCATTTCGTATTGAGTATACATGTTATCTTTGAAAATGAGTGATACTAATTAAGTGTTATATAAATTAATTGTTATAAATTACTAATTAAGTGTTATAATTTTAAGGTCACCGGCTAAGTTATAAAATTGTATACTAAATTTTTTGACCTCCCCAATGCACCAACGATATTCACTTTCCAATTGAACAAGATACTGAAGTCGAAAATCTAAGCATTATTTCGACTACTTATCGTGTACACAGACACAAAAATAAAAAATAAAAAAATACACATCATTGTAAAATCAATACATTCATCGTTTCACTCAGAATCTAAAACCTAGAATTACTATTTTAGTTATTTTGTTGTGATTGAATAATATTATTCGTGGGTACTTGAAACTTCTTAAGTGTACTATTATATATCTATGAGGGATATTGTGATATGATTAATTTGGAATTTATTATAGGTACCTACCTATTATAGGTCAAATGTTGGTTTAGTACCATAGATATGTATATAATATGTCGTATACCTAAACTGACATACCGTCTCCGCTCAGAATCGTTTTTCTTATACAATGACATTATATCGTTGAATTCAAATTTAATATCATCCATTATACAGTGTCCCCCTTGTAACCTACTGTACAGCAGAGCTACACCCACTTGCCCACCTTTTTATTATTAATTTTGACAGCTGTACCTAACAGTATATGGTTAATTATAGCTTTGTGGATTTTTTTTCTGGGGATTTTTTTCCCTAGATTCGCGGGTGTGACGTCTCCTCTTAGTACTAAACATTTTATGAATTACAAAATAATTTACAAATTTCTGTATTTTCGATGTATTTTGTATAAAGTATATCATTTTAACAGGGGGTAAGTATATCATCGTAGGTCTGTAATTAAAGCCTAGGGTATTTTTACCTTGTCGTTAATTAAAGACTAGTATATTTAACCCCCCCCCCCCAAAAAAAATTACAGTTTTCCGGGGGGTAAATATTTTATCCTCGTATATATTCACCCGGAGGGCTAAAAATATTCCAGTGTTATCTTACAGGTGGTAATAAAAATTTAAAATATCGTAGGATATATCTCTCCCCAGAAGAAGTCAAATTAGTAATTACCCTAGTATATATTTACAACCTGTAACTATAACCGAAGATATATTTACGGGGGAAGTAAAAATTATTGAGGGGTAATAGTTATAAAAATGTAATAATAAATTGGTTTTCGTTGCCAAAATGTTATAATATTATTGTGTAATGAATTATGATTATTATTTATATCATAATACCTAGGTTATATGAATTGTCAATATTATTATTAAATATGTTATTTCCGGGCGGGTTATCGCGTAAATTATAACGAAACAAAAATATATTATAATGTAGGTACATTTCTACTCAAAATAATTCTCGCCAAGTAAATAAACTATTAAATCAAAATAAATGTACTTTAGTTCAATTTACTAGGCATTATGTTTCACATAAATATCACATCTTTATACAGTGCTTAAAGATGTGGTTTTTTTACTTAGCCGTTTTTTTTTAACGGAATTCGACGAAGTGTTTTTGTTATGTTTATAATTTACGCGATAACCCGCCAGGACATAATAATATATAGGGGTTTAATGATAATATTGACAATTTATTATTAATTTATATTAACATTATGACATAAATAATAATCGTGATTCGTCGCACAATCTATGGTAAAATTTAGGCAACGAAAACCAATAATATAATATTATATAAGAGTGGGGCGGCGGCTCGTCGAATGGTCTCCATTGCTGGAATACATACGTGGCGGCCGACAGTCGAGAAAGTGAATGTGCCGCCGCCGCCCGAACAGTGTGCGCACACAATGAGCACCGTCCGATCGTGTTTTATCGCCACCGTCGCATTTCTCGTTGTCGCGATCGGCGGCAGAGTCGCAGTCTCCCATGGATGATATCGTGCCGGCCAGGAAGTGATTTGTCGGCTGTACGATCCGGAATGTGCGGTTCTACGGCAGACCGGAAGGGCACGGCGGCAAGTCCGAGAGGAGGGTGCTGCAGCGACAGCCAATGTGGCGTTGGATATGTCCAATGATGGGCATATAGCCATATTGCAACGCCGCGGAAGTGCTAGTCGACATGCCGGCCATGGAGGTGCGTGGGCTGATGGAGGCGCACTCGTCGCCCATCGAGTTGCCGCCAGAACTATCGCTTCGACCTGACGTCGTCCAGCGAGAGCCGGTGGACCGGACGTGCCGGCCACGTGACCAGTACTGCGGCCCGGGGCAACAAGTGCTGCGACCCGGGATATAATATACTCGTCGGCGACCTCGACTCCAAGTAAGTCCACGGCGTCCTATGTATAAGTTTAAAGTTGAGTATAGTGCTTATACAGAGCCTATCGACACCTGCAGCTGGTGCCGTAGTTATTTGGCCGGAAAGGGATGGTGGAGGTTAGTAGTGGTACCGATTGGCAAAATTTTGATTGTGCTTGTATATACACACGGTGGTGCCGGGGACATGGTTCAAGTTCCAGACCTAATTTAAGGGATGGGTGAAGGGTGGTATAATATATTTTGTAAAAATGTCCATAAATATTATTAAACTTAAGTAGGTATTATGGAGATTATAGATATATTTACCAATACATTTTATACGCAGAGAAAGTACCCACCGTGTTTGTGCTATAGTTGCCACTTATGCTATACTCCCAACAACTGACGCTAGAAAAATATGAATTGTTGTTGTGAAAGTCCCTAAGAGGATTTCAGGCGTCAGCGCACTATTTGTTTTCTCTCTCTGTACCACGCTCAACATAGACAAAACGCATTAACGCAGAATCATTCTTTCTATGTTTTTAAATAGTTTTAGAGGAAATTCCCCTTCAAAAAGATGGAAAATAATATTTTTGGGGGAATAACATATCGATTTGTCTAATTATTGTCTCAAAACAATATTATTATCTATCTACTCACACAAAACAAAAATCATACACCATTATAAGTAGTTTAACAGATAGTTGTTCAAAGAGAGGTAGGAAACATTGTTACCTACAATTTTAAATTATTAATTTAATTTTGATTAAAGAATATTGGTTATGTATATATTATATTTTCAAAAGTAATGTTTACATTATTTACTTATTTTAATGGTTTTGAAAAAAAATTTTGTTGCATTCGTAAAGGGAAAAAAACAAATAATCGACGGTATATAGGTGTCTGTATAAAGTTTAACATTTTGCGATATAACTTTGAATGAACATCGGATCCACTGGCCAGTTTTCTATATTAAACTTATATATTGCATGGTTATCATAATATAATTAATATTTTATAATTGATATTTTTTTCCAGGAATCTATCACTACGGAAATTTAATTTTCTACTGGCTACCCACCTGTGGTATGCTGACTGCCAGTTTAATTTTGTTCTTACTAACTGATATTCATTGTTCAAGAATTAAATCTGAACTCAATAAATTCAGACAAACCGGTTCAAAAACAGGAATATTGCTTGTTTACAAAGAGAGGTAAGAATACAAAAGGGTAATATCCATTCACATAGGACACATACCTTTTATAGTCTGTTGAGTACTTTTGGTACCTACATATTCATTATTTAAAACTCCTTCACTATAAATATAGTTGAAATCGTGGAGTACCTAGAGTACTTATGAATTTCTTAAATAGGCAGGTACCTATATATTTTATTGTAGTACCTAATACCTTTATTAATTATAATAAACCAGGAAGCTTCATAATTTGTGTGCAGCATGCGCACAACTGTGTCATTTAAAACTTAATGTAGTTTCACTTAAATTAATTTACTATGCTGTAATCATTAATCTCTTTAAGTTAAGTCAAAATATAAGTGATAAGCATCTAATAATATGAAGATAAAGAAAATCTACTTATTTAACTTAGTACAAAATATTATAGGTATAGGTAATATAATACGTTATTACTTGTTAATCTAAAAGTTTGATAAATTTAAAGTTAGAACTTTCTGTCTTTTCAATTACACAGTTAATACAAATCTTCTAAATAATTTTTGATTTGTTGGTCAAAAATTATTTAATTTGATCTAAAATAACTTTTAATTGGTTTGGAATGCCATTTTTATTTTATATGCTATCTCATTTATTCCAATTTAAAGGGATCAAAAAGGTAATTATAAACTCAATTACCGATCTACAAGGAGTATAGGTATATATTTATTATATTTGTGGCCAAGAACAATGTTATTATGGACTTCCGGAAAGAGTTCAATGGATTACAGGGATGTGACACAAATGATCACTATCTCTGGGTCGCCATAAAAGTGACACTGGTTCAGTGCTCATAAAAGTTATAATGATTTCTAAATGCAATATGAATATAATATTATGTAGATATTATTATATTATACATGTATATTAAGACTATAGGCATTAAAGCTTACAAAAAATTATTATTTTTGTGTCTTTAAATATTGCGTTTTTGTTTTTTGTGGTTATTATACTAACAAAATAATAGTTAATAATCAAAAAATAAGATTTATAAAATTTTATATTAAGTACGTTATATTTTAGTCAAATAATTTATATTTGGTCTAAATACATAGTATATATTATATTTATTTAAAAAATGGGTAAGTCATATCTAATAATTTAACAAAAAAATGTTATATTATTGGTTAATTGATATTTTTCTTGAATTTTAATGTTCACTTTTATTCATTTCCAATAAACTACTAAAAGTATGTTGTAAAGAAAATATAAATAACAAGTTTTGTGCAATTCCATAATTAAATATGTAGGTATACACAGGTTTATACCATAATAATTTATTCTAATTAATATTCACTAACTATCTTTTATATACAATTAGCATGCATAATGTATGAGCTGCTTATTTTTTTTATTTTTAATAATTAAAATGTAATTTTTACATAAATACATTTTGAACCACAATTATTATAATATTGTTACATTAATACATATTTTGTATCTGTAGTTATACCTGTATTCTTGCGTATAATACAGGTATATTTCAGAAATGAACATTTTATTTATATTAGGTACCTATATATATGATTAGAGTCCGGATTTTTATGCAAAAACATATTTTTAACAAGCGTATGCTGTTTAATGGGAGTAAAAAATATTTGTATTTCATAACCTGTAGAATCTGTCAAAAAAAGTTTTGTTTGCATATTAGTGCATATTATTTTGACTTCAGAGAATATTTCAGAATATTTTAGTTTATGGTACATATTATAGAATATTTTAGCATATTTTTGCTATATTGGATTATATTAAATAAATATTTTTGAGTTTTGAACTTATTTTTAATTTGTAGTCACTGATTCGATAGTTTCCTATAGTCAATATTGTTTGTCATAAATAAATATATTTATATACATATAGGTACTGATAAAATGAAATACCCGCATGAGGCCACGAGTCTCGAAACTACAATATTAATTAATAATTATATAAATTATAATAAATTATAAATTCATAATCATAATTAATTATCATATTGCATGTTTAATATAAGTTATAACTAAATAACAAATAAAAAAGTTTTAAGATATTATTTATATTTTTTGCTTATTAGTTACTATTATCAATATTTTTCAGAATATTTTGAGAATATTAGGAATATTTTGAGAATATTAAGAATATTTTGAGAATATTAAGAATATTTTTAGGAATATTTCATAAATTTCAACTGCATATAAACATCATATTTCAAACGTTTTAACAGAATATAAATCCGGACTCTATATATGATACACCTATACAATAGGTAGGTACATTATAACGTACCTAATGGTATTATATTTATATAGATACATTTCTTTATAGGGAACTGGTTGTGCTTCAAAATATTAACTTGGATCATTGTAGACACTTTACTAAATTTTCATATAGAGTCTTATCTTTAAATAACTTTAATGTGTACCTATTACGGCGTTGAAATGCTAGCTGCAAAACGTGTTAACGTGAATTTACTAAACAGACTCATCGGGAGAAACCGAAAACCAGTTAAAACATAATGTATATTGAATAATTATCATTTACCATATTATTATCTACTCTACGAATGAATATTATTTAAGATGTACGATAAACCTACTTATATACAGTATAGGTACCCGTCGCCCGTAAGGCCATATAAAAACGTACATTCCGGTCGTCCGAGTCATGACGCGAAAGTAGTTTGTAAGTGAAATTCTGTCACACGATGGTAAAAAAAAATACAATAAATAAATGTATGGATTATGGAAATCTTATTTTTACATTATTACGGTATTAATATTTATACCGCATGTCCTCAGCACGCCCATTATGGGGCCTATGTGAATATTGGCAGTTTTTTGTTTAAATTAAATTATTCAACGCCCATTAAACATTTTGAGTTTGAATTCGGGGTTTTTTCGTTTGTGATGATTTGTGCAGCTGCGATTCCCCTCGTTTGTGCTACGTTCGTGAAGTAGGCACACCTAAATACTTAAGTTATAAGCAAGTATTTGCAAGTCTATTTTTAGAATTTGCAAGTCCAAACATTCAATGGACCTACTTCACGTAGTCCTCCATCCATTTTGACCCAGAACTTTGAAATCAGTATCAAACGAAAGCTAATGATTAACAACAATTTTCAAGTCCATTTTTAGAAATAAATAATAATTGCAAGTAACTTGGGTGACCAGTGAGAGCTGTCAAAGTCAAGAAGTTGGCCCACCCAAGCTGTCCTAAAACTTTGACAATGTCACCAAACGATAGCTTTTAATTTTCAAGTATTTGCATGTATAATGGAAAGCGATAACCTAAAATAATTAAATACCGCAAAACAAAATATATAATAAATTTAATACGTAATTTATAGTATATCATTAAATGATAATTAATGCAAAACGTAATTTATAGGGGGAATAGTAAACTCCTACAAATGGAGGTAGTCTCCGACATATATGATTTGGTAAGAACTAAGAAATTTATTTTAGTCTTATTAATGAAACACGGGCCGAGTTTACATAATAATATTATAAACTTTTACATAAATTAATATTATTTTTTAACTCATTTCGAATTTGTATTGATTAATATAATATAATATTTTTAAAATATTTCAAATTATAATTGTAGTTTATACAAGCAGTTTAGAAAAATTGGTAGTTACTATGACGAAAATAAATAAATATTATATTATATGATTAATTTTATGTTTCCCTCAATTGTAATATTTTCTTATAGACATGGTGAGAAAAAATCATTGTGTACACTATTAAAAGAATTAATACCAGATCTTCAGCTTATTAAATGTATTTGTCATTCGCTTGACATTTGCTTAGCCCATGCATGCAAAGAAGTACCTATAGTAGTTTAGAATTTTTTGTTCGATAGACAAGAAATTGGTTTTCACACAGCTGTTTGAGATAACTGACGAATAAAAGTTTGTATGAAGCTTTGTATGATGGAAAGTCTTCACCTAAATTGATTCACTATCATAATCACTCGTTGGTTAGCTATTGGTATGGTTGCATCAAAATTCAAAAGTATACTAGAACAATTTTTGGCTTTAAAAGCTCACTTCAACAGTATAGCTAATAGCAATTAATAGAAATTAGAATTATTAAGTGAAAGTATTTTTTGACAAGTGAGTAGTAACAACAATTAGATTTTAATTATTACAATATATATTTTTATAACAGTAATCATCAGTAAATACTAAATAGTTTTTTGAGCCAAGATGAACTGGACGGGTTATACATACAACATTATCAGAATCGGCATTTTCTAATAATAAAAAACCGAGGTGTTGCATCTTAAGTGACTAATAAATTGTATTATTTATAGATAAACGGATTATCACTTATCGCTATCACACATTCACCATCGACTCATCGGTGGGGGCGGATAAGTGGACATCGACGGGGCCACTCCACAAGGAAGGGGCGGGTGGACGTTCACGGCGAACCTTGCCGGGCCCACGTAATAGCCTGCGGCCGCGACCGGGCCCACGTTTCGGACCGGCAGCGTCGGCGGCGGTCTCGGAAACCCGAAGCGAAGGGCGGCCACGCTTTCCGTGAAGAAAGTAGGTGGCTGCCACTTGTCGTACGCGGCCGGGCCCACGTTTAGCACTGGCGGCGGCGGAGGTGGAAAGTCGCATCGATCGGCGGCCACGTTTTCCGGACGGAAAGACGGACGTCTCCAGGTGCCTTTCCGGGAGCTGCTACGGCGACGGAAACGCGGTGCCGGAAGATCCACTCGAGTGAATTTGTCAGTCCCACCAGAGCTGAACGTCGTTCGTCTAAAACACAAAAACACAGAATATAGAAATATAGAAATATACAAAACGACTAGGTATATGATAAGCCTGCAAATAACAAATGATGACGTTTTTCAAAAAACTATCACTCTGTACATATCGTATATCGTATATCGAGTGGTAAAAAAATGATATAAGATGAACGTTTAGATACCTATTGTAACTATTTATCTAGATAAGACAGAAAATGAACAAATAATTACCTAGATATTCATCTAGATGAGTCCGAACACTGAATAGAATTGCCTCCAAAATTTAGGTAGGTGACCTTTTTTTACTCGAATTGCCTCCGGGTGTTTTCAGCATCGATTAGAGTATACTCAAACGGTCTGCTCGAATTGCCTCCCATAACCTACCTGGATTATATTAATTAATATATCTATAGTTTTACGTGTACTATCAATTTTTATATGATATTATTATTATATTATTCAGTAATGTTCAAAAATATTATTTTTTTAAGACATACAGTATTTCCCAGACCGATTATTTTTTCGAATACAATAATCTTATAAATCAGTTATTATCAGTTAATCATTTACTCAACAGTTCAACACAGTCAGTTTTGTTTGCCCTAGTGTTACGATAAAAACACGTTATTATAGCATACCTTTATAAGTACAATGTTGTAAGTCGTACATAATATATCTTATAAAAATGAACGTGATCAGCGTGATCAGCGTGATCAGCGAGAAGAGTAAAACAATTATAATATGTGATGGTTTTAAGTTTGGATTTCAAAAAAACTTAGCTAATGACATAAACGATGGACATGTACAAAAAAAATGTGTTCAGCTTATTTGAAAACCAATCAACGTAATAAAATTCAGTTCGAAAAGGGTTTGACTGTGTAACAGAGTGATATTTCATCTAAATTATGTTATAATATATTGATTATATATTATTTTTATTATTGCTGCTACCTATTAATTACTGCTATTTACTAAAACATTTAGTTAACCATAATTTACATTAAATCAATCAGCATTGCCTCGATTTACCAAGTTAATTAAATTTATTAATATTTACCTAAATCGATTAACTATATAGCTATCGCTATAGTATCAGTATAAGAGGGTCACTACCTAAAATAGGAAGCGAGTCGAGTGAATAATATTATTAAAATCGGGAGGCAATTCGGGTAACCTTTTTTAAAAAAATCTAATGGCAATTTGAGGGTCAGATGGTAGACAATTCGTGAGCTCCCTTATTCATAGTGAAGGAGTTTTAAATAATGAATATGGAGGTAGGTACTAAAAGTAGTTAACAGCCAATTTATAAGGTAACTGCCCTGTGTGAACGGATATTATCCTTTTGTAATCTTACCTCGCTTTGTAAACAAGAATATTTCTGTTTTTGAATCGGTTTGTCTGAATTTATTGAGTTCAGATTTAATTCTTGAATAATGAATAACAGTTAGTAAGAACAAAATTAAATTGGCAGTCAGTATACCACAGGTGGGTAGCCAGTAGAAAATTAAAGTTCCGTAGTATTCGTGGTCTTTAAAAATATTAAATATAAAATAATAATTATATATATTTATAACCATCTAGTATACAAATTTCATATAGAAAACCAGTGGCGACGATGTTCATTCAAAGTTATATCGCAAAATGTTAAACTTTATACAAACACCTATACCTATATCGATTATTAGTTTTTTCCCCTTTATGAATCCAATAAAAACTTTTTTTTACAACCATTAAAATAAATAAATAATGTAAACATTACTGTTGCAAATATTATATAGATATTATAAATAACAAATATGTTTTTATCAAAATTAAATTAATATTTTAAAACTGTATGTAACAGTGTAGGTATAGGTACTTTTCTTCGAAAAATAATCTGTTAAACTACTTATTATGGATGTATGTATTTTTGTTTTGTGTAAGTAAATAGATAATAAATAGAAACTAATTAGAAATGTTATGTATTAATGTTAAACCGATTATCATATCTACAATTATTATTTCTAGCCAATACTTATAACAGGCCAGGGGCGTAGTGGCCGCTCTGGAAATGCGAATTTTCCAGATGGCCTGGTGGCCTGGCCATTTTTTTTTATTTAATTAATTTACAAAATATTAGTTATGCGTCCGTAAATTTTTTTCTATTACATTATTGTACTGCAAATATTATTAATGCAATAATAGTACATTGTGATAGCCTCGTACAACCGTATACTCTTATGATAAAGTTTTGGATATAAAATTACAAAATATTGGTAATAAATATATAGACATCAAATAAAATCAAAGCAATATACCTAATATTGACATAGGTCGATTATTTTTATAATAAAACACCCATTTTAAACATTGAAGTATTTAAAAAACAGGCTGAGAAATTCAATGACCAATGATTAGCTTGACTCTTTTATGCTAATGAATATCGAAATAAAATTCTCATGGAAATAGATAACAATATTATCATAAATGCAGTTGGTGAGAAATCTAATCTATTATCTAAATTATTATTCTGAATGTATAAATCTTTTTTATTATATATGTTTACAATGTGTATTTATCTATTACTTATTACCTTATATCTACTATACCTAAAACAATTTACAACACAATGTATAATATTATAATTAATAATATTTCGTTGATTTCAACTATTAAACCATACCTACTAATTTTATTTTTCAGACTTTCAGGAATAAGTACTTAGTGGTAAATTAATATAATATGTTAGAAGACAGAAGTTAATAGAAATGGCAAGATATTGATTGAAATACTTTTATAATACTAAAAGTAGTTTTGAAATAGGTAAATAGAAAAACCAAATTCGAGCATAGCGAGATGTCTACATAAAATGTCCACACACTAATAACGTGTCTCAGCGTTTGGAAGATAAGTTTTCTTGGTTTTTAATTTTGACAATTTTATTTTTGGAGGGGTATCATATTGAATTCCCGGGAATGATTCATCTCTTATGCAAACTGATTATTATTAGTAATTTATTAAGAGTTGTGTCTTATTCTAAACAATTTTGTATTTAAATCAATAGGTATTCATAAAATAATAGTTGTACAATTTTTAAAATGTTAATTTTTTGCACAAAAATATTTTTAAATAACTTACTTTGTGCGACAGAAATAAAAAAATATCGATTACTATAATAGCTTAAAGAATAAGTTTAAGCAATTTAGTTGGAATAATATTCATGCTGTAAACATATCTGTATATTACTTAAACAGAAAACCTGGTTTCTTAAATAAATTCTTAAAAACACATTATTATAATTTATATTTTTTTTGAACTTATATGTATGTTTAACATGGTGATTTTATTCTGGGCCCAGTCCAAATTCTTCTTCGACAGTCAACAGTATTTAATGGTATAAATGTAAAATATATTGGCTAATAAATAAACATAATATACATATATACCTATCGTATAAATACAATTTTTACAAATATTTTAAGACGATTCTTGAATGTACTGTAGTTTATTATACAATTACGAACTTGTTTAAATGCAAATATACTCGTTCATCCAATGTCATACAATATTATGAATTTTGACGGTTAACATAATATGTAGGTATAGGTACTAACTAGATTTCAGATCCCAATGTAGAGAAGACCTTTACTAGATCTTGATATATATTATATTATTACTATGTTACTACTTACTATTTATTAGTAATATCACACATATTAATCGGATTCAATTTTCTTTTAAGAATTTTAGATCGTTACTCGTTAGCTTATTATTATTTATTATATTATTATTTAATTAGAAAACCACGGTTTTTATACGGTTTCCTTATAAGTTTGTCTACCTTTATCAAAAGAAAAATGTCTATAAGAAAGTCAAATTAAATTTTTATGAGCGTTTGAAATTCAAATTTTTACAACATTGAATATTCACTCGATTTCCCATGTAGCGATTTCCTTATTTTGTTGTAATTCAAAAACAAATAACTGTAGATACATGAAAATTTTACTGAATGTTTATATTAGCATTTCCTATACACCATACAATTTTGAAAATATTTTGACTCTTTTTGAGCTGTTTATGGACCTTTACAGCTTTCAATTTTTTTAGTTTTTTTTCTATAAATATCAATAAAGTTTTATCTGTTGGCCAAAAAGTGTAAAAATTTAATACAAGGCTCCTGATATATTGTTACAATATCAGTTGAAAATATTAAAAATACATAGGCACAGTTTTTTTATAAGCATTTAAAGATCAAATTTTGACAAAATTTATCAAAATCTCGAAAATTATCAATCATCGTAATTAATAAATTATAAAATGTTCAGTTTTTATAGCTAAGGATTGAAATTTAAAAAAAAAGATTATCATAAATAGTTCATACTGTAGCCAAAAAATCTAAAAAATATATGAGCACAGTTATTTTTTACAGACATTTTAAGTTCAAATTTGAGACGAAATTACATAATCAAAAACCTAGCATACCTATTTTAGTTATTTTGTTGTGAGTTTATAATACTATTCGTGGGTACTTGAAACTTCTAAAGTACACTATATTATATATCTATAATAGTAACAGGGTTTGTTATTGATGTATAACGTT
Organism: Macrosiphum euphorbiae; assembly: GCA_949089665.1. Classification (NCBI taxonomy): domain Eukaryota; kingdom Metazoa; phylum Arthropoda; class Insecta; order Hemiptera; family Aphididae; genus Macrosiphum; species Macrosiphum euphorbiae. The sequence continues at coordinate 175,650,913 of CARXXK010000001.1, read as the reverse complement.
TTATAATATTACCTAATGGATATTGTGATATAATTAATTTGGAATTTATTATAGGTCAATTTTTTTTAATACCATAGATATGTATATAATATGTCTTAAACCTAGACTTACATACCGTCTTCGCTCAGAATCGTTTTTCTTATACAATGATATTGTATCATTGGATTCAAATTTACAGTGACCCACTTGTAACCTACTGTACAGCAGAGCGACATCCACTTACCCACCTTTTTTTAAATTTGGTTTTGTTCTGTTGCATAATGTCAATTCATTTTTTTTATTTAAATAAAATATAAAAACATAATTTTTTTTTTTCATGTTTACGATTTTAATTTTAATTTCTATCCACAAGCAACAGGTGCCATGTGCATTTCATACAGTATTGTACAAAATACTTTTGACAAAGTATTAAGGGGATTCGAGGCGGTGATTTAATAAGGGGTCGTGTATAGGCAATTCGATGTATTATATTCGTTTCGCAGTGTGTTTGTGGGCGAAGTAAATTATCATTAGTGTGCGTAGATACGTTCGGAATCAGTGGTTATGCATGCACATGTCACATAATAAAATATTTGTTCCAACGAGAAACTAATTTCAATCAATTGAGACCTAAAAGCCTGACAAAAATATGATAACTTAGAATGATCGGATTTTAGTTCTGTAAACATATTTGAATTCATCGTTATTTTTTCTAGGTTATTGTGGGAGTCGATTTTTGAATAACTGTTTAACTTTTTAAAGAAAGACACAAACAATTTTCAAAAAAATGAGAAATCGAAATATGATTTAACGTGAATTCTAAAAAAAATATCGAAAATTGATTCCCACAATAACCTAGGAAAATTGTCAATGAACTCGAATCTTTTTACAGAATTAAAATCTGATAATTATAGTAGGCGTATTTTTGTCAGGCTTTTAGGTCTAAATCATGAAATAAATACGCTGCTTCGAATCCCCTTAAGATATTAATACTAGTATTCGAATAAAAAAGTATTAAAAATACTTTTAAAATATACATGAAAAATTAACTGTAATTGGAATTTATTTCCGTAATAAAGAAAATATTGTTTTTAATATTATAAATATATTATATATAGTACATCAGTATATTATTTATCTATTATGTTAATACTTATTATAGATGTTAACAATGACTATTAACATGTCTGTCGTCTGACTATTTAGAGATAAATACATGTTCACATATTTCATTCTGCATTTAGATATATTTCAACTAATATTGATTAAATTTAACAAAAAAAAATAAATAAAAAGTGGTAAATATTAACTATTAATGTGGAACTAATTTAAAATTATTAGATTTTCAGTTTTCTTAAAAAATTCCAATACAGTAACCATAAAAAATGTTATGTGGTATTTTTTTAATTTTAATCATTGTTATTACCTACTTTTACTAAACAAAAATATAATATTAGTTTTCAACAAAAACAATATTATTTTTATTTATGTCAATTTTAGGTTAAAAACTATAAATTAAAATTAATAAAATGGACTTTATGGTATTTTAATACAAGTATTTGAATTTTGTTAAAAATAATTTTAAAAGAGGTGATCTGCTGTACAGTAGGTTACAAGTGGGTTACTGTATAATGGATATTATTAAATTTGAATTCAATGATATAATATCATTGTATAAGAAAAACGATTCTGAGCAGAGACGGTATGTCAGTCTAGGTAAAAGACATATTATATACTTATCTATGGTATTAAAAAAAATTGACGTATAATATTTAGGTACCTATAATAAATTCCAAATTAATCATATAACAATATCCATTAGGTACTTATAACGCGTTATACATAAACAAAAAACCCTGATACTATTATGGATATATAATAGTGGACATTAGAAGTTTCAAGTAGGTACACACAAATAATATTATACAATCACAACAAAATAACTAAAATAGTTATTCTAGGTTTTTTATGGTTAGGTTAATTTGAACTTGAATTAAATGAATATAAAAATAAACTGTGCTTCTGTATTTTTTAGACTTTTTGGTAACAGAATTAACTACTTACGTGGAATCTTGTTTTAAATTTTTAATCCTTAGATATAAAAGTTGAACATTTTATACATTTTTAACTACAAAATAATTATTCAATTTTAAATTTTATAAAATTTGTCAAAATTTGATCTTTAAATGCTTATAAAAAAAGACTATTTTTCAACTGATATTGTAACAATATATGAGGAGCCTTGTATTAAATTTTTACACTTTTAGCCAAACAGATAAAACTTAATTGATATTTATAGAAAAAAAAACTAAAAAAAATTGAAAGCTGTAAATGTCCGTAAACAGCTGAAAAAGAGTCAAAATATTTTCAAAATTGTATGGTGTATAGGAAATGCTAATATAAACATTCTGTAAAATTTTCGTGTATCTACAGTTATTCGTTTTTGAATTACAACAAAATAAGGAAATCGCTAATGAGAAATCGAGTGAATATCCAATGTTGTAAAAATTTGAATTTCAAACGCTCATAAAAATTTAATTTGACTTTCTTATAGACATTTTTTTTTTTTTGATAAAGGTAGATAATCTTATAAGGAATCTTGTATTACATTTTCAAATCTTAGATTTAAAAAGAAATATTTTTACGAATTCTTAACTCAAAATAATTTGCTAATTTTCGTGATTTTTCCATATTTTGTCAATTTTTGAACTTTAAATGGCTATAAAAAAAAAAAATGTGACCAAGGATTTTTAATATTTTTCATCTGCCTTTGAAACAATATACTAGGAGCCTTCTATTCAATTTTCAAGCTTTCGCAATCAACAAATTAAAGTTTATTGATATTTTTAGAAAAAAAACTAAAAAAAAATTAAAAATGAAAATGTCCCTAAACAGTTCAAAATAAATTAAAGTATTTTGAAAATGTTATGGTGTATAGAAAATGCAAATATAAACAACCAGTGAAAATTTCATGTTTCATTTGTTTTAGAGTTACACCAAAAACCAAAATCGATTTTTTGGAAAACCCATTTTGCGTAAAAATTCCCGATTTTCCTTAATTTTTATGTTGTTTTTCCCGGCACTTGTGAAAACTACTGTTAAATTTTTACTTTTGACCCCCCCAAAGTACCAACTAGATTCACTTTCCTATCAGAAAAGATACTGTTGAAGAAAATCCAAGCACTTTTACTGTCCTAAAACGTGAAAACGGACACAAAAATAAAAAAAATAAAAAAAAAACACATCATTGTAAAATCAATACATTCATCGTTTCACTCAGAATCTTGTAATAAATATTGTCTCGTGTGTTGGATATTCGGAAATCCCCTTCTTATACTATACTTACTTTTACAAGAAGTTTTTTTCTGCGATTTGCATTGGAACAGGAACAAGGAGAACAATTAAGTAAGTAAAATTTAATGACATAAATAAATAAACGCTTTGAGTAGGCATCATAAAATATAAATATATAATAAGTACCAAAACATAGTGTACTGTGTACTAATAATAAACAACAAATACATGCATATTATATTTATATGTATATATTTTGCGCCCAAAAACAATATAATTAATTAATATAGTAAAATATAGTACAATGATACATGAATAAACGTATTGGATAGGTAAACAGTACCGAAAAAAAAATAAAAATTATAAAAAACAAAATATGTACCTGTATGTAGGAATATAAAATAATGTAATGTACATTTATAAATATTAAGCAAGATGTATTATATGACAATTGAAAATATTACAAGGAATAAAGGTGTAGTTAATGACACATAAATTACACACAAACGGTAGGTACATAGGTATTCGTTAACACAAAAAAAGCGGGTGCCCAAAAGAATAATTAGGTAAATAATAAAAACATAATATGTATGAGTTATGAAAATGTAAAAGGATAAAGGATGTGGGTAACAGCACTTAAATAATAACGTATAATTGGGTATAATTTAGAGGTATTCAGTACAGCAAAAAAAAAAAAAAAATACAATAATAATATGTAGGTAAATAGGGCCCAGTTGAATAAATAAAGAAATATAACAACACTATATTATATAATATGATCATTTTATAAGACGAATGTTGATAACAACATTTTATCATCTATTACCGAGACTTGAAATGTGGCAACTCGGCTTGGATATATTATCCAACATGTTCACGTTTGTAATTAATTTCATACTGCCACCGAAGGTCGGCGATGGGTGACGACTTGTGGACACACGGACGGGGGTTACGCACAGAGCGGATTACCGGTCCACAAGCTTGCACACCGAAAACACGTTAAGTACCTATCGGCAGACCATTATGGTTAATACCTCGCGGATACGTGGTTAGGTTTGGTTAGAGTGCACGCTCGACGTTCCAGGACGGCCGTGGCACTCACGTGCTGGCTTGAAATGGCCGCGGCGTGATGATGGAGGCTAATGTCAAAAGACGGCGGCGACAAGCACAGCTCAGTTCACCCCGGTACACAGAAATGCAGGCCAACGCACACGCGTGGGCCGTTGCTGATGACTTGATTAGACCAATCACGTTCGCGACGATTGACCTGGCACAAAATTCAATATGAAAACATCATCATAAAATAATCAGTCCCTAACACAACATTGTAATATTATTATTAATATTACCTAAGCTAATACACATTTTCCACTTAGGGAGCTTTTAAAACACCATAAAAAAATTTAATTTCATCAAAATCCCAGTTAACTTATCTTTATAATAATAATAACAGTCAATATTCTCGAGGTGGTTAGACTCAATATTGTGAAAATCAATATCAAGCAATATTATGAAGTTATTAAACAGCTATTAAAGGCAGCTGCTGCCCTCGTTCGCTTTGATGTTGCAGGTGGAAGCGATCCAAAAGGCGTCCAACTTTTGAATGGTAATATTATTACGGTACTCTATACTTATTATTATTATTATTTCGTGGATTATTTATAAAGTAAAATGTTTCTATGTTCTATTAAATATATAAATAACAACGAAACCATATTATAATTTAAAAAAAATTTTAAAAAAAAAACAAAAATTTGGTGAAGGTGCATTTACGCCAAGCCAAGCTGCCGAGAGCAATACAGTAGTCCTTACATCAAAATATGGTTTCCCTGGACGTCACGACGTTACCGATTTACATGCCCGCCATCCAGAAGACGGCCAATGTCGCCAGGACGATAACCGAAAAAAAAGTGACGTCCGAGGATGTCTTCCGATCGTGGTCCGACTGGAGGTGGCCATGGTCGTCCGCTGATTCGTTTGGGCCCCTGCAACAAGCTGTCACGAGGGGCAGCACGGTCTGGTCGTCCAGCAACTGATGTGCGCTTGTCAGCCGCGGGGTAGAGCAGTGTCTGGTGACCACCGCTGGCATCCAGGACGCCGGTAACAGCACGGGCCACACGGGCACCTATGGCACGATCAACAAATGAGGCCGGTTGTTGTAGCTGTCGTAAAATGCACAACTGGTCAACGAGTTTGACGCATGTTCGTCCGGCGACCGCACCGCTTGCTGCAGCACCGCTTGCCGCACAGCTGGCGAACGGCAGAGTTTACCCCAACCTAGGCCGGTTTCGCTCAAGAACTGCCTGTAGGTTATGATGCGAATAATAGTTATTTCGCTATAGTCATAACTCATAAATCATAACAAGAACAACAATTTGTTTGTTAAAGCCTTAAAGGCTCTGTCAAACAGAAAGCGTTATTTTCACGTCGCGCGATTTTGTAATTTGTTACAACTCCGATTTATTCACGCGCGTGAAAGCACCACGCATAAGAGAAATTCGCCGCTTCAACAAGAGTATATAACGCGTTCTGTTTTACAGAGCCTTTACAAATAAATACACAACGAGACGGATAATATAGGTATTATGCGATAATCAGTAATGTTGCCCTCTGGTACCTACCTATAATAATATTATAATCTTAAATATTTATCGTGATATATTTTCAAACACATATTTCAGCTACCTATTTCATCCACTTGATTTTAAACGGTTTCGATAAGTATAAGGCAAAACTACCTATTTGATTTATACATATATTTTTTTTAAAGTACATAATAAATGATATATATATATATATATATATATATGTATGTTATATAATTCATAATAAATAATCCAACTTCCAAGATATATATATCATAGTTATGAGTCGTATGAGTGGTATGGCCATATCTCATATTAATCCTTAAAATGTATGGTAGTCCTTGCTCAGGTAAAGTATATTTATTTATTTTTTTTATTTAAGAAAATTTTTATTATTTGATTAAACACAAAATGATACAAAGTATTAAATAAATATTAATACAAATTACCTAGGGAGTCACAGTGTACAAATATGATTTAACTAAATTACATAATTAAATATACGATAGTAAAAAAAAAGAAATATACAATATTTTCTTGATTCTTATACCTAATACGTTTTGTAATAGGTACCGAATCATAAACATAATCACTGAATTATTTAACCTAATAAAATATAATTTATAAATTTACTGATGTTAGTATTATCAATAAAAATATTTATTTTCACATCTATTGGCAAAGAGTTAAAATTAACAGGATAGTTAATGAACTTTTGTCCAAAACTCGTTTTTATGTAGGTACTAGGTATATCACTTTAATATTAAATAATCAGGCCAGGTGAGGGGGGGGAGGTCATCTGACTCACAGTATTTTTTCTCAGTTAAATGTGGCCCCTCGAAAAGGCAAACTACATAAACATTTTTTTATTTGAAAAAATTATGTACAGTGGAAGATTCGACCCCCCTGGGCACTTGTCCCCTGTCAATTATATGCGCCCCCTCTATCAAAATATCGAAGATCTGCAGCTGATTATGTACAATGATCAATAATAAAATAATATTAAAACATAGGTTATATTATAACGTAGGTTTATATGTAGCCGTGAAGACTGAGTATTGAAGTAAAATAGCGCGTACGAAATCGTGCTTATAAACGTATCAACTTACACAACGTAGCTAAATTCGAAAAACACGAGTATAAAAATATGTCAGATACATTATATAAGATAAAAGATTTTATGAAGTTGACATAAATTAAATTGATATATAATCGGAATACCGTTCATTATGTCTAGTTTGCCAACGAGTGTATGACAATACTATTGAAACTGAAGTAACTGGACCCTTAAAATTTAATGAAGTATTGATAAGTTCATAATAACACGGAGACGTGACATGATGGTATCATCGTATAAAAATGAATATACTTTGTATAAAATATTTTATACACTTCCAGTCAGCAGTGAAACTGCAGAAAGAAGTTTTGGTCGTCTAAAATTTCTTAAAACTAAAGCATTTTAGATTACCTATAAAGGATTATTTTTTTATCGTGAAACTGGTTCACGATAAAAAAAAATCACCCTGCATAACTATTTAAGTATATAAAAAGGTATAGTTATAAGAAAAAATTATTTAGCTCTTGTAAATTAGGTATTTCAGTCAACAGTATTGATGCATATTATACAAAAATTTAGAGGACCCTAGTTAATAACTTAGATAACCAAAATTGATCTTTTGACTGTCAAAATGTTCAGAAAAAAAGCTTTACCCAGAATCCATCCAAAAACATAGTGGTTACCATTTGAAAAAATAAAGTCGATCTTATAATTGGTACAAATGTTGAAAATGTTATAAAAAAAATTTTCTGTTAAAAATAAAGAAACACTAATATTTTTGTTTTAACGAAATTCCATATCATCGATCCATAATTGTTGAAAAAAAAGTATAAACCCGCTTACAGTGACATACGAATATAAGATACATCCAGTTTATTTTTTGTATAGTAAATAATTATACAATAATATAAAAAAATGATACAATTATTTTGAAGTTAAAGTTGAAAAGGGGCCTACTATGTGTATGATGTCCCGGGGCCTAATTAATCCGGGCTTGCTCAAAACATGCCTTCGCTCAACCATGACTGAAGATCGGCTATCAAATTTGGCCATACTGAGCATAGAAAGCAACATAGCTCAAACCATTGATTTTGATTTTGATTTTGACATTTTCACTAATGAAAAAGCTCAAAAAATGTATTGTAATGTTCTAGTTCTCTACTAATATTTTCATGTAGGTATTATAAAATATAAATTTATAAATGTATTGTTTTTGACTTAATTTGTATTGTATTAGAATTTAGAACCACTTTCTAAATCTCTTATGAAAATGAAACCAGTCAATTAAAACTAAAATAAAATAAATATACTGCAAATATACATGAAAAAATAAAATAATTAATATGTATAATCCTTTCTTGAAATAATTTAAATGTTTCAGGTAAATTTTTTAATTGATTATACATTTTAATTCAACAAATAATAATAACAATTAATTAAATATAGCTTCAATACTAAAGCTTGTAAGTAAAATTTACATTTTACTTAAACATTTGTTATGATTCATGTAATATAGTTGAATGTTGGTATCAAAATGTGATGTAAATAACTAAGGCAAATCGTGAGCGCACTGGGCGACATTGTAATACCTAGTTGGTTGAAGTTTCTAGGCCTCTCGTAAGTAAGGCAGACCCACAGTTCTAAAATCCTGGGTAAGCCACTGAATCGGACTATAGTTTGCGGCACTATAGCTGCTGTTCGTGCACATGTGTATAAGAACCAAGAGAGTACCTAATAGCAAATTCTACTAATTAATGAAATTACCTACAAGACATTTCAAAAACAGTATGTATTAATTGATTCATAAATATCACAATAATTGTAGGTATATAAAAATACAGTTTTTAAATTATTAAAAAGTTGGTATATCGTATACCTGTTATTCAATTATCCATGAAAAAGAAACATGACGTAAGCTTTCTAACAATAAAAATAAATTTAAAGAAACCCGTTACAACTGCAGCTATAGAAAAAATTATCTATTTATCGGAGACAGTATACGTCTCGAGTCCTATAACGACGTGGTCACTCGATGTGTTGCAAGTACCTAACACTCTGAATAAATATTAAAATATGTGTCTACACACCGACTCAAAAGGACTGTTAAAAAAAACACTCACTTGACGATTTTTTCAACGTCATGAATAAACCTCAAGGCCGTAAACGTTGCACCGCCGCGCCGTCGCAGTACAGCCCTGAGATGCGCGGCAACAGTCTGGCGTAAATTACTTTGCCCTCCAGGGCGTCTGCGACGACGATCATCAAGCGTCTTAGGAGGGAGGGGGCCATATTTTTGGCACGACACGAGACACGCTCACAAGACATTCGGGGCTTGACAACAACGTCTTCGACCGTCGCGGCCGAGAACATGGATCAAGTCTGCTGCGATAACGGATATATAGCCGTCAAAGACTTATACCACATATTGTAAGTAAACGGCGTCCTGTGTATAAGTTTAAAGTGGTGTATAGTGCTTATACCGAGCGTATCGACAGCTGCAGCTGGTGCCGTGGTTAATGGGTGGGTGTCGGGTGGTATAATATATTTTGGAAAATTGTCCATAAATATTATTACACCTATAAGTATTATGTAGATTATAGCTATATTTGTCAATGGAATTGATACTCGGAGAAAGCATCCACCTTGTTTGTTTTTTAGTTAATACGATACTATACTAATACCACTTGGTATTTTATCATTGTAAAGTGTCGCCGAAATCCAATCATGTTTACCTATGTATGATAGCTTATGCGTATACACACATAATTTTTCTGAGGGGTGTTAAAAATGTAAAATGTGAGGATTTGGAAGGTAACTGGTAACCACTCTGCTGTAAGGTTGAATTCATTCTTAGTAAAAATATTAGCTATTATATTTATTAAATTATATTATTATTAATTGTTATAATTGCATTAATGTTACGTTACCGCCTATTATATATATATATATATATAATATATATATTTATATGTTTTGTTATTATCATAATTATATTATTATTAGCTTTTGGTCAACACAAATTTTTCGTTGATCGGTCAACTTGGTTGGGTTCGTGTTATACCCAACGTATAAATATCCAATAAACTTAAAATATTATCTTTAAATTAATATATGCAACTGCTCACATCGAATACGTGTGTTGTAAAGCATTGAAAACCCTTGGTCTTGTCATCCGATTAATAAAGAATTTTCGGCTTGAATCGTCATTAAAAACACTTTTCTGTGCGCTTGTGCGCCCCATTTTAGAATATGGGACCGTAATATGGGACCCTCATACTGCAGACAACACACGACAAATTGAGCGTGTTCAGCGCCGGTTCCTACGCTATGCTAGTCATATCCTTAAGATACCTTGTGCACCTCATAACTATACACCGGTTGCTAATCATCTTGGTATGGCATCCTTAGCCGAACGTCGCCGTGTCGAAGGTCTTAAATTCCAAGGGGGTCTTTTAAACAATACTATAGATTCACCAGTCCTTCTCTCGAAAATCTCCATTAAAGTTCCATCCCGTCCATCTTGCTCAAAGGCCCTCTCCTATGTCCCACACGCCACCACTAACTATATGACTAATGTGCCTTTAAGACGCCTAATGTCGTCTGCCAATGCAGAACCATCATTCGACGAATTGCTAAAATTTTTAATATACAAATTTAAGTTAAAGTTTTTTGTTTTAATGTTTAAGTTTTTATTGTCATCAGATAATTGTATTTCATATTAATGTAAGCTGTATATATTTCATTTAGTTTTGTCTTATTGTAAAATTTCTATCATTATATAAAATATACATTGTAATGTAAAAAAGGGCTAAGCCCGTATAACAAATAATAAATAAATAAATAAATAGATATTTTGAAAACGTCATTATGTATATTTAAATATAAAAATATACATGAAAGCTTCAAGTCCCATCGAATAATATTTTTAAATTAGGAAGAACGAAATAACTAAAATCGTTATTCTTCATTTAAATATCTAATGTTATATCAATTTCAATTTCAATGTCTATATTTTAATGTTTTTTAGTTTCCAGTATGAAATATTTTAGAGCAACTTAGTATTTCATTAGCAAGTCCTAAGTACCTTCACCTAATGTATTTTAAATGCATTTCAACTGCATAGAGAACAATTTAAAGGGGACCTTGTATCAATTTATAAAATATCATAGCGAGCCTAAAATTATTTATAAAAACGGGATTTAATTGTTATCAATTATTAAATATTACATTATTAACGGGTATATAGTACCAAATTATGACCTAATTAATTTAATCATCAACAGTGCGTGATTTGTGTTTTAATAAATTAAGAGAATGTCAGCGCACTATTAATTTTCTATCTCAAGCCCGGTCGGACCTACGCCCCCCCCCCCCCATACACGCCACATAAATAAAATGATTTTACGTTAAATCGTTTTTTATGATTTTAGAGTAATCTTAGAGTAAAATAACCTTAGGATTCTTTTTCCAGTACATCTTAAGATATGAAATATGTACCACTGCATCTGTTATTTATTTTTCAAATGGATTATATCAATAATATTAAATTGACTACAATAAATTAGTACTTATACCATAATAATACAACGGTAACACGGATCCCTGTATAGGCAATTGAGCTACATTACTGTCGAGTGAGTCCATTTTTCCGGTATCTCAAAATTAATTATTATTGGTAAATAGTCAATTTTTTTTAACTATGATAATAATATATCAAATATTAATATAATTTATATTTACAATAACTATAGTATTTTAATGTATTTAAATTATTATAATGATATTGTAAAGCTGCCCTATTCAAACACGGAACAAACAGGAGTTTATCATTATTTCCCCTAAAAATCGTACAGTTATTATACTATTATATCCGTAATCCTTAAATATATGACCATTGTCCATAACACATGTACTTACATGATAATATAGGTACCTATTATATGGTGAAAGTATAGTTATGATTGCTCTTGTGTCGCTTGTTCGTTCCAGAATTCTGCCGTGAGATCGAATTTTCTTGTTAATCGTGCTCTAATCTCTGGGCTTAAAATAAGTCTAACGTTTGATGAGATGATGCTCATATACTGTTAGGTACTCTATGATACAGTTTTAACGATTTCAATAATTCGTATGGTGATGACGTGTAGGTACTGTCAGATATGTAAAATGTCATGTTTATTACTGACCCAATGAAACTTTTTGCTCTTTTCGACCTGTCATTTGATTTGTAAATCTATTCTACGATTAAAATTGTTTATTATACTTCACCACCTTACCAAATAATATTATAATAGTGATTAGTGATGTGTTAGCTGTTATTAATTCATTTATTAAAATAAAAATAATACTTCGTAATAGTATCCATCACTCTTTGGCAGGTAATGAAATATTTAAAACTTTTCAATTCAAACATTTTCAACTACAATTCAAAGATTTATTTTATATCAAAATGCTAAGGTGGGCTAGTTAATGAAAAAACATAACTCAAGTTAAGAGAACACAAGATCGATAAGTTAGAAATTACCAGTTAACAAATTCCATAAATTAAAAGTTAATATGGAAAAAAATACTGACTTAAAACAGTTTATAAAAGTTATTCTAATCATGACATTTTTAAGATTTGAGATTGGAATTTAGCGATCAATGTTCATACGCCCAAATTTTATTTTAAGAATTGAAATGCATTTTCGCAAGGAATACGATCCAGCACAATTGAAATTGGCACAAGTAATAATGTTGCTCAAACTAGGGAAACCTACTGAAGATATTACATCATACCAACCAATATCACTCCTTCTAAGTTTGTCTAAGCTTTTAGAGAAACTTTTGCTTGAACGCCTAAAACCGATCATAGAGGCAAACAATGTTATGCCAGAACATTAATTTGGATTTTACAACAAACATTCGACAATTGATCAAGCATACCTAGTCACTCATGTGATTGGTAAAGCTTTTGAAGAAAAAAAGCACTTCTCTGGATAAAATCCTTGACTAATCCCACGATGACAGATAATGAGGAGAGAAACAAACAATAAACCGTTTGTTTTAATGTACATTGTACCTAGAGTAGATGTAGAAGATTTCATTGGTCACAACAAGGACGAAATGTTAAGAATCATTGAACATTGGGAAAACAAAATATTGTAAATTAAAAAAAAAAACACTGATTGATACGATGAGAAAAAGATTAACATTATCCTCAAAAAATAGCTAAGCACCGGCCCAATGAGAGACATACAGTTGATAACTGACTTATAGGTACTTATCTTTCCTGATCCAATTTGCAATCTACAAAATATTTTTTATAATATAAACTATGATTATTTTTGAGTAGATATAAAGACGTGGTGTATTTGTATTTTGTACATATGCTCAAATACTTTTTGGCTGAGTATTAAAATACGTATTTAAAATCATTTTTTTTAAATTAGTAACTGTAAATTTGTACTTGAATACTTTTAAAAAGTATCTTTTACAAGATTGACCATACTCTTGATACTTATTGATAAATATATTTATTATTTTTTTATTTGTGTTACTGTAAAATGTAAACATGATTTAATTTATTTTATTTTTAAAAACAAGTAAATATATTTATTAAATTTAAAATTTTTTTTTATACTTTACGATTGTCTACTTTCTATAACCAGCTATGTATTTGGTAAATATTTTTTTAACCTAATTAGTAATCTAATGGTGAGTGGTGAAAATGTGTTAAATTACAATATAAAAATAAAACAAATATTTCAATTTAATAATATTTAATCATATTAGGTATAGGTACTTAACATTAATGGTTACATAAATGACAGACACAAAAATTTTCAAATTAAGCTGAACAAATTATTTTTAGATTTTATTATTTATTAAAAAATAGATGATCATTTGAAATTTCTAGGATCAATAGTTTTTATATTACTTAAATAATCAAATTAGATTCGTTGAACAACTGTTATAGGCACTGTTTAAATGTTTCTATTGATTTATAATATCTTGAAATTTTTGTGATTATATGACATTAAAGTATAACCTATTTTGTATAAAATGTAAAGTTTCAAACGTAACGTATTAGTTGAATATGTGCTCAACTTTAGTGAGATAAAAATTATATTACCTTATTCAAACTTGATTTTAATATCAGTCTCCATACATGTTTAACGTTAATATTGTTAAAAAATGCATTCATAATATAATATATGTTTGTAGTATTAACATTAATTTTTTTAAATTATTAATTTTTTAACAGTGCATAATTATAAAACGTATAAGTATGACAGTGAGTATATAATTATTTTACAACAAAAATATATACTCTAGAAATTAGACGACATGGGTACATTTAACTAATTAAGATATAATACTCCGAGCCATGACACACCAGCAGCCCAAGTTTTGAATTCTTGATACTATGCAACCACATTATTACAAAATCAAAATTATACCACGATAATTTTGTTTTGTAAATTCTTCCTTGTGTGATCAAAAAATTGTGTTCTATTACGGTTTGTCGTCCTAACTCCTAGTTCTACATGCTTTTCTTTTGTAACTTAATTCCTTTAACTCTTTGTAGCCATTATTTCCCATGTCTATCATGATTTGTTTCAAGTATTCCATCCTTAGTCTTCCTCTATTAATATAGCTTACCATCAATCTGACTTAACAGAAATCATATAAGATATTGATAAAACTTACTGTCGAGTTATCAGGGTGCCTATGTGACGTCACCCTGCTAAATATCAAAATTAATTTCTCGATTTGAAGTATTAAAATATTAAATAATTAATTAATTAGTTAATACACAATTAATTAGCCAACGGTGATGACTCATCACTGATTTTATTTACACACTACTAATATTGAACTTTTTAATGGTCACAAAACAAATTATGGTGGTAAAATTTCATTATAAATCCTTAAGAAATTAAAAAAAAAAGTTTTATACTTGGAGTACAAGCGTAACATTGTTAAATCTATGAGTTCAATTTATACATATATACTGGAACCAATTTAAAAGAAAAACGGCAACAATTAAATATTTAAAATAAAGAACCACTAGGTACTCACATTTTGGCCGTATATCATTTGCGCATCGTCTGCACCGAATTATCGTACATCATAATATGGGCATCAAAATTCTGAACAATAGAAACGTATAATAATAATTGTACACATATATAATATTATATAGATAATGAATAATTTAATATATATTGGCACAAGTTTTTGTTCAATAAGCATTTAAAGTTCAAATGTTGACAAAATTTATCAAAAGCTCAAAAATTTGTAAATTATTTTGTAGTAAAAAATTTAATACCCAGTTCAATTGCGCACATTACATGGTCATAGTTATCATAAAAAATATACATATAACATATATGTAGTTTGAGTAAAAATGAATTCAACTAAATTGTGGTTAGTTCATTTAGGATTGAATTTTATGACTAAAGTTAGAAAACAACGCGCTTTTGGGTATACACCTTTTTTTCAGTTCTATTATTAAATAATATTGATGAGCAAATGATGTACAACCTTTTAAACAATCGATGCGCAAACGATGTATAAGCCAAAAATCAAACGATGCGCAACTGTCTTACAAAAAAGGTCAAAAATAACATTAGTGATAAGCAAACGACAACAGGCGTCACAATTTATACTACTGATTTTAATCAAAATATCTAATGTGGTATAGAAATCATGAATTAAAAGATTTCTGAAATGTAAATCATAGTAGAATAAGACTGTTACCTATTCTATGTAATAACAAAATATTTACTATATGTATTTATTAGAGGAAAATCCTTACAAAAATGTTTTAACATCATACGAATTAGGTAAGAAAATTATTATAGATTATATTTATAACTTAAATTGATTAAATCATATTAATAAAGTTTTAATTATTTATTATCAATAAAGTTAAGAATTTGTAGAAAATAAATAGTTTAAAAAGAATTAGATTATTAAAAAATGCGAAGAAACATAAAGAAAAGATTTATTTAACAAATAAAATCAAAATCAATTCCTTTAAATTTAATTATTTATTTTAAAAAATATGTGTACAATATACTGCATACTATTGCTATGTAGGTATTTTAGTAAATTCTGTTAATGGTATTGTCTACTGACGCAGACTATCTAGAATAAAATGCAATTTAAACGTTCTTCAATATCTTCATTATTCGAATTTTTAAACTTGATATTGCTGCGTAAACTAACGATTATCATAAAAACAATTTTATTGAAGCATATAGCAATAAATGCTTATAGGTAAATTACAAAATAATCTAAAAATTGTTTCCAAATTATAAGTAGATAGTATATAGGTAGGTAGGTACTTATATTTTGACGGGGGTTTAATACTATAGTTTGGTCATTCGTAAACTTGATTAGATCTTTTATGGGTCAACGATCTATCAATTTAACAAATACTGAAATTTACTGAAAAAAACTACGATTCTTTTGATTTAATAAGGTATCAAAAAAAAAAATAAATAAATAAATAAAAATGAGTTCTTTAATAAATCATAGGATTCAGGTAATATTAGAGATGATATATTATATTAATAATTATTAAAACTTTAATATTTTTTTTTTAGCTAATTTGATCGATTCTGAGAAAGGTAAAAACAAAGTATATACTGAAATACTGAATTATATTTTAGAATAAAGTGACTATATTTAAGTGTACCACGCGTGTCTATCTATTTGGAGTCTTATGCTGCGATTGGGTTAAATATTGATTAAAAAATCACTGCTGATTTGATTACCTAACGTCGAATGATTAAAATTTCAACTTACTCCAACGACTGCGTCATTTGAGAGTTGAATTTGCCTCCATCTTGGATTTGTTAGTGCGGATTCAATTCTTAACTATAAAAATTGAACATTATATACATTTTTAACCATAAAATAATTTGCAAATTTTATGGTGTGAAAAAATTCAAATAATATTATAAACAGTTGATAAGAATTTCATGCATCTCCAATATTTTTTTTTAGAGTTACACCTTAAACTAAAATCATTTTTGTCGAAAACCGATTTTGAGTAAAAATTGCAGTTTTAAATTTTTTTTTTTTTGTTTTTCCCTGTGCTTTTGTAAACTACTAGGAATTTTCAATTTTGCCTTCTCGATTCTATCAACTAAGTTAATTTCCTCATCAGACAATTGAACTTTAAAATCTAAACATTATTTCAGCTACTTATTGTGTACACAGGCACAAAAATATTTTTTAAAAAAAACACACTTCGCTCCGCTCAGAATTTACTTCTTAGTTCTCTAGTTCTTAACAGACATTTAATATCTTTTTTATAATCATATATTTTTGTTATAGACAAAGGCGGTAAATCTTTAAACCTGTATATGGATGGTAAATTATTTTTGGAAAATTTTCTCACTATTGCTTATTGTACTTTACATGATGGTACTGCATTAATACTATATCTTTTATAATAGAAACAGTTATATTGAATCATAATATAGCAAAAAAAGATTAGATTACAAAATTATTTTAGAGTGTTTTTAAATCACTTGTATTTTGTGAGTAGATCCATGAACATTTCTATTTTAAAGTCTGTGACGTTTCGGCCCTTTTAGGGGCTTACAGCGCACTCTCTAGCCAAGTGGAACATATGACCAGAGAACAAAATCAACTTGGTACATTGTTGACACTTTGACCAGCCTCATAGGTTTTCATACCTTTTTAGCAACACGATTAAGCTTCAAATATTTTATGTGACGTTGCCAAAATAGTAGTAACAAGTAGATGACGCACTTTACGAATTAATAATTTAATCTTTTTGTCCATATGACGACGGTTTTATATTTTCTGACTACATTTATTCTACTTAACTTTATTGAAAATCACTGCCAATTTCTGCCAAGTATTTGGGCTGAATTTACTTCAAAATTTAATTTTGTAGAATGATCAATGCAGCTAAAAGCTTTCATTGCACGTAGAATTATCAGCATTTAAAATTCAAATTACAAAAGGATTAGAATGAAAATACTTCATAATAAATAATAATATTACTGGCACTAAATATCGGCCAAAAAAAATGTTTAATTCCTGTGTAGGGGCTGGTACATTAAAATAAATGTCCATACATGTAGCTTAGTATTAAAAACAAATAATCAGTAAAACTATTATAATCTGAGATAGGATAGTTTCACTGATAAAAGTAAATACACTGTTTATTTATTTATTTACTATAAGAATAAACGCCCAAGGGACTTTTACAAAATAGTAGATAAAATAGGTAACTAAAATATAAGAAGATAATAGTAAATAAATAGTGTATAATTATTATACAATAATTGTGCCTCAATTTTTTTTTCATTTTAGATAGTGTAAAATGCTACTTCGACGTCCATACAAAACAACTCAAGGACAATATTAATAGTAAATACAATAGTGAACACTAATTAAAATACCTAATTAATAATAATATATTTTAGATATTCATTCAAATCATAATAAAAAAAAAATCAATAAATAGGTAGAAGGTACAACTGTGTGCAAGAATTTAAGTATTCTTACACGCAGTTTTCTTGCAAAAGTCACTAAATTGTCAAATTTTCCGTGAATAGGCTCGCGACGATTTACACAGGGTAATTAATAATAAATAGGTAGATAAGTTTTATAAATAAAGGTATTGAAAATAAAGAACCGCTACTCACATATTATACAATCTGATGTTAAACGAAATGACTAATTGAGTATAGAAATCATACATTATATTGGAAAAAGACAAATAGGTACCTACTTAATTCTTATTTGTTTATATTTTAAATTTTATCCTAATTTTAACCTAAAATATCTATAAAAATAACCAGTGGCGGTTCTAGAGTATGGGCAGGGTGGGTAGCTGCTCATAATAAAACTACTGGAGCAACTTATTGCAGAAAGGGGAGGAAGTGAGGAAAATTATTCGCAGTTACAACCTAATAATAAATCTACTGTTGCCCATACCAAAATGTAATCCTAGAACCGCGCCTGAAAATAATTATATATTTTTTTAGATTTTTTTGGTTACAGTATAAATTATTATGAGAAATCTTGTTATAAATTGTCAATTCTTAGCTATAAAAAATGTACATTTTATAAATTATAATATACAAAATAAAATTTTCATAAATTTTATCTCAAAAAAATTTGCAGACGAATTTTGTCAAAATTCTAACTATGGACGCTAATAAAATAACTATTTTGGATATATGTTAATTTCCTCTAACAAAAACTTATGAAAAACCATATATTAAATTTTCAAGTTTCTTAATCTAGTAAAAACATTATAATCGAAAAATACTAAAATTAAGAATTGAAGAATTATTTCGATTAGGTATACTTATTGTGTTTATCTACATACACACGTCACACACACACAATACACATAGGTAGACCACGACACCCGGAAACTAAGATATTACTCTATAATGCTCTCTAAATTAAAAATTATATTGTTTAACATATCTAAATAGTAATTTAAAACTATTATATTATAATATTGTACTTGAAAACTATGATCCTGGAGATCTTAAGAAATTATTTGTATAATCATATAGGTAGGTACAGATTTAGCCCTATTAATATTATTATGTAGTTGCAATATCATTATACATACGATACCTACGGATTGAAAACTATGATTACTGCACTGTGCTATCTGGGGGAACTGCTCAGCGACACGCATAAAAAAATTCAAATTTTCCAAAGTTAAACATCAAGAATTATAACGAACGCACCAGGGTTCATACGAAACCATAATCTACACAACGACCTCAAAATTATGAAAATTCAAAACCATATAAGACCCCTTGCAGCAAATTTCCATAGTTCACTAAGTTCCCTTCATAAATTAACAGGCTCATTATACACTTAAATGTACACATACCTCCACCACTTCAAAGACGTCTCAAACACAGTCGCCCACACGATCTTATTACCTAGTTAATTATTATGAAGCATATATGATAAATTATAAGTCGAATTATATTCTTAACCTTACACTCTACGCTATACATTAATGTTGACCAACCTTAATTAGGTATAAGTATCACTACTATTGTTACTATTATTTAATAACTATCATGTTAAAATTGTCAAAATAAACATTGGGGACTGCACTGTAAATCAAGAATTGAACCTTTATGATTTTATCGGTTTGGGTTTAGGTTTTGGTACTCAAAAACCCAAAATTAGGGTTTCGGTTCTGGTTTTGGTTTTAAAAATATCAAATTTCGGTTTCGGTTTCAGTTAATACCCGTTTTAACCCTTATTATTTGACTTTTTTTTATTTTATTTTTATCAATTATTAAGTACCTACTGTATAAAAAAAATGAACATATTATAAACCTCTATTTAGTGACAGGTATTTGTAATTAAGTGTAAATATTTCAGAAGTTAGGTAATATTACAAAAGATTAATTATTAAAAATAATAAATCAAAATAAATAAATACATTTTAATATTTAAAATAAATAAAAAATTATTATTAAAAATATTATAAGAATGCATTTTTGACCCACTTGGGCGGCCCATGTTTCAGTTTGATATAATAATTTATAAATTAAAAATATAAATGTAAGCAATATAATATAATGGTAACGAAGACTGATGAACAGTTCAATAGTAGGTATAGTCGAAGTGTCGTACAGAGCATAGCATAGAGTAAAGAGTATACTGGGTATTAGGTTTAGGTATTAATATTATCACTGCAGCCATATTAGGGTAACAATTATAATTGAAAATTTATATGACAACTTACTCTGAATTCTGATTCTGAAACACATATAAACGTCCAAATTGCTATTAATTTTCAGAAATTCTACATCAGCTATGGCAAATTGCGATTTGCGATTCAATAATAATATTGGTATAGATTACATGGAAATTAAAATTTGGATTTTTGGTATTTCTTTTATGACAATTCTATTGTACACATAATAATATTCTTATTTCTTAGCATTGATAAGCTTTTATAGGTCTACGAATTTATATATATTTATTATAACTAATAAGTAATAACTATCTTGTAACTTGTAACCTACTAACACCATAGATAAAATATCTAATGGGTCTTAAACAGAAAAAAACGGTAAAAACCTCTACATCAAAATATAGTTTTTTTTTTACTTTACCTATATAATATGTGCCAATATATTTTATCATACGATTTATTTAATTAATTTATGCATAAAACCATTAACATTATAATGTCCTTGCTATATTTTAACTTTATATTAATAATAAAAAAAAAAGTCAGATATATAATATTGGTTTTATTGTTTGCAGAGTTGAAAAGGTTTACTATTCCTGAACTGTGCAAATCAAAATTTTCCTCAAAAAATCAAGAAGAAACAGAAAATGATGAACAACAAGTTACCGAGGAGAATGAAGCAAGCAAAGTGATGGCTCAAGTTAATCTTGAATGTTGAAATTTGAAATTTAATAATAAATAATATTATAAAATCCGGTTGGACGCATACTTTAGTATTACTCGTAGCCCGTAGGTTCCAAAAGCGGTTATTGTCACTTTTAATAAGCTTTTAACTTTCAACTTTTATTCGTTTATTTTATTGATGTCTGATTTATAGTTTTAAATTATTAAATAGCCTTTATGCACGTATGTTATAATTTATAATATTAGGCTGTTATAAAATTACTCATTGCAAATTATAAATAAATATAAATTCAATTTTAATACAATACTTACTATTTTATAATAAATTAGTGTCGCAATTAGTTGTCGAAATTACCTCTCACTAAATATAAATAATTGCGGTGTTATTACTTTTCCTCTAGATAATGTTATTACTTATTAGTTATGACTTATATTATAAAAAAAATAGTTGTAGTATATTACATATTAATACTTAAGTCAAAAAATCATTTAGGATGATATATGTTTTAAGATTCATAAATAGGAATACGATTAATTTTTAAAATATTGACTCATTTATAATGAAATATTTTTTAACTTCAGTTTAATATTGGCCAAATTGATATTCAACTTACCGTACTTTTAATTTTAATTACCAAAGGGACTATACCTTACCGTTTATAAATAAACAAATAAATAAATATGTATATAGCATACAATAGTTTATGTACCTATTAATCAATATTATAATAATATAATAATATAATAATTATCATTAAAATTGTATATGTTTATATAATTATTATTAATTATTATTTTTGACAGCTGTACCCAACAGTATGGTTAGTTATAGCTTTGGGGATTTTTTTTTTTCCTAGATTCGCTTGTGCGACGTCCTCTTAGTACTAACAGTTTATAAATTACAAAATAATTTACAAATTTCTGTATTTTTGATGAATTTTGTATAAAGTATATAAAATAAAACATTTTTAACCTTGGGGTAACTATATCCTAGTATATTTTAACCCAGGAGTTAACCGGTATATTTTTTACACCCTGACGCTTCAATTTTCACCATAGGGTTTAATTCAATTTACTTGGCATTATGTTTACAATATTACATATTTATAGTGCTTAAGAATGTGGTTTTTACTTCGCAGTTTTTTTAAACGGAGTTCGACGAAGTGTTTTTGTTGTGCTTATAATTTACGCGATAACCTGTCCCGAAATAATTTAGGTATTTAATTATAATATTGACAATTTATTCGTAAAACCTAACATTATGCAAATAATAATCAAAATTTATTATACAATAATATAATATTATTTAGGCAACGAAAACCACTATATTACATTTTTTATAATATTATATAAGAGCGTGGCGGTCGGCGGCGGCGGCGGATGCTCGTCGAATGGTCTTCATTACTGGATGACACAGTACGCGGCGGCCGACAGTCGCGATTGTGGATGTGCCGACGCCGCCCGAAAAGTGTGCGCACACAATGAATACCATCCGATTGTGTTTCACCGCCACCGTGGCGTTTCTCGTTGTCGCGATCGGCGGCAGAGTCGCGTCCTCCATGAATAATACCGTGAGGGTCAGGAAGTGCTGCCCGGTGGATCGGATGTACGATCCGGAAGCGCGGTTCTGCAGACCGGTCGGGACGGACGTTGGCGAGTACCAACAGAGGTTGATGAATCGACTGCGGCGCGGATTCCGGGTGGCAGCCGATGAGACGTTGGAGATACGCCATCAGTTTCAGTTATATTGCTTAGAGGACAAAGTGCTGGTCGACGTGTCCGCCGAGGAGATGCCTGGGCTGATGGAGGCGCACCCGTTGCCAATCATGTTGCAACTGGACTACTGCTTCGATCTGACGCCGTCCGATCAGCTGGTGTCCCGGACGTGCCAGCCACGCGACCAGTACTGCAGCCGGGGCAATTACACATGCTTCAACAAGTGCTGCGAAAACGGAGAAATAATCGTCGACTACTACATGTTAGTCTACGGCGTCCTGTGTATAAGTTTAAAGTAGTATATAGGGCTTATACCGAGCGTATCGACAGCTGTATCTGGTGCCGTGGTTATCTGGCGGGAAACGGATGGTGGAAGTTAGGAGTGGTCCTGATTGGCAACATTTTGATTGTGTGTATATACACACAGTGGGGCCGAGGACATGGTTCAAGTCTGGCAAGTTCCAGACCTAATTTAAGAGGTGGATGTGGGGTGGTATAATATATTTTGTAAAAATGTACATAAATATTATTATACCCTTAAGTATTATGTAGATTATAGCTATATTTATCAATGAATTTTTTACGCGGAGAATGCATCCACCGTGTTTGTGCTATAGTTGCCAGGTACCATCTGGTATTTTGTTTTTTAAAGTGTCGCCGAAGTACAATCATGTTTATGTATGACAGCTAATACCTATACATATATAATTTGTCTGTGGGGTAGATCCTTAGGTAGGAGTAAAAATGTAAAATGTGAGGATTTGGAAAGTAACTGGTAACCACTCTGCTGTAAGGTTCAATTCATTCCTGGTGAAAATATTACATTTAATAAATTAATTGTTATAATTGCATTAATGTTAAGTTACCGCCTCGTACCTATATATACATATTTATATGTTTTGTTATTATCATATCTACTTTCCCTAGATCGATCAACTGTGTTGGGTTCATGTTGAACCTAACGTATAAATACCCAATAAACTTAAAATATTAGCTTTGAATGATTAAAAATATTTTGAAAACTACATAATAATATAGTAAAATAAAATAATATCCACGGTGTTTGTGCTATAGTTGCCAGGTACCAACTGATATTTTGTCATTTTAAAGTGTCCCCAAAGTCCAATCATGTTTGTGTATGATAGCTAATACCTATACATATATAATTTGTCTGAGGTAGGTTGGTAAAAATGTAAAAAGTGAGGATTTGGAAGGTAACTGGTAACCACTCTGCTATAAGGTTGAATTCATTCCTGGTGAAAATATTAATATTAATATTTATTAAATTATATTATTATTAATTGTTATAATATTGCATTAATGTTAAGTTACCGCCTCGGTTACCGCCTAGTACCTATATATACATATTTATATGTTTTGTTATTATCATATTATCTACTTTCCGTAGATCAGTCAACTGTGTTGGGTTCATGTTGAACCTAGCGTATAAATACCCAAAAAACTTAAAATATTAACTTTAAATGAATTAAAATATTTTGAAAACGCTTTAATAATATAGTAAAATAAAATAATATACATAAAAGCTTTAAGTCCAAGCGAACAATATTTTTTAATTAGAACAACGAAAAAACTAAAATCGTTATTCATCATTTAAAGATCTAATGTTATATAAATTTGAAATTCAATGTCTATATTTTAATGTATTTCTGGTCCCAAATATGAAATATTTTAGAGGAACTTAGTATTTCATTAGCAAGTCCTAAGTACACATAATTTTTTTTTTGAATATACTTCAACTGCATAGGGAAAAATGTATGTGGGATCAACTTGTAAAGTATCTTAGCGAGCCTAATATTTTTTATAAAAACTTCAAAAATACCTATAAATAATCTTAATAAATATTTATATGCTTTGGAAATTTAATTCAGTATAGAAAGTTACAATTTAATAACAGTGAAATGTCTCAAGATACGATCAATATTTGTAGAATATTGACAAAAATAGCATAGGGTTAAATTAAAGTGTTGAATTTAACAATAAACTTCTTTTTTTAATTTTCAATAAATTACTTTTGAGGGAATCTAGTATTAGATTTTCAGAAATAAGGTCATAAAAATAGTATGAATTGTATTCTTGGTAAGGAAATGATAATTTGCGTATTTCCATAGTTTTAATTATTGAATAAACATTTTGACATTGGTGATTATAAAAAAAAATTGTATTTTTTATATTTTTAATTACTGTATGAAAAACTTACAAGGAACCTTGTATTGATTTTTCAAAGATCTTACTAGCAAACAAAAATGTTATTCATAAAACAAAAAAGTGGAAGTCTCTTTACTGTATAGAGTAGGTTACAAGGTTACAAGTGGATATCTGAAATGCGTGGTATTAAATTTTAATACTATAGAAGTTTTAAGTACCCACGAATAATACATTTTTTAAATATAATATAAAACTAAAATCGTTCTTCATCGTTTAAATATCTAATTTCGTCCAAATTTGAAAATAAAATAATTTTGATTTTTACAGTGTAGTCATTTTTTTAAGATAGGAAAAAGGATATTATCTACTATTGAAGGCGGCACCATACAATTTGCGCTTGCAGTCAGTACTACAATTGCATAATGTGTAGTATTTTACGTCTTAGAGGGCTGTAATCTATATAGGTAGATTAGATAAACATATTATTTATCAATCTTTTTGATCGCTGCTTCACACAAAATGTGCAATAATTTTAAAAATATTTAGCATTTACAATTTTGTTATCTTTATTTTTATTTAAGCTGTTTTGATTGCTGATTAAATTAAAATTAGTATAAAGTATAAATTATAAATTGATACATAGGTACATGATTATAAATTGAAAATAATTTTGGCGCGATTCCACTAGTAATTCGTCATTGTTACTGCAATACATTTTTGTAGACATAATATTATCATATAGTATTATAAGTTTTAACAACTGGGATTACTGGTTTGGACTTGAATCGAAAACCTGTCCCAGATTATTATATACAATATAATATTATATCCATTTCTTACCTACGTCAATTTTATTTTAAATGTTTTTCAGTTTCGATTTTGTGACTACGATTGTTTTAAAAAACATATTGTACCTATGCCAACAATAAATTTCGGGTTCACTTATGTTCTGTAGACGTATTTGGCTAGTATATAAATATTAAATAGGTACTTAATACAAGTCAGCGGTACCAACATAATAACGATCGAGGAAAAACGATGAATTTTTTACTTCTCTTATTTCGTGTACCTACATTTGTTTTCATATATTATATACTGATACTAGCTTAATGGTAATTTTTAACTCAGGTAAGTTAAGTTAATGGAAAACATTTAAAAAAGTTTAATGTTAACAGTTTACCTAATTTTTTTTTTAACTCAGTTAAGTTAAAAGTTATATGAACATTTTCAACTAACTTATTAACTTAAGTTAAGTAAAGTTATTTTTTTTTATAATATCTATATAAATACCCATTAATATTGTTTCAAATAATAAAAATCATAAATATTATTGAATACAGAAAATAGCCAATATCGTTTCTTTACATAGGTACTGAATTAATAGAATTATGTAGTAGGTACGAAAAGCATACCAAATTTGAAATACCGAAACAAATACAATTTTTTGATTTATTTAGACAGATCACTGTTATACATATAACACAGACCAAGTCTCCAGTTAGTGTAGCTTGAATGTATTGAGAGGATTACAAATTAAAAATTCTAAAATTTAATAATTAAATCAAAAAAAAATAAAATAAACGTATTTCAGTGGACACAGAATATTACATAATAGTTACACAATAACTGAAACACGGTATTGTAATTCTTGCTTGCTGAGAGAGCCGAGAATGAAAAATGAACCCATGTGGGCTATGATTATATTGTCTACTGACAATATTGACTGTTTATAAATATAAATATTTGATATATAAATAAACATGAGCATAACGCAATTAGTTTAGTTTAAACCTATTTATGCCAAAAAATATTTTACAATAATATGTTCTTGAGAATTGTACATTTTTGATTTGTATCTATATTAATAAAATTAAATAATATCATATTATTATTTATTAGTTATTACTTATTAGTATTTATTAATAATTATTATTATAATATGCCCGTATACCACAGTACGGTATGGTATATCTTTATAATATTTATATACAATACACCTAGGTTTATGTTATAATATAATTGGTTTTTGCCATATCTTATACCTATATGCATTTAATTGAGTTATTTTTCTTGAAGAATTCTGGTTAATAGAACAGGAAATTAATTTAACTATATTAGTATTTCAATATTCTAGTAAATGGTTATATAATATCAATAATATTTTTATTTTTATTGTATTTATTATTTAATTATTTATAAATTAACTTAACTTGAATTCGATTAAAAGTAACTCTTTATTTATTAAGTTTATATAAATTTAAATAAGTTAAGTTAAAGATTAAGTTTATAAAAATTAAATTTTAAAAAGTTAAGTTCAAAGTTAAAATTAACTTAACTTTTAACTTTTTAACGCGTTTATGTCCAGGCTTGGACTGCGTGGGTGGGTCAGATAGAGAAAGAAAACAAAATATAGCAATACTTCTACTTATATATATACTTTTAATATAGTATTCTTCATTACTGATTACTTAATTCCTTTTTGATCTTAGCTAGCTCTATTTTCTTATCAGTATTCTGTTCTTAATAATTGTAGTTTTAAATAATTGTTCCGTAGTCGGGTCTTTTTGGTCGGACTGGTGGTATACGGGTGTAACACGATTGCGCCCGGCTTACCTATTTCCATTCAAAAAACGCAATACGATTGCGCTCGACCAATTAGCAATATTGCGCCCGTCTTTAACCTTTTTTACCTGCATAAAACGCAACACGATTGCGCTCTTAATAATTTTCCTTCCCAATTTTACAGGCTTAGGACTGACAACAAAATTAAATTGTTGGCTTGGTTAAAAATTTTGAGTTACAATTTTTTTTTTTTTTTTTTATAATAATACTCTAATAAGCTCTAGCATAGATATTTCTTTTTAATTAAAAATGTCTAATTAAATATTTTTTTAATCATAATAATAATAAGAATAAAAATAATACAAATGTATAAATTACAATTATGTGCGCCACATATCTACATAATATTCAGTTGATTTTGACGTCAAAAAACAGTTTATTAAAGGAATATAAAAACCGTTTTATAGCGAATGAATTGTGTACAGTTGATCATAGTATTTTGGCGAATGTAAAAATTTGCCATCAGCAAAAATATGATTTGAACGACTTAATATATCCAGATTAGTTGGGCAAGTCAATACAACTATATTTGAAATTTCTTCCATGTAGTAAAAATATTCATCTAATTTAGTTTTAAGAGTATCGCGCAAGTTAAACAATTGAAATTTTGATTCTTCCAGTGATTTTGGAATTGTTGGTAATTTTTTTTTACGGAAATCGTACATACTTTTTCTCCATAATTTGATATTAGAATGGACGGTTTGTAAATCATTTTCAGTGCTACGTAGTTCTTGTCGAATTATTTTGTTCGGCCTTGTGAATAAGTTGTTTTCACATTTTCTTTTAATTCGTGAATTTATTATTTGTCTACTAACGATATTTTCCGAAATATTTTCATGATTGTGTTCATTAAGCATGCTAAGAACTTTCGTAACATTATTGTCAACATATATACTCGATTGGCAATTTTTGTTAGTACACCGATACCGAATACTGCCTACGCTTTTAAGTATTTTATATTCCCTATATTTATGACCATTTACTAATATGCATGGTTTACCTTTCTCAGTCTCGAACTTTTTTGATATACATAGATCCATTTTTTACACTATTATTATTTTCACGACGATACACTTTACGGAACAGCTAGTGAGTTAAACACGGTTTAAAATAGTTAACAGTCACCAGCCAACAGTCAATTGCAGCTCAAATGTAAAATCCGATCATGACACTATCATTGACGCATACTGATATCTGCAGTCCATGGATAATAAGATAAATATTAACAATAAAACATTATCTCGATTACTCGGTTGTACATATGGGGAAATCAAGTCCAAGGAAAACCAAGTCCGACTGTATTTTTAAATAGTGTACTAGAAAATTGTTATATAACATATACATATACGGGACAAACACATATATATATATATTAGAGCGCAATCGTGTTGCGTTTTATGCAGGTAAAAAAGGTTATAGACTGGCGCGATAGTGCTAATTGGTCGAGCGCAATCGTATTGCGTTTTTTGAATGGAAAAAGGTAAGCTGGGCGCAATCGTGGTTCACCGGTGGTATACTGGTACCTTTACCCCCCCCCCCCCTTTGAGACGGGCCTAAGTAATAATGACAACGTATCATTTGAATATTTCTTAAATCTTGTAAAAAGAAACAATTGAAGTAGCCATTGCCATTATAAATACCATTATAAATTAATGTTATTTTGCACCGGAGCATTCTCTCCCCTATAATTACACTAACGAGTATAATATAGGCTAGGTACAACAGTGAGTTGAGGTCAGTCCTTACAATTGTGTGTAGTACCAAACACCTTGTGCAGTATGAAAATTGAAGTGTATAGTACGAAATTTAAAAGTTTGTTATTCAAATTAATCCCTTATATTATAATATTGTGTATAGTTTTTGATGTCTACATTTATTTTACATTTTTAGTGGAATGATGAATGTATTGATTTTACAATGATATGTGTTTTTTTTTTTTGTGTGTGTACACGCGATGAGTAATCGAAATAATGCTTCGATTTTCAACTTCAGTATCTTGTTCGATTGGAAAATGAATCTAGTTGGTGCATTCAGGAGGTCAAATTTTGAAATTCACAATAGTTTTCACAAGCGCCGGGATTAAACACATAAAAATTAAGGAATAACGGGAATTTTTACGGAAAATCTCTTTTCCAAAAAAATCGATTTTGGTTTTTGGTGTAACTCTAAAACAAATGAACCTATATACATTAAATTTTCACTGGTTGTTTATATTTTCATTTTCTATACACAATAAAATTTTTAAAATATTATGATTTGTTTTGAACTGTTTAGGGACATTTTCATTTTCCATTTTTTTTTAGTTTTTATTCTAAAAATATCAACAAAATTTTATTTGTTGGTTTCGAAAGCTTGAAAATTTAATAGAAGGCTAATAGTATATTGTTTCAAAGGCAGATTAAATTTTTATGAGCGTTTGAAATTCAAATTTTTACAACATTGGATATTCACTCGATTCCTCACGTAGCGATTTCCTATACACTGTACAATTTTGAAAATATTTTGACTCTTTTTGAGCTGTTTACAGACATTTTCAGTTTTCAATTTTTTTAGTTTTTTTTTCTATAAATATCAATTAAGTTTTATCTGTTGGGCCAAATAGTTTAAAAATGTTTAACAAGGCTCCTGATATATTGTTACAATATCAGTTGAAAAATATTAAAAATACATATTCACAATTTTTTATTATAAGCATATTTTAATGATCGAATTTCGACAAAATTTATCAAAATCTCGAAAATTTCAATCATTGTAATTAATAAATTATAAAATGTTCAACTTTTATATCTAAGGATTGCAAATATAAAACAAAGGTTCTCATAAATAGTTCATACTGGGACCAAAAAATCTAAAAAGTATATGAACACAGTTATTTTTTAAAGACATTTTAAATTCAAATTTGGACGAAATTACATAATAAAAAACCTAGAATAACTATTTTAGTTATTTTGTTGTGATTGTATAATATTATTCGTGGGTACTTGAAACTTCTAAAGTATACTACTATATATCTATGATAGTATCAGGGTTTGTTGTTGGTGTTATAAGTACCAAATTTTTATTGTGATATGATTAATTTGGAATTCATTATAGGTCAATTTTTTTTAATACCATAGATAAGTATTAAATATGTCTTTACCTAGAAGGACATTCCGTCTAAGCTCAGAATCATTTTTCTTATACAATGATATAATATATCATTGAATTCAAATGTAATACCATCCATTATACAGTGATCCACTTGTAACCTACTGTACAGCAGAGCGACACCCACTTGCCCACCTTTTTTATTTTTTAATGGTTTTTTAATTTTTATTAATCTACATTTTAATTATTGTCTACATTCTACACAGATAGTAATCATGAGGTACCTACTCATTTAACAATATTTTGTTTTGTTACTTTTTATTAGATATTATTATTCGTATTTCATTGTTATTGAGAGTAGCTATTTTATAACACATAGCAGTGTCATTGCACAGTGGTGCAAATAGGAAAAAAGTTTAGGGGTTGATATTTTTTTTTAATTATAATATATATTATGTTATTATTTTTTGAGATGGAATTAAGTGATTTTTAGGGAGCTAAGCCCCTCCCCATTAAATATATGTTTAATAAAAGTAAATGGTAAATACCTACTACTTATGGCTTATTGTGGGCTCAAATACCTACCTCCTTTTAAGAAACTTCTATTTAAGGAAACTTTATATTACAAAAATGTGCATACTTAGGATAACTTAAATGTATTTATTTATTTTAAATATAATATATATTATTTATATGTATTTTGTACACTAGAAAAATATCACTGATATATTCAATTAGCAACATTAAAGTAATTGATTGTAAATTTATATTATTCATTGACTGGTGCTATGTTTTTTTTGGTAACTTCAACTAATTCTAGTAAAAATAATTGCTGAAAATGTAGCTATTAATGTTGAGTAAATCAATATATAAATTAAGTAAAAATAATTTAATTTTGTTCTCAGTAGTGAAATATTAAATTTATAGGTATATAGTTATTTAATTTATATTATGTGTTATTAGTTGAAGAAGTAAAATTGGTGCTGGGTTTTAGAGCATTGATTTTTATTTAGATTTAACCGATTTAAGACTATATTCGTGTAATACGAAGAATTGGATATTTTAGGGGCTATTGGGAATGCAATAGAAGCGAGATGCAGTTAAAGTTGTCCGCCTATGAAACAGACGCAGGCGGAAGTCCGGCGGGCCTGTCGAACAAAACGGTGCTACCGCACTGGGACGATTTCTGGTGTTCTGCTGTGAATATGATAGACAACAGGTTCACGTTGACCATTGATGGCAACCTTTTCCTTATCCACGAAGGCGTCAAATGGATCATACCAGAAACGAAGTACTGCTTGGACTATTACGCCAAGGACGGGACACTGGAGACCGCCGATCTGATGGCGTTGGTGTGCTCAGAGGCCAAACCACCAGTCAGTTTAATCTTTTGGGTTAAAACCCTGTCTATCGTGTGCCTGGTGCTCACGCTGATCGTGTACGCCACACTACCTTACCTCCGGAATGCCCACGGCTACTACGTCATGTTCTACATGGCCTGCCACCTCGTGTACTTGGTCAGCTTAATGATCTATTCGTTGGTACATGAAGACTCAGAAAGCACGTTGTGCATTTCATTCGGTAGGTCTTACCCGTTTTTTTTTTTTTATAAAAGTAGACAAACTTATGAGGAATCTTGTATTACATTTTCAAATCTTAGACTTAAAAAAAAAAAAAAAAATTATGAATTCTCAGTTCAAAATAATTTTTTCTAGCTTTCGTGATCTTAACTATTTTGTTAAGTTTTGAACATTAAAGAATTGTAAAAAAAACTGTGACTCAGGACTTTTAATATTTTCAAACGCCATCGTATCAATATATTAGAAACCCTGTACTAAATTTTCAAGCTTTTTTAGCCAACAAATAAATATTATTGACATTCATAAAAAAAAATCACCGTTTAAGACAGTAAAAGTGCATATTTTCTTCAACAGTATCTTTTCTGACAAGAAAGTGAATCTAGTTGGTACTTTGGTGGGTCAAAAGTAAAAATTGTCCAGTAGTTTTCAAAAGTGTCGTGATAAACAAATTAAAAATAAAGGAAAAACGGGAATTTTTACGTGAAATCGATTTTCGACAAAATTGCAAAATCAACTTTGGTTTTTGGCGTAACTCTAAAACGAATGACTGTAGAAACATGCAATTTCGACTGAATGTTTATATTAGCATTTTCTATACACCATACCATTTTAATAATATTATTTTGAGCTGTTTAAGTATATTTTCAGTTTCCAATTTTTTAGTTTTCATTCTTTAGTTTCTTTAAATTGTATGTGTTGGGTAAAAAAGCTTGATAATTTAATATCAATCTCTTAATATATATTGTTTCAATGAGAAATGAAAAATATTAGAAATCCTTAGTCACAGTGAAAATATTAATGTAGGGAGGGGGCAACTCCACGCAACTACTTGTCCATGCATCTAAAAACTAAACAACAACAAGTATAGATATTTCCGTTATTATTTGTCTTATGTATTGGCTTCCACATTATATTTACTATTAATTATTCTTTTGTTTGTTTTGTATTTTGAATTAATTGAAACTGTAATTTTAGGTTATTTTATGGTATTTGCAACTCTGACAACATGTTGCTGGTTAAACGTAATATGCTTCGATATTTACTGTATGTTAAGGTATGTAAATTATATTCTTACATAATATGGTAATAAAATGTGTAAAATATTAATGTGTATACCTACTTTATATTTATGTGGTGTTATAAACTTCTAAGCCACAAATAAGTTAGCTGATAATTTTCAATAAACTTATAACTTATAAGTCATTTTCTATTAGAATTATACGGATACGGGATAACATTTATCATATTTATAGGTAGATATGTTATTTTAATAACTATATAATAAAAGTGTATATACATTTATAAGGACCTATTTCATTATCAAAGATAATCACTGTTAAAGTTAACCGGAGTTTAATCGACCGAATTTGGACGGTTAAATATATGTTATCAGCCGATTAAGCGTAGGTACTGGTAATCGAAGTTTAACCGTGATTATATGCGTAGGTGAAATCGGCCCTGAGTATACCTATAATATAGTTACTGATCGTGGTCCTATATCAACAGTAAAAATATTTAGATATATATATATATTATATATTTTAAGTATTTTCACTCCTTCCTGAACTTTCGAGAATCACCTATCGCCTATGGCCGTATGTTTAAAAAGTATATATGAATAGCATTTATTAAAATAAAGTCGTGGAAAATATTACTAAGGATCAGTAATGTACCTACAAAAGAAACAATTCATGATTAATATTATAATGGAATATTTATAGGTACATAATACCTATAATACCTTGTATGGAGTGTATTAATAAATTATGTTCTTCATTAATTTATTATTATATTTAGACATAAGTATAGCATATATTTTATATTACCTATTGCTATATAGGTAGTTTTTTTGTACTCAAGTGTATGATTTAACTCTAAAGTATCAAAGTTATATCAAGTTTGGCGTATTATAAGTATGGTGGAATAATATAATCAATTAATACAAAATCCTAACCTAACCTGTTGCGTCACTGTTGAATTTTTGACTTCCAGATTTTCTATTTTTCCGGTGGATTTTTCTAAAATTTTCTTTTATAAAAACCTTCTCCATTTACTCTTTCGTTTAAAACAAATTCAAGAAGATCTGATAAGTAGTTCAAGAGTTCACTCGGTACAATGATTTTCATTTCACATCTGTATATATAAAAAGACTTGTCCTGGGTTATTCATCATCGCCTAGCCGGAACTGCTGGGTCTAGAGACTTGAAATTTTGTACAGAGGTTCCTTAAGCAATGTAAGGGCGCACTAAGAAAGGATTTTTGAAAATTCGACCTACAAGGGGGTAAAAGTGGGGTTGAAAGAATATGATAGTGGCGCCATCTATCAAGCAATATTTAATTTAAATATACAATATTGGTATTAAAATGAGTGAATTAAAAATAAAAATAATTTATATGATAATAACAATTTAGACATCTCTATGGCAATTAATACATCAGCTCGATGTACTGGCTAATACAGTATAATCTATGGTTAATCGGGCATGTTTGTTTTTTTTTGTTTATGTACGGTTTTTTATAAACATTGAAGTGTATTAAAATAAAATTTACATACTTACAAATTAATAAAAAATAATTAATATGGTTGTCGAATTATTGAACATAAATGGCATAATGAAGTCCCACACTATCATTCCAATTATTGGTGACGGAGCTTGCCTGATTAGGGCAATATCTTTTGTGTTATATGACACTCAAGATAAGGCCCAAGAAGTACGTAAAAAGATAGTAACCCATGTGATAAATAATTGGGAAGATTATTCAATAATGTGATGGAAATAATTATCGTAGTTCTGCTGACTACTTTAGTGATATGTTAAAATTTAATACTTATGGAGGTTTATGTGAGCTGGTGGCAGCCGG
Source organism: Macrosiphum euphorbiae (assembly GCA_949089665.1). Taxonomy (NCBI): domain Eukaryota; kingdom Metazoa; phylum Arthropoda; class Insecta; order Hemiptera; family Aphididae; genus Macrosiphum; species Macrosiphum euphorbiae. The sequence goes on along the minus strand of CARXXK010000001.1, from coordinate 175,615,567 downwards.
ACAATTATTTTTGGTATTTATTGAGGTGTACCTCAATGGTGAACTGTATGAAAAATTTGGTTCAGAAAGGAACCCCGTAAATAGATTTCGTTTTAGTTCTATGCAAAACCTATCTAATGGGCATTTTGATGTTTATTTACCATATGAAGATGAATTGACTAACTCTGTATCTGATGAGTTTGATAACATACCCAGCTCTCAGAAGCATACTAAAAAACGACGGAAGAGATTTACAAATAATATCAGAAAAAAACAGCTTATACAATCTGCTACTAAATATCAGCTCAAAAATAAAGAAGTTCATAAAGTAGCAGCAGCCAAGTATAAAAAAAAAAATCCAGAAGTAAATAGAGTGCAAGTTCATAGATATGAACAAAATAATCCAGGAGGACGATCAGAGAGGCGAATCCTTCCATGGAAAATAAAAGCTTTTTCCGGCATGAAATATGAATAGGAAATAGCTTATGAGACGGATGAAACTGTATCTTTGGGTACTATGAGTCATAAATGCGTATACTGCGATGCTCTTAAATTCAAAGAAGAGGCGCCTGGAATGTGTTGTAGTGCCGGTAAAGTACAACTTCCGTCTTTTTTACCTCTTCCTGAACCTCTTTACAGTTTGATTATGGGGTTCCATCCTGATCACAAAAATTTCATGGACCGTATTAGAAAATACAATAACTGCTTCCAAATGACATCTTTTGGAGCGAAACAAATTATCGAAGATGGATTTATGCCCACATTCAAAGTGAAAGGTCAGGTGTATCATTTAATTGGTAGTTTGCAAGCTTTACCTCAACAAAACCCTCAATTTCTACAGATTTATTTCGTTGGAGATGATGAGAGAGAAACACGCTTAAGATGTAGCCACTTCGCTGATGTAAAGCAAAGCCTGGTAAAACAATTACAAGCGATGTTGCACCATAATAACCCATACATAAAGGACTTGAAAACCACACTCGAAAGAGTACCTCAAAATAGTAAAAACTTTGAAATTATAATACACGCTGATAGAAAACCTGATAATGCTCACAGAGGACGTTATAATGCACCAACAACAAGTGAAGTATCATTGGTCATAGTTGGACAACAGTTTGAAAAACGAGATATTGTGTTACAAAGTCATGATAACAAATTGCAACGGATTAGTGAATTGCACCGTTCATACGATACACTTCAGTACCCGTTACTTTTCTGTCATGGGGAGGATGGTTATTCCATTAATATCTCTCAGATTGATCCAAAAACTAAATTACCACTTCAGAAAACAGTTTCTGCATCGCAATTTTATTCTTACCACATCATGATTAGACAAACGGAAATCAACCATTTACTGTACTTTAGATCACTTTTTAATCAATATTTAGTTGATATGTACGCTAAAATTGAAACAGAGCGCTTAAATTTTATTAAAAACAATCAAATGCAACTCAGAGCTGATAATTACATACATCTCAGAGATGCTATTGGGAGACAAGATACCGATCTTACCCATCTTGGTCAGATGGTAGTTCTTCCGTCGTCTTTTACTGGCTCACCACGGTATATGCATGAAAAAACTCAGGACGCCATGACATACGTTCGTCATTACGGTCGTCCTGATTTATTCATAACTTTTACATGTAATCCTCGATGGAGAGAAGTTTCAAATGCATTACTTTCTGAACAAAAGTCCTACGATCGTCATGATATTATAGCTAGGATATTTCATTTAAAAGTTAAGACGTTAATGAAATTGTTAACAAAAGGGAATTTGTTTGGGGAAGTGCAATGTTTTATGTATTCGGTCGAATGGCAAAAACGTGGTTTACCACACATACATATTTTGTTATGGCTAAAACAGCGCATTACTCCAGATAAATTAGATTGTATCATTAGTGCGGAAATACCTGATCCTGAAAAAGATTCTCTCCTTTACGATATTATCAAAGCCAATATGATCCATGGGCCTTGCGGTAATTCAAACAATAGATCACCCTGTATGGAGTCAGGTAGCTGTAGCAAGAAGTATCCTAGAACTTTCATTCAAGAAACACAGACAGGAGACGACGGGTATCCAAAGTATAGGCGAAGAGCTCCAGAAAATGGTGGTTTTACTGTTGAAATAAATGGTAATACACTTGATAATCGTTGGGTAGTACCGTATAACCCAGTGCTTTCACGTACATTTGGTGCTCATATTAATGTAGAGTACTGTAACTCTGTAAAATCTATAAAATACATTTGTAAATATATTACAAAAGGAAGTGATCAAGCAGCATTTGGTTTTGAAAATGATAATGATGAAGTCAAGCTTTATGAAAGTGGTCGATATATCAGCAGCTCTGAGGCTGTATGGAGAATTCTGGCTTTTCCTATCCACGAGAGATTTCCAACAGTCTTCCATCTTTCCGTGCATTTAGAAAATGGCCAGCGTGTTTATTTCAACCCTAATGACTCCAGTCGTTTAACAGACATGATTAACAATCCACCAAAAACTACTCTTTTAGCATTTTTCGACTTATGTAAAACAGATGATTTTGCAAAAACACTTCTTTATGTTGATGTTCCCTCTTACTATGTATGGAAAAATAATAGATTTGAGAGAAGAAAACGTGGAATTAACGTAAATGGTTGGCCGGGAATAAAACGAGATCAAGCTCTGGGTAGAGTATATACCATTCACCCTAATAATACCGAGTGTTACTATCTTCGCCTTTTACTTCATGAAGTCCGAGGTCCTACATCTTTTTTGAAATTGAAAACTGTTAACGGCACAATTCAACCTACTTATCAGACAGCGTGTAAGGCTCTAGGCTTACTGGAAGACGAAAGGCACTGGGATACAACTATGGAAGAAGCTGTGCTTTGTGGTTCTCCATTTAAATTACGGGAACTTATTGCAATTATGTTGATATTTTGTCAATTGTCAGATGCTTTAAGTCTTTGGGAAAAATACAAGGACAGTCTTTCAGAAGATATACGACATCGAGTGGAGTTGGATATACAACCCGAGAATGTGAATTCAATTATTAATGAAGTATACAATAAATGCTTAGTTACTCTTGAAGATACTGTTCTATCTCTGGGAGGTACATCTTTGCAACATTATGGTTTACCTCAGCCATCAAGATATGAAGCAGTCTTACAAAATAAAGATTACCTTCGAGAAATCAATTATGATTCAAATATTTTGGCACAGTATATAAATTTTAATGAACATTTACTAAATAATGAACAGTCCTATGTATATAACAAAATATTAGAGGGCATTGAAAAGAACACTGGCCAAACCTTTTTCTTAGACGCACCTGGAGGCACTGGTAAAACATTTGTCATAAATATTTTATTGGCCAGAGTACGAAAAGATCATGGAATAGCTTTGGCTGTAGCTTCTTCAGGCATCGCTGCTACATTGCTAGAAGGAGGTAAAACAGCTCATTCTGTATTTAAATTACCATTAAACCTAACGAGAGTAGAGACACCTATGTGCAATATTTCCAAACAGAGTAATATAGCACAAGTTCTAAAAGACTGTAAGTTAATAGTTTGGGATGAATGTACAATGGCCCACAAGGGTGGCTTTGAGGCCCTCAATAGAACATTAAAAGATATAAGGGGATATAATAATTTGATGGGTGGAGTCACTGTGCTGCTAGCAGGAGATTTTCGGCAAACATTACCCGTTATACCTAGGGGTACAAGGGCTGATGAAGTAAAGTCATGTCTAAAAGCTTCGTATTTGTGGCCACATATCCAGAAAGTTGCACTTCATAAAAATATGAGGGTTCATGTGAAAGGTGACACATCTGCTGGGATTTTCGCTGAGATGTTACTTAAAATAGGAGACGGAAATTTCCCTTCATTGGAAGGTGAGATCACTATTCCCTCAAATCGTGTACAGTTGTTAGCTCTTTATCAGAACTAACTTCCAGAATTTACCCAGATATAATAAATATCAAGATGAAACCCATCGAATGGTTGTGCGAGCGAGCCATCTTAACTCCAAAGAACGACAAGGCAGCCGAAATCAATGAAATTCTACTAAAGGCATTTAATGAAAAATCTGTTGAATATAAATCTTTTGATTCGGTGATCCAATCGGATGATGCTGTCCATTACCCTTTAGAATTTCTTAATACTCTGAATCCTTCTGGTCTTCCATCACATAAACTTATCCTTAAAATTGGAGCACCTATAATGTTACTAAGAAATCTTAACCCACCTAAATTGTGTAATGGAACTAGATTGCAAGTTAAATCTGTGCACAAAAATGTAATAGAAGCTATAGTTATCACTGGGTGTGCTAGAGGAGATATAGTTTTAATCCCGAGAATAACGTTAATCCCAACTGATTATCCCTTTGAGTTTAAAAGAATACAATTCCCACTTAAAGTTTGCTTTGCTATGACTATTAATAAGTCTCAAGGACAATCATTGGGCATGGCAGGGATTGACTTAAGAGAAGAATGTTTTTCACATGGACAGTTCTATGTCGCATGTTCTAGAGTTAGCTCTGCCAGTAGTTTGGTTATTTTAGCACCAAAAATACTGTTTATAAAAAGGTATTGAGATGAACAAAATATGTCAATATAAATATTGGTGGATTTTTATAAAACCATAATGTTTTTGGGTATATTTTATTTCAACATTTCGTCGATTAGAATTGTATCTTACAATTTGTTTTCAAAATATTAAAATAAAGTAATTTTTTGCTGACTTCTGATTGTAACAATACATGGGCAACCTAGGATAAACTTATCTAAAAGCAGCCTGTAAATAATATAAAAACTGATAAAATAAAAGTTATAGTAGGTTACACAAAAAAACTGTACACGGGCGAAGCCGGGTTATTCAGCTAGTATTTTATATAGTTAGAAGATATATAATATAAATATTCACAAAAAATAATAATACAAATCAACAAACATGCCGGTATCTAATAGCAAGCAATATAAAATACACTATTATTATTTTAATCCACAAATAAATTTTTTATTAGTTAGTTTATTTTTGTCTGGACAGATGGCGCCACTATTGTATTTTTGAAAATCAAATTTTCTAATTCTGGTGGATTTTCCTAAAATTGTATTACTTAAAAAAAAAGAATAAGCGAAATCGTTCCAGCTATTCATGCGTGATGCTATTACAAAGAGAAATAGTAATCCATTTATATATATATATATAAAGATTATTAGATTTTATTTAAATAAGAAACACAAAAGATTCAACAAAACAAAAAAATAAAATAAAATAAAATAATATAAAATGAATAAAATTATAAAATAAATATATTATTTTTAATTTAAATCAGAAAAAATAATATCAACAAGCAAAACTGAAATCAAAATATTTTATTTCGAATTCAAAATCTGGTTTATATGGTATTATACCTATAGGTAATAGTGCATTATACCATTGTTCAGTATACCTTATAATAATATATATTATATAATCTCAATTACAAATTATAACAGTTCATATAACTGCATATGAATTTTGAATATGAATTTCAACAAAATTTTAATTTAGGTACAACAATTCAACAAACAGAAATACATCCATATCAGTACGTACCATTATGTACCATATTTATTGTTGGGGATTTTCAAGTATTTGCGTATCTACTGGTTATTTATTTCAACATTCAAAAAACAAAAAGTTACAGAAATTTTCACCCAATATTGGAGAATTTAGATGCTTTTTTTTCGGTAAGTTCACACAATTATTTTAAAATAAATTAATTTCGACATTTTTATTTACTCAGATTTAAATATTGTAAATTTTAGCTCGATGTACATTTTAATATTTTATGACCACAATATTATAATGTAATCATAGGCAGTCCCAGGATTTTACTTCTGTGCAGCACATTTAATTAAACGTTTAATGCAGAATACACTTACATTCCTAGAGCCGGTTAGGAAAATCTCGTGGGCCTGAAAGAGGCGGTTTGACATTTTCAGTTATTGGTTCAAGTTCAAAAATAGTTAATACCACCCACCCACCTACCCAAAAGTAATATTAGGTACAAGAACTTAACTAATTTTTATAACTTTTTTGACAGTTATTATTAATTTTAAAACATGCTTGATAATATTGTTATATGATCAATTAAGTACCCAATCATAAATAACCAAGTGAACGAGTCGACATTATAAGCCTAGGTATAAAACAAAATTAGTTTTATCTAGCGCGCTTTACATCATCGCAACTAGGATCAATGTTTTGCTGGAATTTTATTTGCAGCACAGACCCCCTAACAGTTAGGGCCTAACTAATATAAATATACCGGCTGTCTATTAACAATACACGAATCAATTTTTATAAGACTAGGAAGTGAATTAAACATTTTAATTAAAGTTATAAATAGATATACCTCGACGCATTTTGAATTCAACTTTTACTCAACTACAAAATGTTGGTACATATAAAACAATATAAAATCAATACTAATTTTATATTAGTTGCTGCAATGTATCAATAATTGTTTTTGTGTCAAGACTACTGGTTACATCTCTTTCGATATTCAATAATATTAATAAATTTGAAAATCGTTCTTGTCACATTGTTGTTCTCTGACAAGCTTTTAAACGCCGCATTGAAGATAATAAACGTTTGCAGGTTGCGCCACTAACAGGGCTAGTGAAAGCTACTTTATAGCAATTTATCTAAATTTGGGTACACATCTTCAGTAGGACGCATATGGCATATCGATTCCGCCGATATTGTATCGATTCCGCTGGCTACTGTTCATCCCCCCATTTGTATATGTATTTTAAAATGTATAGTATATTTAGTATAATTTGGACAATATATACAACTATAAATTAAAATAGGGGGTCGAGGTGGCCGAGCGGTCAACGCGTCGGCTGCGGCGCTGCCGGTTTGGGTTCGATCCTCGACCACTGGGCGGCATTTTTCTATGGGCAAGTCACGGTGTCCGGAGAACAAGTGCCGCCATCCCGCACTGCGGGGCATGGCAGAAACCTACGGGTGCCCCATTCGAAATTCTGCCAAAACACAAACACTCACGTGTGGGCAAGACCCCGTTCGCCCAAAAATGACCTTTCGCTTTTCGCCCACGTCTCTTTTCGACCAAATATTTTAAAACTACTTTCCCTTTTTGCCCAAGAATATTATATAGCACTTTTCAGCCAGATTTTTAAAATACACATTTTGGCAAACACTTACTTTAAATTATTTATATCTAACATAATAATACATTTTTATAAAGCCATTAAGCATTACCCAGAGAGTACCACGAAGAGGCGGCTTCAATTGCTCTCCAAAAATGTATTGTGTTTGTGCACATTAATATAATTTTTATATACCTAATATAAGTAATTTGTTATCAATAATAAAAATCGTCAAAATATTTTTACCTATTTATTAGTATTGTAGTATTAGATAGAATAGTTAAATGACATTGATTTAATAAAATCATACCGATTAATTGTTGCTGCTTTATATTGCTGTATTTTTTCCTCATTTTGTCTCTGTCGATCTATAATTTTTTTATCTTTGGGACACCTTTGTAAATGAATACTATTTTATTTTATGTAGACCTCAGTTTGAATTTCATTTATAACACTTAACCAAGCACTTATTGGTGGAGAAATATGATTATAACTTTTGTTAAAAAAAGAATGAAAAGATTCACAAGCGTTGATTGTTCTTATTAATTCCGACGTATTAGATGCCCAAATACTCGGTGGAAATAAACAGTCTTCGGATATGTAAGTATCGGTTAAATAGTCACAGTAATTTGTCTTCGGATATGTAAGTATCGGTTAAATAGTCACAGTAATTTGTTAATTTGCCATTTACTGGACAGTCAGATAGTCTTTCCAATTTCTGAATATTCGTCTTTATAGAAATAAGTTAAACCACACTTTTGAACAGATATTATAAAGATAAGATTAAAATATTGAGGGGTCCATTGTAGATATATTATGATGTATATATAGTGTTTCCCAAAGTGTGTATTATAAAAATGAGGCTGAAAAGTGCTATATAATAAACCCCCACCAACAAAAAACCCTACCATCACCACCTTACAACCTACTAACAGCTAATGGCCATAGATGTCGGGCTTTAAAAGGATCAATAAAAAAAAAAAAAAAAATTAAAATATTAGTATTTAATTAATGTGTGTATGTGAATATACATATATTGTTAATTGTATATAATCTAAATTGTATAAAAATATTATAATTATATAGTTCAAAATTAAAGTGTATAACTACTTTTGGTAATATTTGGAAACAGTTAATAAGTGAATTTATAAATTTTATAAATCTATAAATCTATTTTTGATGTTATGCCAAATTAATATTTTTACAACCATCAGGTTTCTATTATAATATTATGCGTGTAGCGCACGAGTAAATACATTTTATTTTAAACCCTACCTATTGCTATTATGTATTACGTTTTAAAATATCATATACAAAATATTAATTTGAAAATAATGATTTACATTTATACATTTTTATTTTATACTTATAACTATACTATTATTATCATTTTATTCAATTTAGACATATGACCAAATATTATAATCAAAAATATTTACATTTATAAATTTTTATTTTATACTGATATACTATTCTGCCGTCATAAGCCACTAAGCAGTAACTCCATTTTTGTCAAAATCGAGTTTTTGGTGTCTATCGATAGATATTTTAATTCTCTATCGATTCCCGTAATAAAATTTAAGGTTTTTCTTATTAGAAATCCATATAAATTGATAAGAACATAACAAGAAAGGCGGTATGTCCATGATTTCATTAAGAAAAGAAGTAAATAAGCAGTATGTCCAAATACTAGAACAAAAAGCAGTAACTCCAGTTGTTACCCTGGAGTTACTGCTTTTTTCCCTAGTAATCGTTGTATTCAGAAAGCAGTATCTCCAACAAAATCCAAATTATTGGTGTAAACTTAACGTTGGTCCCAAAATAGAATTAAAATGTATACCATAATGTTACTGATAACTTGATAAGGAATAATATAATCACAATTTAAAAAAAAACACATTTAAACCGTATTTGCTGTGTAATAAGTCACTATAAACATCATATTATTTTGAAAGTACTACATATTTTGTGTACGCGTTACTTATTAAGTGTAAATCAGCTTAAAAATGAATAGCAGATAAAAAAAAATGGTTCAAATGCATTTTTTTCCAAAAAACCTATATTGAACACATAAACATCACTTTACAAACACATGCCAATGATATCAGAAGCCATTAGGCAGTAACTCCAAATAAAAGTGTACTTACTGCTTTTCATCTTCTGACTAATATAAGCCAATAAGCAGTAAGTCCATTATAACCCATAAAAATGTATAAAAAACCTTTTTTTTTGTGTTCAGTAGATTCCTCATGAAAAATACAATAATATGAAATCTCTTTAATGTTTAAAATATTATTATTTTTACTCAACGTACTAATTTAGTGTTGAAAACTGTTTTATTGTTTCCTGAACATAACGATTTTTGGAGTTACTGCTTAGTGGCTTATGACGGCAGTATTAATATCATTTTATTCAATTTAGACATGTGACCAAATAATATTCATAAACAAGACTTTGGCTTAAGAAAAGAAAAATTAATACTTAAATTAAGGTGGGTCGAGAGTTCGAGATCTACCTTAAGTTATTATCACAAAGTTTTATTTTTTAAATTATAAAATATTAAATTATTAAAATTATTAAATACCTATGAACAAAAATTTATTAACAGTAGCCGGCTGAATCAATATGTATATTTTATAAACAGTAGAGGGCAGAATTAATAGCCGGCGGAATCAATATAAACCTTTTTCCTAAGCAGGTAGTTTCGGCGGAATCAATAATTCCTCCTTCAGTATACCTACTATAATTTTTTAATACCATCAATATCAACATTTTCTTTAATTTTAAACCGTCAATTCTTGGCAATAAGCTTTTTTTCTTAACGCCAAAAAACATAATTCATAACGGGTTGATGAAATAATTTTTTTTTAACGTAAAAGAAATTTGAGGTTTTTTTTAATTTGAAAAAAAATATCCTAATTTCTATAACGAATAAAAATTCGTTATAGAAAAAAAACGATTTTTTCAAATTAAAAAAAAAACCTCAAATTCGTCTACATTGCACTTATACACAAACACAAATAACCTAGCTTTGACTCATCAGTTATTGAATTCAGTATAAGTGACTAAATTTCAGCAAATTTATAACACTAGAGAGTAGTTCAGTTATAACCAGGGCTTAAATCCAAAAAAATAATACCGTTTACTGTTATATGGATATCAAACGTTATGACCAAATTACTGTTTAACGTTATATGATATTAAACGTTATGATCAATTTAGCGTTTAACGTTATATGATATTAAACGTTATGATCGATTTAGCGTTTAACGTTATATGATATTAAACGTTATGATCGATTTATCGTTTAACGTTATAAAGAATTTAAACGTTTATAAAATGTTCCGTTTAACGTTTAAACGTTTTAAATATTAATTATTTATAAATACATTACTAAGAAATGTAGAACCCGTTGAACGGGTTTAATACTATTTACCCAGACATTATTTATAAATATTTTCCACTTTTGTAAGAAAGCCTAAATATAATATTGATAATACGTATTATTTCTTTTGAAATATTTATGGCTATTTTAAACTTTCATAGTTCCATGTACATTTAATTAATTTTGATTAGTACCTAATATTAAAGTCACTATATTATTATAGTCCTATCAAGCAACAGTTCTACAAAACTAACTAAATTCTAATTATATTCTATAGATAGTTTTTAATATTTTCGTAATTTCCTTTGTTGTCTGACATATTTGTTATGATTCAACTTTTAATCGTTAATCGTTTTTTGTTGCGTTATTCGATATTAATTTTAATCGTTTATCGTTACTGTTCCGTTATCCGTTATCCATTTCAATCGTTTATCGTTACTGTTCCGTTATCCGTTATCCATTTCAATCGTTTATCGTTTACCGATATGTTATCCGTTATTCGTTTCAATCGTTTGTCGTTTACCGATATGTTATCCGTTATCGATTTCAATCGTTTTTTGAATCGTTTAACGTTATACTCGTAACGTTATGAAAACGTTTTGAAGCCCTGGTTATAACCATATTATTATAATACAATTATAGTATACAAATCATTGCGATTTTTGAATAACAAAATAATGTCACATTGTCTCATACTTTATAGTTTATGTGACTATATTTTCGTCTTAAAGCACTAAATCTGTCTATAACTTCGTCAGTTGATTGTTAATGTAGGCATGTGCTTGTATCTATTTGTTACTATTAATGAACTGGCCATCAACTAAACCATTCTTGTAATATTACCTATACGGCTTTGCCGGAAACTGATTACCAAGACCAGGCATACCTACCTATTAAAATGACACCCACCCCAACTTTTTAGTGGTTTAGTGAGCCACAAAATGCATGATCAAGATGCCTCTGAGGCCTGCTAACGTTTTGTGCTGGTAGGATAAAAATATAAAATGGCCTCAATATCGCATTAAAATTTTTATGACAGCTATATACTACTATACTGTCAACAGATGAGATAAAGTCATTATTATTTATCAATATTAATACGTGACCAATATATTATGGGCCATCGAGCCACCATAACAAATTGAGGGCCGGTAGCAAAATATTTTTCGAAGGGCCGAGACTAACCCAATCTGCATTTTAACATTATTATACTTATACCACACTAAGATACACACACTTGTATAATATACTATATTATATTATATTATATAAGTTCAAAAAAAAATATAATTTATAATAGTGTGTTTTTAAGAATTGATATTAAAGAAACAAAATTTTCTGTTTAAATAATGATATAGGCAATAAATAATAATAAGCTAACAAGTATGGATTTAAATTCTTAAAAGCATAAACGGCATAAAATAAAATTGAATCCGATTAATATGTGTGAATTTGTGATAGTACCAATGAATAGTAACATAGTAATAATACAATATCTATCACGACCTATACAGTCTAGTATTAATGGTTTGTTTTAAATATAATTGGCTTGAAGATAATAATATTTTGTATGATTATAGGTTTAATATGAATAAATAACATTGCTTATTAGTTTTCAATTTTTATCTATTTTATAAATAGGTATACTCATACAAAACAAAAATCTATCTACATTGTTACCTACAATTTTAAAATATTAATTTAACTTTGATTAAAAGATGTTTATTATTCATATAATATTATATTTACAACAGTAATGTTTACATTATTTACTTATATTAATGGTTGTGAAAAAAAGATTTTGTTTGATTCATAAAGGGGAAAAAACTAATATATTACGGTATAGGTGTTTGTATAAAGTTTAACATTTTGCGATATTACTTTGAATGACCATCGGCGTCGATGGTTTTCTATGTGAAATTTGTATATTGCAAGGTTATAAATATATAATTATTTAGAGTTGTAAGCTCGGTAAATTTACCAATTATTTTTTTATAGGTTAATATTTAAAAAAAAAAAAAATAACATGTGGCACCTCAAATTAAAAGTCTTCACTGGGCCAATATTCATCAGTCTTAACATATTAAGAAAATGGAATAGTTTATATTATAAAATGTAAAATGTCGACAACCACTGACAATTTAGTACATACTATACTACATAACATTAAACATACGAATACATGCCATAAGAATATCTGATACTATCAATTTATTATGGCAATTAATATAAATTTGATTTTATCACAGATATAGATAATAAACCACTTTTAAAATATTATTAATGTTAAACTTTTCAAGGCTTTGGGGCATCGGTTAAACTTCTCTGATTATATTTAAATGTTATATAGGTACATAATTTTAGTATTTTTTATTAGAACTATAGAATCCTAGACACAAAATTTAAAAAAATTAAAAATAACGATACCTTAGTATCCAGTTAAAGTAAATACAAAAAAGGTGGGCAAGTGGGTGTCGCTCTGCTGTACAGTAGGTTACAAGTGGGTCACTGTATAATGGATGGTATTAAATTTGAATTCAATGATATAATATCATTGTATAAGAAAAACGATTCTGAGCGGTGACGGTATGTCAGTGTATGTATAAGACATATTATATACTTATCTATGGTATTAAAAAAATTGACCTATAATGAATTCCAAATTAATCATATCACAATATCCATTAGGTACTTATAACGCGTTATACATCAACAAAAACCGTGATACTATCATAGATATATAATAGTACACTTTAGCAGTTTCAAGTACCCACGAATAATATTATACAATCACAACAAAATAACTAAAATCGTAATTCTTGGTTTAAATATGAAATTTTGTCTAAACTTGAAATTAAAATGTCTGTAAAAAATAAGTGTGTTTATATATTTTTTAGATTTTTTGGTTACAGTATGAATTATTTAAGAGAATCTTTGTTTTAATTTTTCAACTCTTAGTTATAAAAACTGAACATTTTATAATTTTTTAATTCCAACGATTGATTATTTTCGAGATTTTGATAAATTTTGTCAAAATTCCAACTTTAAATGCTTATAAAAAAAAATCGTGCCTATGTATTTTTAAAATTTTTCAACTGATATTGTAACAATATATAAGAAAGCTTGTATTCAATTTTCAGACTTTTTGGCCCACCAAATAAAATTTTATAGACAATTATAAAAAAAAAAACTAAAAAAATTGAAAACTGAAAATGTCCGTAAACAGCTCAAAAAGAGTCAAAATATTTTCAAAATTGTATGGTGTATAGAAAATGCTAATTTAAACATTCAGTGAAATTTTCATATATCTATAGTTATTCGTTTATGAATTACAACAAAATAAGGAAATCGCTACATGAGAAATCGAGTAAACATCCAATGTTGTAAATATTTGAATTTCAAACGCTCATAAAAATTTAATTTGACTGTCCGGTAGAGATTTTTTTATTGATAAAGGTAGACAAACTTATGAGTAATCTTGTAAATCTCAAATCTTAGATTTAAAAAGAAAAATTTTTGCGAATTCTTAACTTAAAATAATTTGCTAATTTTCGTGATTTTTCCATATTTTGTCAATTTTTGAACTTTAAATGCTTATAAAAAAAAACTGTGACTAACGATTTTTAATATTTTTCATCTGCCTTTGAAACAATATACTAGGAGTCTTCTATTAAATTTTCAAGTTTTTTTAACCAACAAATAAAATTTTATTGATATTTCTAGAAAAATAACTAAAAAAAAATGAAAAATGAAAATGTCCCTAAACAGTTCAAAATAAATCAAAATATTTTGAAAATGTTATCGTGTATAGAAAATGCAATTATAAACAACCAGTGAAAATTTCATGTATCTACGGTCATTTGTTTTAAAGTTACACCAAAAACCAAATTCGATTTATTGGAAAATCGATTTTGCGTAAAAATTCCCGTTTTTCCTTAATTTTTATGTTGTTTTTCCCGGTGCTTGTGAAAACTACTAGAAAATGTTTACTTTTGACCCCCCCCAAGTACCAACTAGATTCACTTTCCTATCAGAAAAGGTACTATTGAAGAAAATCGAAGCACTTTTACTGTCCCAAAACTTGATGACAGACACAAAAAAAAATATAAAAATATAAAAATATAAAAATATAAAAAAAAACACACATCATTGTAAAACCAATACATTCATCGCTCCGCTCAGAATCTAAAATAAATGTTACCATTATTATTAGTTCATGGAAATGCGGCAGAGAGGAGTCTCTAGAGGTGTTCTTATGGTAGCATACCAAAATTATCAAAACTTACCAAATTTACCAAATTTACGGTAAATTTAAGTAAACTTTTCTCTGTAAATTACCAAAAAAAAATGTACGTACATTTTACATCTCTATAATTATTATTTTATATTTTATATTTTTCCAGGAATCCATCACTACGGAACTTTGATTTTTTACTGGCTACCCACCTGTGGTATGCTGATTTCCAACTTAATTTTATTCTTACTAACTGCTATTCATTGTTCAAGAATTAAATCTGAACTTCATAAATTCAGACGAACCGATTCAAAAACGGAATTATTTCTTTTTTACAAAGCGAGGTAAGATTACAAAAGAAAATATCCATTCATATAATACACATTCAGTATAAATTAATTATTTTTGTTTTTTATACCTAGTACACAAGTATAGATTTCTAATCTGGTTTTGATAAGTGGCCCCTTAAATTGTCCTGACCCACGACTGTTTCCTAACTTTGGATCCACCCCTATCTATATATTACAATAAACTAGTAAGCAGAGTAAGCTAAAAGCTTTATAATTTGTTTGCAGTATGCGCTCAACTGTGCCATTTAAAACTTAATATAGGGGCACTTTAATTAATTTAATATGCTTTAAACATTAATCTCTGCAAGGTCAGCGAAAATATAAGTGATAAGCGTCTAGTAATATGAAGATAAAGAAAAATCTACATATTTAACTTTATTTATAGTACAACATATTATATAGGTAATATGATACGTTTTACTAATTAATCTAAACGTTTGATAAATTTAAAGTTAGTACTTTCTGTCTTTTCAACTAGTTTATATAAATCTTTTAAACAATTTTTGATTTGTTGGTCATACATTATTTAAACACTTAATTTGTAATTTTTGACAGATTCGTAATGAGCATGAAGCTGTTTCTGGTTTTTGGAGTACCGTTTTTATTTTCGATGCTATGTGAATTTTTCCGAATTGAAGGGAACATAAAATTGATTATAGATTCAATTCACGGTCTACAAGGAGTATTTATATTTATTATTTTTGTAGCCAAGTTCAAAATTATTATGGACTTAAAGAAAAAGTGTAGACGTTCAATAGTTCACAGTGAGTTGAGACCACTTAACAATATCTCTAGGTCGTCATAAAAGTGGCACTGGGCAGTGCTAATAAAAGTTATAATGATTTCTAAATTCAATATTAATATAGTATGTATATATTATTATATTATATATTAAGACTCTAAGTTCCTAAATCTTAAAAAAAATCATTATTTTTGTGTGTTTTTAAATATAACGTTTTTGTAGCTGTTTACTTTTTATTATTTTTAATAAATGAAAATTTAATTTTTACACAAATACATTTTGAACCACAATTATTATAATATTGTTATTTTAATTAATATTATGGTGTATCTGTAGTAAAAATAAGATTACGAGTATTACATATCTTTCAAGATTTAGCAAAACCAAATTTAACTTTGAAAATATTCGTTGAAAATACAATCTAAGCACTAAACTATATAATGTTCGTATATACTTGAGAAGACAGGAATATTTTGGAAATTAACATTTTAATTATATTACCTACCTATATACGATATACAATAAATACAATAGGTAGGTATATATAATGTATATAATATTGTGTTACATTTATTTATGTATATTTGTTTGTGACTGGTTTCGCTTCAAAATTGTAGACACGTAACTTCATTTTCATACAGAGGATCTTATTAACTAACTTTAAGAAGTAGGTACCTATTACCGCATATAAATACTACCTTGCTACAACACATATATGCTAACTTGAATTTATTAAGCATACTCATCGAGAGAAATCGAAAACCAGTTAAAACATAAGGTATAATGAATAATTATCATTTTTATTTATTATCTACTCTACGAATGAATATTATTTACGATGTACGATATACTTGTATACAGTACTTATCGTCCGTAGACTAGGGTTTTAAAAACGTACATACTGGGTCACTGGGCGTCTGAGTCATGACGCGATAGTAGTTCTAATTCTTTCACACCATGTGATACCCTTGACATTATTTTGCAAGTTATTTTCAAGTACTTGCAAGTCTATTTTAAGAATTTGCAAGTCCAAACTTTCTCTGTGAAACCAAAAATTAAAAAATGGACCAACTTCCCGTAGTCCTAAATCGATTTTTACGCAGCACTTTGAAATCAGTATCAAACAAAAGCTAATGATTAGCAACAATTTTCAGGTCCATTTTTAGAATTTGCAAGTAACTCGGGTGGCCAGTGAGAGCTGTCAAAGTCACGAAGTTAACCCACCCAAGTTGTCCTAAAACTTTGAAAATGGCACCCTACGATACCTTTTGGTTTGCAAGTACCTATTTGCAAGCAGGGCTTGCAAACGTTATGATAACGTTATATTTGACAAAAAACGTTTGAAATTTGTAAACGTTATTATAATGGAAAGCGATATTCAAAAATAATTAAATACCTCAAAACATAACATAACGAATAACAAAATATATAATACCTATAATACGTAATTTATAAAGGGAATAGTAAAATCCTACAAACGTAGGTTTTCTCCTACATAGACATAGTGTTAACTCCTAAAAATATAGTGTTGACTCCTACAAGACACAGTGTTAACTCCTACGAAGGATGGTAAAATAATAGATGGTAAGTTTAAAAAAGTCAAATTAATTTTTAAAAAGGTGGACAAATGAATACCGCTCAAAAAGGATTTGACATTGGGTGATTTTTTTTGGTATTTGGTATCAAACAAAAATTAAATTTGACCAAATAAATACATCGTTATCCAATTCTATTGTGGAGTCGACGAATAGACGTCAGGAACAATTTGTTGAAAATAGTATATTTTTTGTAGTGTATATGTTACGGGCAATGTGGAATACCGGGCAATGTGTACATTGCCCGGTCAATGTGGTCCTGCCCGGGCAATGTGAACCACGATGTTTTGTTTTACCAACTAACATTATTTTTATTTTTTTATTTAATTTTATTATTACCCATTTATAATTATAATAATAATAATAATAATAATAAGTTATTTTTATTTTTTTAAACAATCATTATTAATTTTATTAAATCTTATCATATAACGAGTTATTTAAAACAATAAAATTATAAACTATGAAATTTTGAAATTAATTATATTCATATACCATATTAATATTACGAATATTTTTAAATAAATAAATTATACATTTATTATTACCTATTTATTTGCACAAGATTTAGAAGCATTGCACTTGGAATTACATAAAAAATTTTAATATGATGTTATTGTTTCCCTAGTTATATTTTTAAATTTTTTATTTATTTCGTATGTCATGCGATTTCCACCACCGTGCACAATAGCTAAATGTATTTCATGTTTAATTTAAAAAAAATAAAAAATAACTTATTATTATTATTATGATAATTATTATAAATGGGTAATAATAAAATTAAATAAAAAAATAAAAATAATGTTAGTTGGTAAAACAAAACATCGTGGTTCACATTGATCGGGCAGGACCACATTGACCGGGCAATGTACACATTGCCCAGTATTCCACATTGCCCGTAACATATGTAATAAGTAATTACCCACTATTTGTTTGAGATAGGACTTCAGTTACAAATTTATAATTTTATTTTGAATACTTAAATTTGTTTAATTACTATCATACACTTAATATAAATAATTGCGGTGTTATTACTTTTTTTCGTATAGTTAATGTTATTACTTATTAGTTATGACTTTTACTATAAAATTTATAGTTGTAGTATATTACATATTAATACTTTATTTAAAAAATCATTTAAGATGTTATTATTCATAAACAGAAATACGATTAATCTTGAAAATATTAACTCATTTATAACAAAATATTTTTAATTTCAGTATAATATTTGTCAAATTGATATTCAACTTATTGTACTTTAAATATTTATTACCAAAGAGTATACCTATCCATAAATAAACAAATAAATAAATATTTATATAGAATTATCATACAATATAATATGTACCTATTTATCAATATTGTAATAACATAATGATTATCATTTAAATTTTATAATATATTTATTATTATTATTAATTATTATTATTGACATCTGTATCCAACAGTATGGTTTTTTTCCTAGATTGGCGGGTGCGACGTCCTCTTAGTTCTAAACATTTTATGAATTACAAAATAATTTACACATTTTTGTATTTTTGACAAGTATTGTATAAAGTATAAAAAATAAGACATTTTTTACGGGGGGTAACTTTATCCCAGTATACTTTAACCTTACTAGTATACTTACCTTAGTAAGTTTATACTAGTATATTTTCACACGGGACTACGGGAGGTAAATATATGCTGGTAATAAATTTATACATCCTTGACGCTTCAATATTTTTACCGGAGGGTTAATTCAATTACTTGGAATTATGTTTATAATATCACATCTTTATAGTACTTAAAGATCTGTTTTTTTTACTTAGCCGTTTTTTTAAACAGAGTTCGACGAAGTGTTAAAGTGTTTTTGGTGTGTTTATTACTTATGCGATTACCCACACTGATATATGTAGGTATTTAATAATAATATTGACAATTTGTAAAACATAACATGATATAAATAATTATCGTAAATCATTACTCAAGAATATAATAAGTAATTTGGAGTGGTAAATGGTAATATGATATAAATTAAAAGAGTATCAGGTGGTTAATTTTAAATAAAATACAGATTCTGTTACATTGTTGATTAGTAGGGCCCGGATTTAAATGCAATAAAAATCTACAAAATATGCAGATTCATATCATAAATATTCAAAAAATATGCAAATTGATTTTTACAAATTAATAATATATTATATATAAAAATTAAAAAAAAAATGTAAAATAACAGAAGTATAAAAGTATTATAAGCTAATGAAAGTATAACTATTTTTATTAAATTATTATTTATTATTATTGGACGAGTACCAAAGGTAATAAATATCGATGATTTTCAACAAAGATTCCAAAATAAAATATTTCGGTCTGTTTAAAATATGTTTGGATATTCATTTACATACCGAGAAGCATTATTTACTTTAGAGTTTAGACACTATATAAAAATAAAATATGCAAGTTAGATTATTTAAACAAAATATACCTTACACTACTAAAACAGTAATGGAAGAGTGAAGATGATTTTCGGAAGAATAAAATAAGAACTCACGGCTTTAGAACTTGCGAAGGCTATAATATAATTCTTAGTCAAGTCAGACCTCAGGCTTCAATATATTATCCTAAGTTGGCATTTTAACTTTGCACCCATTTAGATCTCACACGTTTATTATTATTCCACAAATTATATGCAATACTTATTCTACCTATATAACCCAAAAAAATTATATCAGTCATCATAATATTATATAATGTAACATATAATATAACAAGAAAAAACCCACCTCGTCGTTGAAAATCAAATAATTTTCAAGTTCTTCTAGGATCTTAACAGTTAAGGATTGTCATTGATAACTGATAAGTGTAATATGTAACTTAACTTGAAAAACACTATTAAAAATATAATCAATCTTATAATTTCAGTAAAAAATAGTAATAGTTAGCACAAAAATCATATTTTCGTTTTAAATAGTTTACAATTTTATTGGACAGTATGAAAAAATATATTAATAATATGAACAAATAACTTTAGTTTACAAAAGTTTCCTCCAATTTACGAATATTACCAATTAATTTGCGTACAATTGATTTGATAAGTTGTATGAAATGATTAATTATTAAATTATCGAAAATACCGGAATTTTAAACAATCATAACAATATATACTCAGCGCACGTGAAGAGCATAACCAGTTAACATTGGGAAACCCCGGTTTTAGACTCAAACTACTCATGG
Organism: Macrosiphum euphorbiae; assembly: GCA_949089665.1. NCBI lineage: Eukaryota > Metazoa > Arthropoda > Insecta > Hemiptera > Aphididae > Macrosiphum > Macrosiphum euphorbiae. The sequence continues at coordinate 175,594,927 of CARXXK010000001.1, read as the reverse complement.
TCATCGGTCTTAGCGTGGAGTATAGAACTATATAGACCGGTAGTTGACCATGCTTAGAGCGGCACAACTGTGATTTTTACGATTTTGACGAATTTGGAATATGAACTTTAGTGAAACATGCTAACAATATAGTCTGCTTGGTTTGCTTAAAATAATTGTTAGAATAGTCGTAAATGCCATACATGTACTGATGTACATGAGAAATCGAGAGAATAACCAATGATGTAAAAATTTAATTGGTTTTTTCAGTAGACATTTTTTTTTGATAAAGGTAGACATACTTATGAGGAATCTTGTATTAAATTTTCAAACGTTAGATTTAAAAATGAAATTTTTATGTATTTCTAATTCAATATTAATTTTCTTGATTTTTACGTATTTTGTCAAAATTTGAACTTTAAATGCTTATAAGAAAAAATTGAGACTGTATATTTAATATTTTTCATATGTCATTGTAACAATATATTAAGAGCTTTGTATTAAATTTTCAAGCTTTTTTACCCAACAAATAAAATTGTATTGGCAATCATAGAAAAAAAACTAGAAAACCTGAAAATGTATTATATCCGTAACAGCTCAAAACAAGTCAAAATATTTTGATCATGTGATTTTTGATCATAGTTTTTATTTTGTTATTCTAGGCGCGTTTAAAACTATTTTAGTTTTAAATTTTGACCTTCTGAATGAACCAAATATATTCACTTTTCCATCGATCGAGATAGGTTCTGTTGAAAAAATCAGTTGTACTTCCCCAAATACAATGATGACAAATACAAAAAAAAAAAAATTTAAATTTATAAACTACAGAATCTAAAAAAAAATGGTTACACCTTTCTATTTTAGAATTTTGAAGACAAATGTATTTTATTAGTGGCTTACAGTGCCTTAGACGACAGGGGGTGAACGAGCACCCATAGCCCCCCCCCCTGAATCCGCGCCTGTCGTTACCTAAAAAAACGATTATTATGAAATATTAAAATTGTGTGAATATAAAATATAAAATATAAATATAAAATATTTACATACCTAGTAAGTGTTCAAATATTAAAATTCCGATCAGTTTTATGTATTAACTTCTGTCATGTGTCCAAACACATACATTAAGTTCCTTAATTTTTTAACGTGCAATATAGACGTTAATGGCTGTTCGATGGTTACCGTACATCTTGACACTTTTACAATAAAAAAAGATCTTCTTTGAATTTAATTTTTCCTTTTATTTATCTTGCGGGTTATAAACTAAAGGTATTTAATTCTTATACCGGGTTATTCGTAACGGAAAACACTTATTATTTCAAAAAGGTGACGCGTCATTTGATCCGGTAAATAATATCCGGCGACAAAAGATCCGCGACATTTGGTCCGGTGAAAAAATATCCAGTACCAAAAATATCCGGGGCAAAAATATCCGATAATTTATTTTTTAAATAATTTAATTAGTTAATACATGCGGACTGCGTGGGCTGATGGAGGCGCACTCGTCGCCAATCATGTTGCCACTGGACTACTGGTTCGACCTGACGCCGTCCGATGAGGTGGCCCAGACGTGCCGGCCACGCGACCAGTATGATATTTGCCAAATTGATATTCAACTTACCGTACTTTTAATTTTTATTACCAAAGGGACTATACCTAACCGTTTATAAATAAATATTTATATAGCAATATCATACAATAGTTTATGTACCTATTAATTTATATTATAATAATATAATAATTATCATTAAAATTGTATATATTTATTATTATTATTAATTATTATATTTGACAGCTGTACCCAACAATATGGTTAGTTATAGCTTTGGGGATTTTTTTTTTCTATAGATTCGCTTGTGCGACGTCCTCTTAGTACTAAACAGTTTATAAATTAAAAAAACATTTACAAATTTCTGTATTTTTGATGAATTTTGTATAAAGAATATAAAATAGAACATTTTTAACCTTGGGGTAACTATATCCTAGTATATTTTAACCCAGGAGTTAACTTTATACCGGTATATTTTTTACACCCTGACGCTTCAATTTTTACCATAGGGTTTAATTCAATTTACTTGGCATTATGTTTACAATATTACATATTTATAGTGCTTAAAGATGTGGTTTTTGCTCCGCAGTTTTTTTAAACGGAGTTCGACGAAGTGTTTTTGTTGTGCTTATAATTTACGCAATAACCTGTCCCGAAAGAATATAGGTAGGTATTTAATTATAATATTGACAATTTATTCGTAAAACCTAACATTATGCAAATAATAATCGAAATTCATTACACTATAATATAATATTATTTAGGCAACGTAAACCACTATATACCTTTTTTTATAATATTATATAAGAGCGCGATGGTCGGCGGCGGCGGCTGCTCATCGAATGGTCTTCATTACTGGATGACACAATACGCAGCGGCCGACAGTCGCGATAGTAGATGTGCTGACGCCGCCCGAACAGTGTGCACACACAATGAATGCCATCCGATTGTGTTTCACCGCCACCGTGGCGTTTCTCGTTGTCGCGATCGGCGGCAGAGTCGCGTCCTCCATGAATAATACCGTGAGGGTCAGGAAGTGCTGCCCGGTGGATCATATGTACGATCCGGACGTTCACTTCTGCAGACCGGCCGAGGAAGTTAGCGAGCAGTGGTTGATGAATCGACTGCGAAGCAGATTCCGGGTGGCAGCCGATGAGACGTTGGAGATATCCTATGATGGAGAATCATTTTGCCACAAAAAGGAAGTGCTAGTCGACGTGCCCACCGAGGAGGTGCGTGGGCTGATGGAGGCACACCCGTCAACCATCGAGTTGCCGTCGGTGTTTTACTGCATCGATCTGTCGCTGATGTCAAAGCTGGTGGCCAGGACGTGCCGGCCACGCGACCAGTACTGCGGCCGGGGCAATTACACATGCGTCAGAAAATGCTGCGATAACAGAGATATAATCGTCGACGTCCCCAACTCGTAAGTCCACGGCGTCCTATGTGTAAGTTTAAAGTAGTACATAGCGATTATACCGAGCGTATCGACAGCTGTATCTGGTGCCGTGGTTATTTGGCGGGAAACGGATGGTGGAAGTTAGGAGTTGTCCTGATTGGCAACATTTTGATTGTGTGTATATACACACATTGGTGCCGAGGACATGGTTCAAGTCTGGCAAGTTCCAGACCTAATTTAAGAGGTGGGTGAGGGGTGGTATAATATATTTTGTAAAAATGTCCATAAAGATTATTACACCTATAAGTATTATATGTAGATTATAGCTATATTTATCAATGGATTTTATACGCGGAGAAAGCATCCACTGTGTTTGTGCTATAGTTGCCAGGTACCAACTGATATTTTGTCATTTTAAAGTGTCGCCGAAGTCCAATCATGTTTGTGTATGATAGCTAATACCTATACATATATAATTTGTCTGTGGGGTAGATCCTTAGGTAGGAGTAAAAATGTAAAAAGTGAGGATTTGGAAGGTAACTGCATTTAACCACTCTGCTGTAAGGTTGAATTCATTCCTGGTGAAAATATTACATTTATTAAATTATATTATTATTAATTGTTATAATTGCATTAATGTTAAGTTACCGCCTCGGTTACCGCCTAGTACCTATATATACATATTTATATGTTTTGTTTTTATCATATCTACTTTCCGTAGATCGGTCAACTGTGTTGGGTTCGTGTTATACCCAACGTATAAATACCCAATAAACTTAAAATATTAGCTTGAAATGAATAAAAATATTTTGAAAACGCCATAATAATATAGTAAAATAAAATAATATATATAAAAGCTTTAAGTCCAAGTGAACAATATTTTTTAATAAAAACAACGAAGTAACTAAAATCGTTATTCATCATTTAAATGTCTGATGTTATATGAATTTAAACTTCAATGTCTATATTGTAATGTATTTCTGGTCCCAATATGAAATATTTAAGAGGAACTTAGTATTTCATTAGCAAGTCCTAAGTAAACCTAATGTTTTTTAAATATATTTCATTTGCATAGGGAAAAATGTATGTGGGATCTTGTATTAAATTGTAAAGTATCTTAGAGAGCCTAATATTTTTTATGAAAACTTCAAAAATACCTATAAATATCTTAATAATTATTTACATGCTTTGGAAATTTAATTCAGTATAGAAAGTTACAATTTAATAACAATGAAATGTTTCAGGATACGATCAATATTTGTAGAATATTGACAAAAATATCATAGGGTTAAATTAAAGTGTTGAATTTAACAATAAACTTCTTTTTTTAATTTCCAATAAATAATTTT